>CM019064.1:196464743-196916550 GCA_009667805.1 Leptobrachium leishanense
GGCAAACACACAGAGAAGCCACAGAGAATGTGGAAGTAGGAGCAATGATTGTCATTTGTTTTTTCAGAAAAAGATGTTTATAGACATGATTTTTCAATTCTGGAATTCTATCCGGTGATTTGTGAAAAGTGACGTCCTCCAAAACCAGTTCCTGTCATTGTTTCCTTAATCTTAACTCCTTAAGCCAGTCCCTGTCCCATTCCTGTCCAGCACACCTAACCATGTCCCCAACTCTGACCCTGCAGCATTAAAAACTATTCCTGTTCCCATCCATAATATATCTTTGATAAAAATGTATCTGTTCTCTGTCTGAAGTTCTCCTAGCAACTACAATAAACTGTTTGACAACACGGAGTGTTGAATGCAGGCAGAGACCTTTTCAACCACGCTACTGGACTGTCATATTTGGTACATGGTTGTCAGGTTGGCACTCATGAAGACTTAATTTTCACTCCCTTGTGAATGACTGCGTGGAATGTTGACTCATGAATAGATAAATGCACCACATTATCTAACGTGATGACTATACAGTATAAAGAGAACATAGCTGCTTGGAAATACAGCCCCAAATGATGTAGTGGCCTCCTACAGCACTAAGGGTGAAGTCAGAAGAATTAGCATAAGTGAACACTTGAGGTCAAAATAGCCAAACCAGAACAAGTCTCCTATCTATCTCACTTTCCAAAGAAAACAGCTGTTTGGTCTAGATTCTACTCTTTTCCTGCCAATTCTCCTGACTTCACCCTTAGCGAAGTGAATAGGCCTGTAAGAATTGTGGCATGCCCTCCGTTTCATCAGTTTGTGCAATGGTCATATGCAACTGCGCCGTCAAATAGCCATGTTTTAAGATGGGCAATTAATATTCAGGTGTAAAAACTCCTGCCTTTTGCTCTGTTCAGTTGTTTTGGCTCCTCCAGAGTCATCAACATTGGTTGAGGTTGTGCATCATCAGCCCAGTAATTTCCTGTGCTCATGCACATGGAAACTATACATCATACTGTATATCCCAGGTCATACTTTGAAAGCACAAAAGTGTCGCCGGCCAATGAGTGCAGTTGTATTCTTATAAAGCACCCCAGACGCAAGTAGTCAGTGCCCTGCTGTGGTTTTTGCTGTCCTCAGTGTATTATATATTCAGTTTGTGTTTCCTATATACCAGATCTCGACTTGACTATCCCGATTTCTCCAGTCTTACACCTTGGCTTACTTTGACTATCCTGGTTTCTCCAGCCCTAGACCTTGACATTTTTTTCTTCTTTATGCACGTTTGTGTTGTCCTGGCCTTTGACTTGTTTCTGTCTATTCCGGTCTTGGCTCAATTTACCCAACTATTTCAAGCACCGCTTGTACATTAATTCAATACCTGTTTAAATTCAAACTTGCCATCTGCACAATATCGGCATACGGGTATGTAGTATCCAAAGCTTCCCTGCTAAGTTCAGTCATATTATAAAAAGCATGTTTTCTTCTGTAATAGTGTGTTTTACTCATGCATTTGATATTATCTTTTTGCAGAAGCCTGGATCCTCCTCTTTCTTCACATTAAGACCTCTCCGCCCTCCTCACATACCCCACAGCACCGCAAGAGGCCAGGAGAACTTATTCACCCACCTGCCTCTACACTCCCAGGACTTGCAGCGGACCCCTTATCCAATGATCCCTATTGGAGGAATTCAAATGGTGCAGGCCCGGCCTAGCCCTCAACCCTCCCTTTTGGGACCCCTCTTATCGGAGTTGAAACAGGAGAGCCCCAAAGAAGGGCCTGCACATGCACCGCAACAAGAAGGAAGTGAGGAACAGCTCAGGACTAACAGGAGAGGGGAGGAGGTGGAAGACAGGGTAATACCATCCCCCAGCACAGCCCCACAGAGTTCCCCATCAAGCACTTACTGCCAAACTGTTTCCTCTCCTTCTCGTCTTGGAACACCTCATGCCAGCAGTGGACCCCTAACAGGGGAAGATAATGAAGGGGAAGGGTGACTAAACATTTTCTATAAGGGAACAGTTCCTTCTATACATTAGCCCTCCACATGCTGGATACGGCTGGGGATCCTTTTAAGATACAAGAAAGGAATCCTATTAGGAAACGGGAAGTAATCCGAAAAAATGAACGTGGGACTCGGTCATGATGTAGGTATAAAATCCTAAAATGTGTGTAAGGATCCTTTAAGGATACAGGGTAACTCTCCTAAGATATGGGGTCATATGTATTCAATATGGATTTTGGAAATCTTCCTGGGATTTGACATACAGCTCCCAAAAAGGTACATAATTCTCCTCTTGGGGAACAAGGATCAGCATTCTTTTTGGACATAGGATGTGTCCTGGGTACAATGTTATGGATCAGATTAGCTTACAGAGTTAGAATTTTTTTAGGTACAGATGAAAGATCCTTTAAAATAGAGAATAAGGATTTTCAGGATGCATAAATAGCACCTTGATCTGAAACAAGGGTCACCCTTGATTATAGAATTCTTTCAGGATACACAATATAAATATAATTTTTTTCACTCTCCCATTTCAGACTGGGAAAGCGTGATCTCCTTCATTTCATTCCAATTTTTTTCTCAAAATCTCTCTCCCTCTCCCTTTATATGCAGTTTATCTGTGCCTTTTTATACACTATTTGCTTTGGAAATGCAAAAAAAAAAACAACAACAAAAACTTAAACGGAACTTTTAACGCTGTGAAATAATGTGAATTTTTTCCTGCTTTTATTGAATATTACTTGGGGTGGGGATGATTTTATATCAACCCTTCTGAGAATTTCCCCTTGTTATCCTAATGTGATCCCAATACCTGGGTAGGACAAGCACTGAAAATGTATGGTTTTGTTTAATGTTATGTTTAATTTGTATCACAGATATATGTGTGTATATATATATATATATATATATATCAGACTATATATATATATATATCTATATATATTGAACTGGGATAGTTGTCCATAGCAGTGTACAGAGATATATTTATATTATGAATTTATTTAATAAGCACTGTTTGTTCCCTCTTCCTGGTTTGAAGCTATGGGGAGGGGAGCTTTATTATACATTTTTTATAACCTTCAGAAACACCGACCTTTGCTTTTTAATGAAATGATGTCTCAATGAGCAAACTAGTTACAATTTTCTGTGCTCATAAAATAAATGGGCTGCAGTGTATACTGATGCTAAGCATATATAAACTGATAAGGATCATCCAGCATGGTATACAGTTTGCATATACCAATGATGATCATGCAGCGCCTTTTATACTCGAAGTATACAGACAGGTAATCGGTACATTGCACTGTACATTTAGGCAGGGTAGCACACTCTGATAGGGAACATGTGCTGCTCTGCACAGCAATACAAAGTATTACTCTACCATTCCATTGTTTCATTATGAGTGCACTAGCATATGCTCAGCATCAGTAAAAAGCGCAGAGGCAGTGCTCTCTTAAAGCCATGGCGCTTTCTCATTGAGGAGGTTGTAATGCCTTTTGTTCTGTAACGGAAGGCCAGCACTTCACTTACATCCAAGAGCAGCTTTTCAATGTCTTGATTATTCTACCCCAGTTCAACTGGGCAGCTGTTACATGCATTTAATGCCCCCTTTACGAAGTTGTGGGCATTTTTGAATCCCCGCAGGCTTTTAATATTCAGAGCTAAAGCTCGCTCTTGTTTATAGCACTTAAAAATGGAAATTGCTTCCACCCTGCACCTTATTACTTTTTTCCTTCTGTGTCTTGACACTTTTGTGTGTTGCTTTTTCCAGCATCCCTTTGTCTTAATATTTTGAACCATCTTTCTGATTTCACATCTGACTTCTCTTCAATCCCATTCCTTTTTTTATTTTTATTTTAAGAAAAAAAGACTAAAATGCCTGCATTGTTTTTCTTGTAATTACTCTTTCGCCTTTCATATGTTCCCAATCCATCTCTTTTTAATGATCCTTTCCTGTACAACATGTAATATAGATATGACAGTGAGAGGAAAGACCGTGGTTTCTAGGAGACCAAATCCTTTTTTCCCCCAACACAGTCCATTTATTGCCATTCGGCTGATCTTACTAGCCATGTCTACCTAATGCAGTGGTAAACCCTACAGTATATAGTCACACAAACCCATACTTGCATATAGTATCATGTCAACAACTCTGTTACTGCAGTGCCCAAGCAGGGCATTGATGTTTTGTATCCACAACTCTTCAGGAAGAGTCTTTCAGGTGATCCATTTTTATTTCCAATAACACAATATTAAATATAACCTAAAGTCTCAGTCCAGTTCAAGTAAGAAGTGGGATAAAGCAGTTCTGATAACTTTAGTTCCTCATAAATGTAAACCTTATTATTTAGCCTGAGTCTTATTTGTATTTAACCCCTTCACTGCATTTTTTTTTTTAAAAAAATCATTATAAAAGCCACTGTCCAGTACCAGTGCTTTTATGGAAGTAGCCTTGATGGTTTTACAGTAGCCTTATAGTATAAATGTGCAGTATAAGCTATACAGCACATTTCCATACTATATGCATTATTTGACAGGCAGATGGCTCCACCTGCTGGTCAAAAAAAGTGATACACTGCAGTTCCAAGTACACTGTAACAGCTGTATCTGATTAGGAGACTCAGAAATGTCCAAGCTATTCAAACCATTCTAGAACATTGGCTGTAATATCCACTATGCAAGAACTTTAGGGGTGCATTGTGGAGCCCATATGCAACTTAATTTAATTTGCAATAACCAAAATTTGTTTGCATTGCTCCAAAATAAGACCAGATCGAGTTTACTTGATCTCGGTGCATCAGCAGGTGCTTTTGAAGATCTAGTAAAGTTGAAGGGGTTTCCCCTTGAACCTAGGTCAGATAAATTTTTCAGGACCAAGATTGTGATATATAAATGTAGAAAATGTAGCAGATTTGGGTTGAATTTGGATGACCTAGCTCTTTAGTGGGTTATTTGCACACTACATGATTACAGTCTGAAGAATAGGACCTACAAATGCCTTCTCTACAACACAAGGCAAATAATTATAAACCAGTATGCAATAAGTATGCTTATAGTATATGTTAGGCACTTTAATAGCAAACCCTACTCTGCAAAGATAACACCGCCAGTTAAAATGTTCCAAATTTTAGCTAAAAAGGTGTTATTCAATAGAATCCTGTGTCAATTATGATGCCATTTCTATTGTGCTATCATGCATCAGTTTCATTCAGCAGTTAATGGAATAAATATAAAGTGGACCAAAACCTTTGGAGAAGACCCTTCTTAATGTCCTGTTAATCTCAGAGACTAAACAGTCCTACACATAGCTTAAACTTTTTTTTAAACCACATGCAAAGGCTGTATTGGCATGCATACATAAAAATGAATTCCTCCCCACCAACTATATAAGGCTAATGTCAGACAAACACAGTCTGAGCGTACTCTGCGTGCTTGCATAACGGACGTACGTACTGAAGGAAGATACTGTAGACCCCACACTGTCTGTTTTTTTTGGCAGATGTAGAAAATAAAGGGAAATATGGGAAACAAGATGTACTGTACAGTACAGTCAGCCAGACCAAAAAAACTTCTGAGCATCAACGTGATGGACGTCGCAAATGCACTGCGTCTTATGTCGTGTCATTAAGCACACAGGTCGCTACGCGGGCACAGCGCACTCTGGGTGTCCATCGTAGCGCTTTTATGTCGAGGCCTAAATGGCGTCCGTTGCCACCTGCGTGGTGCGTGCGCACTTCGGTGCGCACATACTTCATGTGTTAGTCTTGATCGATCACAAATCAATGCTACGACGGACGTTAAACACTGCGGCGACACGGGCGTGATGACGCTAGCCTTAAACTACAAATGTTATGGTGCATGGAATACTAGTTATCAAATCTAAATAATAAAACCTATACATTAATAAAACCATGTGGATTTGATGTAGTTTAAATCTAATATTAAAAATTTATAAACTTGTATAGTCCAAAAATATCATTTTAATGACAATTCTTGCTTTTTCTAAGACCCATAAAAATTATTTTGAATTAATGAATCAACCCAAAATACGAAATAACCAATAAAAACTAAAAACTGATTGTCTCGAAAAACAAAATACTTGTGTGACTTTTCAGATAGGTCCGAAATATGAATCGCAGTAACCTATTGAACGACCCGAAATGGGGAAAAAAAACACGAAATGATCCGAAACAAATTTTTTGGCCATGCACATGTCTATCGGCTAACATTAAAAAAATCAGTTGACATACATGTGGTACAATGATGGATGTCCATGTGCCAGTATTAGCATTTTTATAGCGCCAACCGTTCCGGCAGCGCTTTACCATAATCAGTGGGAAGAAGACAAAATTAAAACAAACTTAGGAGAAGAAACAAGGTGTAGAGGACCCTGCTCAGGTGAGCTTACAGTCTAGAGGAGTGTAAGTTTGTTGTATCTGAAATGCAAATCTCTGAGACTGATTCGTTTTCTCCAGCAAAATCTAAAGAATGTACAGGACAGACATAGAAAATGGCATGATAACATTTTCATCAGAATAGCTTCTTAAACTTCTGTTTACATTATATCTGATGTCGAGTCAGATTTCATCACTTCTGCTCTGCCACCTGCCTATGAGCAATGACTGTGGTTTTGTAAAGATTATCCAGTTAGGCTTGGGTGTGCGAAGAACCCAGCGCTGAATCCAAGAACGAGTTCTTATAGAGTTGTTCATGAAATCCATGCCCTGTGTATTTGTTTTGTTTATATATTTCACATATTGTGGACACTATATACATAATGGGATTGATATAACACAACTATTGGCATAAGGCAACTTTAAAAAAAATAAAAAAACAACACAAACTCTGGGAAATATAACATGAAACCAGTGGCCTCAAATGGGCATAACCCGAAAGTCATTAGTAAATGCAAGGAAAGCTGCACTGGTGCAATATACAAAATAACCAAAACGTTATGATCCAAATATAAAGACACACTTAAACTCAAAAGAAGTGCTGTATGTGAAATTAAATGTCTCTATAGGTTTATCAATGGAGTTGCGCCTCAGACCCCTGATCACGTATTTCCAATTTTTAATATGTAAGTTGATCAGTACAACGGGGAAAAAATTGGGTCGATAAATAGTGCTCACAAAGGCACTATAAAGTATCTATGTAGCTATATATTTGAGTAATAACGTTTTGGTTATTTTGTGTAGTGCCCCAATGCAACTTTTTTTGCATTTACATGTGGCAACTTTCAATAGTTTGCTAAAAATTGAAATTCCTGAATCCACTTTGTTGTGAATGGGCCTTTCTCCCTCAATCTGCTACTACGCCAGCAACACGGCAGCCTGTCAAACATACGTGATTGCATCCATTACAGCAATCATTACATTACATTACCTCCATACATAGGATAATGTAAACGTTTCATTTTGGGGTTTTCCTAATTGATCCTGTGGGGGATAGCAATAAATCCTAGTAACCTGCTGTTCTTTGAGAACGTTTTTTATACGATGATGTATAGTACCCTGCGACTAAGAGGAATTGGTTATTAATCCGATTTAATTTATCATTTCGAACATAGTGGGCAGATTAAAATACAGTAACACAACAGTATAGCAAACAGGGTAATTCAAAGAGATCCGAATTGCTGGAGAAAGGTAACCGAACGCTGAAAATCAGCGTTCGGTTACCTTTCTTGGCCATTCAGCTATCCAGAGAGCAGGCAATTTGCCAAATCCTGGCGAATTGCCTGCACATACGGTGCCTGTTCGAGGGCAGTGAAATCCCCATGAAAAAGCACTGCTTTGGCTATTCAGAGAACAAAAACCAGCAGTGAAAGGTTCCCGAAATGCCCTGCCATTCGGTGGTTTCATGCGTCAGATTTATTCAGGCGAATCCCATAGGCTTCAATGTTAAAAATATTCCCGTTTTAACTCAATATCTAATAAACCGTTCATTATAAAATTCTGCAGAAAAGAGTCTCTTTATTTATAGATTTTTTAAGTTATTTTTTCTGTAACAGCCCTTTTTATTATCATTCCTTGGATCTCCTATATAAATTTCAGACATTTTCGCTCAGTAGTTTCTTTGCAAACATCATTTCACTTTTCAAACATTCAAGCAAACTGTTTTGCTAATTTATTCACTTCACTCGTCTGCGGTGTTGGCGTTTTCCAGCGGCTTCGCTGCGTGTGATCGGCTCCTGCTCGTGGTTTTTTTCGGTGGGTTAATCCAGAAGTTTTTGCGGGTTTTTGACGTGCATTCGCCGGGTTTTGCAGTTAGTTTTCGTGGGGTTTGCGACAGCCTTTCCCTGCATTTCGGGGACCCTGTGGTTCTTGCTGAATACACCGCAGGGTCGCCGAAATGGGATCGGCAAAACAAACCGAATTTAACAAAAAGTCACCGAACGTGCGGTGACTTTTCGAATCTCTTTGAATTACCCTGAAAGTCTGTTAATTATATTAAAATAATAGCTTTAATGTGATACATTTTTAAGATGTTTTGGAGGTGTGTGAGACTGTTGGTTTTTTTTTTTAATCTTATGGATCTATAGTAGTTAAAATGCCCTCAATATAAATCACTCTGATATACTACGTTTTCATCAGGTAGGTGTACATCACTCTGACGTTTGTTAGGTTTTTGACGTATTCTTTGAAAACAGCAGTGACCTCACTTTTGGTCTCACTGGTCTAATGCTGACATTTTCCCAGTATCTACTATAGGAGTAAAGGTAGAGTTTTAACGTCCATGTGGTGACGCTGAGGTTTTGGCAGGAAAAAAAAGCACAGTATTCATTTTAGATTTTTCAAGGCCAAGTCAATGCTACAGGAATATAAAAACGTTTTAACTCTGGATAAACCATAAGGACCAGGAGTAGGTTTTTAAGTGGGTGCAGTTGGTTGGGTAATTCAAGAATTTAAGTGAACATCACCTTTTGCTTGGTACTGGTACGACTTTGGCAGGGCAATTCACAGAATTCTAGTGAATGGCCATGCACTCTTCTGTACTTAAAGTCATTTGCCTGCTAGTATGTTTTTAATTTAGGAGACTAGGGCCACACAGCCAGACAATTTTGGTCTATTGGGCCCATTGTTGTATGAAATTGAGCTATGCTTTGGAATTTTTACATTCTAATGAGACCCAGAAACAGAAGACCATCTCGGCCTCTCCCAGGGTACTTCTATGATAATTTTGACTCATTCACTGCTGGAGAACTGCCTACTACTGCACCTTTTATTTATTTCTGTTTACTGGAGTTCTGTTTTTATGATCCTAGAGAGATCTGTGATATATGTTGAGGTCTCCATAAATTCTTTCAATCTGATCAGCAAGCTCATTAGCGGATATGTTATTAAATATTAAATGTTAAACCATAAACTAGCCAAGCTCCATATGTCTCCATAGAACCCCTTTCATCCCATTAATTATCTTCTGGTGTCCTCCAGTCTTTGTCTGTTCCTTTTGCTTTTAACTTTCATGTAATACACCCATGCACTTTGTTACTTTCCTTCTACCCACGTCAATATATATCTGCACTTACTAAGCCCCATTTTACCTACCTGTTTGGCACAGAAAGGTCATCTCAGCGGAGTCCCCCAGTTAGTCTTTTTGGTGGTAAATGAGGATTTTTCTATTTCCCAAACTCGAATGGCAATACATTCCTATGTGCACGAGCTACGGTGCTGTAATCTTGTAAATATTATGTAGTGGGTTGTGGGGTGGGATCATTCGTTTGGGGTGTTGGCAAGATGTAAAGTGGCGGGTGGGAAATGAAGCACAGACTGTCATTTGATTTTTAAAAGGGAGCTATAACAGAAGAGGTAACATGATAAAAAGAATGTGTTTGTGTCAGTATTTGAGTATGTGAGCGACCCCCCCCCCTCTTTTTCTGTATATGAACTGCTTCATAAGTACCAATCTATCCCTGTACAATATTCCTCTTTATATATAAATATATATACATATGTCCTGACTGTAAAATTGGTACAGGACAAATTTTTATTGAAAAAAAAAAAAAAGTATGAAAAAGAGTTGAGCATGTGAATAAATTTTTACATTCCCAAAAAAAGTGAACTGTGTTGATTTTAATACTATACATATTGTGATATCCGTTTCTTTTCAGGAGGAAGGTTCACACTGGCGTATAAGTATTCACACCAACCTAGAATAGAAAGGATACCATATGCCAAATAATCATGGTTCCAGCAATCATAAAGGGTTTTTAATGGTCTGAGGCAGACTTCCAGAGCAGCCATACTTTCAAATATTCGATGTGATTAAAATCTTTATTGAAACAAGGTGACGTTCTCAGAGCCATCACAGGGAAATGGGGTTCCTGTGTTTTTTACAATATTTATTTCTCAAACATCATTATTTGTGACTAATAACCTATATCTATTATCCTGCAATCTCCGCCACCCACCCATATTTATCCAGCTATACAGGTGAATACGTGATGTACAGTTTTTTGTATGCTCTGCATGCTATTTTCTCACATACAGTGGAATATCCTACTACAGGACTAGACTTCAAAGAAGAACATCTACTTATAGATGTATTTTTAATACAAGTGGACAATAGAGACAATAAATATAACCTCTTGGCTGTGGGGTATAATAATAAAAATAAACGTCCTAGTGTTTCACTGCAACACCGCAGAGGATGTCTCCTAAACGTCATGGCTTCCCAGCAGCTGCCTGGGTGATCAGGGCTGTTCCAGGCAGTGACCCACAGTGGTCTGACTTTGAGGAACCCCCGGTGCACAAATGTCATTGCACGATGACATTATTTTCAGGCGCCGCTCGGTAGCGCCAGGTAAATGCTGAAAGTGGGGGCGGTCGTTTGGACCCCTCCAGCTCCTCATCAATAGGGGCTATAGATACAAATGAGGCATTGTTGAACATAACACAGTCTGGCCTTTCCAATGATGAGCCTCTTAAGATAAAACTATAAAACAAAAACACAGCACACAGGAGGTCTCTATTGACAAAAAAAGTCAAACTGCATTGACATCCAGACCCTCCTTTTACAAAATAACAAACCTCCCTTTAATTTCTATTTATAGCTGTTCAAGTGCAGAAATTCAGATTTCTAAATTTTGAAAAAACTGCTTAATTTTGCAAAATTTTCCACATTTCTGAAAAGGTATGTCCTAAACATATAGCCACAAACTTTATCCTACACATAGTAATGATATTTTTAATCTGCTGAAAGAAACGATATATAAAATGTCTGTGCTCTTCATTAATACATCACTTCAAATCACGATTAAACATGAGGAGTGCAAAATGAGCCCTGCACCCAGGTGAAAGGGCTAAGCAGTGAAGGGGTTAACATAACAAAACCTACTGAAAGCCACCATCACCTGTCGATGTACAATATTTTGATTCTACCGTATAGAGGAGTCATGCATGGGTCCAGTTTGGCAGGATAAGTGACTATGATGGCTATCAGTTTGCCACCTCTGCGTCCGACCATTTCCAGACAGTCTTTCCATAATCTAAACACAGATGTAGGATCTAAGTAAAGTTCAGTGTTCCCAGGGAGGTGAAAGTCACAGGTTGAGGCTAATGTCAGACGAATAAAATATTGTGCCATCGCATCCACACTTGCTGCAATTATGTAAAATGAGAAGGTGAATTAATGCAGCATCATTGCTCACTTTATAATTGAAAAATGAACAATAGTACTAAGTTAGGGCGAATTTTTTATTTTTTTTACAAATCGAAAACCGATACAGCGTAACTCACCCAGATCTTCTAATGGGGTTAAACCATTCATATACAACCATAGAAAGAGTCCATTTCCAAGTTGACAATGTCTTGGCAAATTTACGCATTCACTGTCTTGTTATCCACTCGTGAAAAATACTGCGCAATGTTGTATTTTCTGTTTATATCTAGAATGTAGAACTATATCAAGCAGGGAGAATTCCAGTCACAACATTTTTTTTTAATTCTTTAAGATTATGGACATCACAAATTAATGCAATAAAGCCAGAGCTATAAGGGCCACGCAGGGCCGTGGCAAGAATAAAAAGTTGCAGGGAATCAAGCCACAGATTAAACACAACAGAGTGCAGCAAGAAATATAAGCAAGGTAAACGACGGTAAACAATCCATCAAAAACTGTAGGCGAGGGGGAAGGGGTCAGGAAGGGGTGGGGTGGGATAAGGAAAGGTGAATAGAAAAGAGAGAGAGAAAAAAAGGGGTTCTCTGGTGAAACAGAGGACGGGAAAGGTAGCCCAAAAAGAAAGTGGCACTCAGCAGCACACCCCTGGGACCCCACAGGGAGACAGAGGGAACCACAGGGCAAAGGTCACCGAAGGGCCAAGGGGACAGTGAGAGCCTAGGTGACCACCCCACGGTTGTCCAGGATGCAGGGATGCAATGAAGGTACCTTGGATAGGCTGATATTGGGTGATCCGAGGAGTGGTACAATGGAAGTTATCCAGGAGAATAGTCAGCAGGCGATCCTAGGTCGAGGGATTGGTACAGCGGGATAGTCGTTGAAGCCGTCTGATACACGGTAAGTCTTTAGTAATGGTTCAGAGAAGTTTGCAGGATATACTTGCATTGCAGAGCCATGTAGAAAGGTGGGAGTGAATCTTTATTTGCAAGCAGGAGGGTGTGGTGTTTGGGTTTCCCTATTTAACCCCTCGCTGGATTGGAACGAGGGCAGCACTTTACATATGCTGTCTGAGCAAGGAATGTAATTCTGGTGTGGTCAGTGAAGGGGATCCTGACAACGGCACACCTTCGACAGAACCATACCTCCAAATCCCAAAAAATAAATAAATGAAATGGAAAGGGGGGGGGGGAAATGTCGGGTGAGGGGGGCAGTAGTTCGCAATACGGATGACCAGACAGCAAGAACCGGGGAGCAGCCAACGCCAATCTAGGCCGTAGTAAATGGAAGAGCAGTTAAGTCCCAAAAGCTAGTCCGGGTCATAGGGCCGCACAGCTGGCTGTGAAAGCGGCTGCTCCTCAACAGCGTCGTCCGGATGTCGCGGCAGACCCAAGGCCAATAATTGAACCTAGACCTCCACCAGCATCGAAGCCACCAGAACCTCAGCACCATGGTGGATGAGCAAGGAGCCCCACGCCCCCCAACGATAGTGGACGTCGTGGGATCGGAGCATGGCCGTAGCTCCAAATTGGCCGCCGGGCCGCTAAGGCCAGGAATGGCAGATCGCGAAAAACTGTGATGTCCAGGCCCTCAAATCAAAGCGGGGGAGCTCGGATCGTCACTCCCAGGAAACGTTCTCACAAAAGGACATCTCCCAGCACTATGACGACATCCTTCGTGGCAGTCCGAGGGGCCGCCGCCACCTTACGGACCTGGAGCACCGATAGTACAGGGTCTGGGGCACCATCGGGAAAGGAGAGGACAGTCTTCACCAGCCGTTTGGCCAGCTGCAAAAGTTCAGTAGCAGGGAAAGAGTCCGGAATACCCCTCAACTTCAGGTTCCACCGTCTATGTCGGGCCTCTATTGCCAGGATGGCAGACTGCAGTCCAGCAACCTGGGCATGAAGCACTTCAACACGGGAGGAGGCCTCGTCCTGCGTGGTCTCCCAAGGTACAGGCCCGAGCGTCAAGTTCCTCCACCTCAGCACGTAGAGAGGAGAGGTCAGTGCGCACCTCAGCAATTTCCTTAGCCCACAAAGAGCGGGCGTCCGCTAAGAGGGCCTGAATGTCCCTTTTCTTCGCCAGGAGGTCTTCAGGGTTCATCTGCAGGGGGAGCTTGCAGGGATTCAGCAGGGCCCAGATCAGAGGTCACCACAGCCGTCGGATCGGGGCAGAGAACATATGATTGGCCAAATATGAAATTGACAGACAGCTGAAATTAAGCCATTTTCAGGATCAAACCTTGGAATCGCCTTTAGCAAGCACAGTGAAAAGATAATAAAAAACATTATAATAAGCATAACAATAAACATTTGAAACCCTAAACCACACCATAGAAAGCACTATAACAATAGGATATCGCAGCAAGTAGGGTTTACACACAGGCAATTCTTCTGTCTCCTTAACTAAGAGTATTAACCCTTTCAGTACCAAAACTATGTATACAATACTTTACATTGAAAGACAAAAATAGGTTCTGATGAAAATCTTCATGGTGCGTTTGAAATGTTGATTCTTATGTGTATAAAATAAGGTTTGAAAACTGAATAAAAAAAATTGCAAGTGTAATTTTTTTTTAAATACCATTTAGTGGCTGGAGCCTTTCCCAGGGCTATAAGCAGTGATGTATTTTGATACCAGCTGGAGAAGCTCTATGGGAGCGAAACGCGTTCTGGTAATATCGTTTTAATTATGTATTTTAAACTACTGCTTCCTGGAATTTGCTTCTAAAGAAGGTTTTTGGAATTGCCTTATAATTCCTATGTGTTATCCTTAGAGCCAATTGTGGCTCAATAACATTGTGAGTGTTACCTCAGCATACATCCACTTTGATTATACCCAACGGTATTACACTAGGGGAGTGTTTTGGCATTTTGTTATCCACTGCAGGGGATACCAGTTGAAGATAACGAGCACACCTGGGGTGAATGGGCGCCTGAACATATTTAAAGACCCATATCGCAGTTCATCCTAGAGCCTAGGCTAGGCTCAATGTGAGTTGGACATTTGCCTTCTACTCCTCCTTTCATTGATTTTACGTATTGCGCAATCTGTGGCCTTTCTTTTTTTGTAGTGAATCTGATCTACAATGCCGCCCTGCCGCTCAGTGAAACCGCAGCAGATGGTTTTAAATCCCTCAGTTTTTTAAAACCCTGATTTCCGAAGCATTGTGGCGCCACCAAGCGATGCATCCTCCTCGTCGCGCCGCAGCTGTCCCATCACGTGAGCCCTGCGGTGCTGGGAGGAAGTGATCATCATCGGCACTTCGTCCCAGCGCTCCACCGTGCTCAGAGGCAGGCACGGTTTGGGAGCCTGGAGGTCTGAGGCAGGCAGATTGCTTTCCCCCTTACAAAGTAGTGAAGGCTGGGATGTCGGGCCTAGACGTGTACGTCGCCGGACGAGTGGCAGCCGCTGAGAAGAGGAGATATGCGTCACCTGCCGACTGTGCAGTGGTGTGGCGGCTTCCTGCAGAGATGCAGCAACCCTGGATGGGCAACCGCAGCGGTTGCTCTCAGGACTCAGCTGGCCCACAGGTTCACCGGAGGGGGTGAGAAATTTAATGAAATGAAAAGAGGGGGTGAATGAAATGCAAAGAAGGGGGTAAATGAAATGAGTAGGGGTAAATGAAATGAGAAGGGGGTGAATGAAATGAGAAGGAGGGTGAATGAAATAAAAAGCAGGAGGAATGAAATTAAAACGTGCGGGGAATGGAATTAAAAGGGGGTAAATTAAATTAAAAGCATTACAGTGCAAATTACTGAGTTATATTGCTGTGCAGCTCTGTGATGCGCTCATACACTGCACATTTCTGTGGATTTTAATTGCTGTGGTGCTCTGTGATACGCTCATACACTGCATTTCTGTGGGTTTTGTTGCTGTGCAGCTCTGTGATGAGCATTTCTGTGGATTTTATTGCTGTGGTGCTCTGATATGCTCATACACATTGCACATTATTGTGAGTTCTATTGCTGTGCAGCTCTGCGCTCATACACACTGCAAATTTCTGTGAGTTTTATTGCTGTGGAGCTCTGTGGTACATTCATACACACTGCACATTACTGAGTTTTATTGTTGTGCAGCTCTGTGCTACGCTCATACACATCACACTTAAGGCTAGGGACAGATGAGCGCATTTTCTGCGGCCACCGTCAAAATGTACGTCGATGCGTGCGCACGCATTTTTTCACGGAATACGCTTAAGTGGTCAGACGACCACAGTCGCAGGTACTCACCAACGCAATTCTAGGGAAATCCGGCTGTTTGAACGTTATGTAGGCCGCACACTAGCAGCGTCTGACGTCTCCTAATCACGCACACACGCTGCCATGCGGCCGCAGCGCACTCTGTACGTCTGTAGCAGCGGTTTCACATTCTGAGAAAAATGCGTTCATTTGCCGGTTGCGTGGTGTCGGCGCACTTTTGTACGCACGTACTGCGTATATTGGCCGTCATTGGCCGTTATGTGCTGCTACTACGGCCGTGATTTAGTGCGCCTGCACGCGCGTTCCGACTGCCCCACTCTGACCCTAGCCTTAATTTGAGTTTTATTGCTGTGCAGCTCGGCACATTTCTGTGGGTTTTATTTTTCAACCAATTAGACCAACCTAAGTCAACCAATTAGAGCGGCTGTGATCCAGTATACTTGACATGCATAGCTGATCTTTTTATAAATGAATGACTTTAAACATTTCATAATTTTATTTGATTATCTCTTCAAATAATAGATACATTTGAAATTATATACAAAAATAACAAAATGTACAACTAGGCACTTGGTATCCACTTTTAATATACAGAGAGGAAGAGGCGGAGCCTAAAGAGGGTGTGGCTTTAACAAGAAGTGGTGTGGCCTTAACAGGAAGGGGTGTGTCAAATTTAAATTGGGGGGGTGCACGAGTTTAGTCAGGCCTAGGGCAGCACAAAACCTAAATACACCACTGGCTATAAGCATTGCTTCTGTTGACTCTTCTTTATCCTCTCCAGTGGAATCGCCATGGTAGTACTCGCTCTATGATTTTATCATTGTTTATAGTTCTCTCTGTGTAAAAAGATATTGTAGAGAGAAAGTTGAAACAGAGAGGGTTAGCTCATATCACAGTAGTTAGCCACAAGTATAGTCATATGTGTGCAGTAAAACCAACTGCGCTCAACGCTACCACGTGTCGTTTTCTTAAGCGCAGCAAGTGTTACAATTGGGACACTCTCCTTAAAAACTCCCAATGCATCTGGGCTGGTCCAAAGGGAGTCGGTCGTTTTTTTTTATTTAAAATAAAGATCGTGGATGAGGAACTACATAGTCCAAATAAGAAGTTAAAAATAATAATAAAGTGGGGGGCGTGGCCGACTGCCGAAGGGAGCAGATGTGTTTCAGTGGAGCTCCGTACATCTGCCTTTCTTGGGACACATTTGCAACCTATTTCGCCGAGTGAATTTAATTTCGGGACTCAGGTTAGCTGGCCATCGGATCTGAGATGTCCGGAGGCCGTTTTGTCCCCCCCTCCGGACCTGAGACCCTACCTGCAGCCGAAGAAATGTGGAAGACACGAGGGGCTGGTGGCCATTTTGCGGCCCTCATCCTGGCACCTGCGGCCTTTCTGTCTGACTGCCCTGCAGCCTCGGCCCGGTCTGACCCTGTACTGGAAGCAGGGGAGACTATGGGCCCGCGTCTCCTGGCTGCTCGAGAGGGATGTCTGATCAGAGGGCCGGACGGGCTGACGCATGTGCGGCGAGATGGACCCCCCTCCCCCTGTGGGCAATATAGACCCCTTCCTGGCAGGCCTGGAGGCCTGTCTGCAGCTCCTGGATGGAGAGGATCTAGACGGTCCGCTAACCAGGGGCATGTGTCGGCGGATGTCGCTTACATTGCGAAGCTACCGGGGGGGCGGTGAGTCCGAGTCTGGCAGAGGATGGGGCTGCGGTGGCTGAATGCCCTGCTGAGACCCATATGACGGATGCTGCGGGGAACCATGCAGAGGGAGCTGAGAGAGGTGACACGCCTGAGACACAGGATGTGTATATGGACTTGTCGGAGACAGGTGGCTCGAGGGAGGTGAGAGGTGATTCGGAGCCCCGGATGCTGTTGGTCCCTGCAACTGAAGCTGGCTTAGCGCCCCGAGGAGTTAGTGATCTATGCAATACGTACGGCCTGTTGTCTTGTGTGGCACCGGGTGGAGCGCTGTCATGACCGGGAGGCCGGGAGCACAGTTTGGGGGGATTTGAGGGCCCCTCCTTGCCGATTGAACAGACAAAGCCGCTCCTGCCTTCTACTCCGACGCTGCCACGCGGCAGATGGAAATTTCCCTTTGGGAGGCTGATGCTGGGGCTCTCTGGGTGTCCAGAGGCCTACTGAAGCTGGAGCTCATGTGCGAGGTATATTTGGCTTGGGCAATGCAAGCGAGCCTCCTGTGCAGCGATCTGCCTGCTGCATGAGCACCCCTTTTCAGAGAGAGTGGTTGACGGAACCCTCGAAATGTGGTCTCCTATCGCCTTAATATGCTGTCCCTTTACGCTCCCAGCCAGGGGACCCTGAAACTCTCATTTCTCTTTGTCTACTTACGACTTTACATGTTCCCACGCAGTGCCTTTTGATTTTCTGCTGAGGTATACTCAATGTGTTTCGACGATTTTTGCGTTTCCGTTTATTGCTGTTTATCTATAGACGAGATCCCCCTATTAGGGGATGGTTATAATTTTTCGCAGATGACCTTACATTTCAGCGCGCTCACCGCAGATGACCTTTACTTGGAGTGTATTTCTAGCAGATGACCATTCATACTGTCTATTTTGTAAGCAGAGCTTTATTGTTACTGAAGACTTACTCTGGCCCTGCGTGGCATAAATGTTGATGTTTAAGTGACCTTTATTTCAAATAAAAAAAATTAGATACAAAAAAAAACACAGCCCTAAGTGCACTTCAGAAAAAAATATAATAATAATAATAATAAAGCAATTAGCTGTAATTGCCTGAGACGTGAACCTTAAAAAGTTGATATTCTAAAATGAAAATTGGAATTAAGGAAAGAAAATAATAGAAATGAGCAATAGATCGAAAAGAATTGTAAAAGGTGCTTGGTAGGTAAAGATTACCATAGGTACAATTTTGGGGCAATTCGTCTATTCACAATGCTGTCAGTTCGCGAAATACAGGTGAATTGATAGCAAAAACGGTGCAATTCGTGGCACCAAAATAGACCCATAGAAAACTATTGTGTCTTCTATTCACAGATCGCTAAATTGGAGTGAAATTACAGGAAATGTCCTGATTTCGGTGTTTCAATTCGACAGGTTTACACAGGTGAATCCCATACGGTTTAATGTAAAAAAAGTAATATTTTAATGTAAAAGTGATATTTTTTTAACCTCGGTCTAATTTTTGCAAAATTTTCAGGGTTATCCAAAGAGATCCGAATTGCTTGAGAAAGGTAACCGAATGCTGAAAATCAGCGTTCGGTTACCTTTCCTGGACATTCGGCTATCCAGAGAGCAAGCAATTCGCCGAATCCTGGCGAATTGCCTGCACATACGGTGCCTGTTCGAGGGCAGTGAAATCCCCATGAAAATGCACTGCTTCGGCTATTCAGAGAACACAAACCAGCAGTGAAAGGTTCCCTAAATGCCCTGCCATTCGGTGGTTTAATTCGGCAAATTTATTCAGGAGAATCCCATAGGCTTCAATGTTAAAAATATTCCCCTTTTAATTCAATATCTAATAAACCGTTCATTATAAAATTCTGCAGCAAAAAGTCTCTTTATTTATAGATTTTTTAGGATACTTTAAGCATTTTTCTTATTTATTTATTTTTTTTAAGAGTCCGATTTTTTTTTTTTGATTTTTTTTTCGGTTTACTTATTTTTTTTGTAACAGCCCTATTTATTATCATTCCCTGGACCTCCTGTGAAAATTTCAGACATTTTCGCTCAGTAGTTTCTTTGCAAACAGCGTTTCTTTTTCCCAGATTCATACAAATGGTTTTTCTAATTTATTCACTGCCTCCTCTACGTCACAGCTGCTTCGGCTCTGTGTGATTCGGCTCCTGTTCGGCTCCTGTTCGGCTTCTTCGAAGGTTAATCCAGATGTTTTTGCTTGTTTTCAGCATGCATTCGGTTAGTTTTCGTCAGGTTTGCGGTGACCTTTCCCTGCAATTCGGGGACCCTGTGGTGTTTGCTGAATACACCGCAGGGTCGCCGAAATGGGATCGGCAAAAGGAACCGAATTGAAGAGAACGAAAAGTCACCGAACGTGCGGTGACTTTTCGAATCTCTTTGGATAACCCTGTTTGTGTCTAAAAGCAATCCAAATTTTTTGGAAAGGAAATGTGTTGTTTTATATAGTAAGCCTGTATTCTGTAGGAATAACTCACTGAAATCCGTGCAAGCAAGAGTCTAGTAAACACACAGAGTCAGAAGGTTTGAAACACAAAATAATAATTTATTATCCCAAAAATAATTATCCAAAATAATGGAAATAAATTATATTCAATAATATAATCAAACCAAAAACATGTCTCTTTACGGGGGTACCAAAGAAAGAGTATTCTCAAAGCAGCTTTACAGAAATAAAAGGCAAATAAAAATAATTTCTAAAATGTAATAAGGCTTTGCAATACAAGTTTCACCGGTGCTTGCCCAGATCCAACAGTAAAGCTGCTTTGAGAATAAATACTCTAATTTCTTTGGTACCCCGTGTCCTGTATTACATTGGCAAAAGGAGTGTGCATCTGGACAAGAATCCCAGCACCCACTACTACACAGCACAAAGTTTATTCTACAGTATTTTTTACTGTAAAAAAAAATTTCATTTTTTTGAATTTGCCTCCTGGTCCCGCCCCCCCCCCCCCCTGTGTCACGTGGCTCGCAGGGAGCAGAACCAGGAAGCAAGTCACCGGCTGCCGCGATCACACTACGGTGACTGCGGAGTCGGCGAAGGATACGGTGAGTATATACAGCCCGAGTGTGGCTCGGGGTTACCGATCGCGGTAGCGAAATTTAACCCTGAGTCAAACTCGGGAATACCGCCAGGCAGGTTAAGGCCATTTATTCTTTTAATTTTTTACAAGAAGCTTTCTTTTTTTATCTTTAAAAGCTCTTTTTGCATTCTTTGTATTTTTTCACGGACATTAAATTATTTTTGTTAAAGGACCTTTCCTATTATTTAGACAAGTTTTTATTAGTTTTTATTGATTTAAACTCCTGGTGGGTGTTTTTGTGGTTTATTTCGGTGGAATTCACCAAACATCCGATAACTGCTTTGGTGATTCCATCTCCAGCATAATACGGTGAACTTTAGTAAAATATTGAATTCACCATATTTTTGGCAAAATGGTATCGCCAATGTGTGACAAAATGCAGCGAAATTGCAAGCAATTTCATTGATTTGTGAATAGACCCTTAAGAATCTTTACAGGAGTGTAGAGTAACTGAGGGAAAACAAACACTAAATTTATCCAAAAATATATATCATTACATGGCAAAATGATCACTGAAAAGCACTAAAAAAACCAACAAAACTTTGAAATAAAAAAGCTAACTTGATCATATAAGGAATAATTCTACTTTTCTCTATCCCCACTGCAATTCAGCAACATTAGCCAACTATCTATTTTACGATCAAGCGAGCAGTTGCAAAGTGAGAACAACTTGACTACAACAGCAGTGTAGCTGCACAGGTCTAAATAAATGCTCTTTATTTTGCATTTTAGATGACATTGTGAAACTACATGAAATAAAACCAAATAATGTTCAAAATATGCATTACACAGTCCTTTACAAGTCTCTTATGCAAAATGATCATGTCTTTCCAAAAGAAATCTGGTAAATCCAGTTACATCATTAACAGATCCCAATGTACATGTAAAGGGATATAAAAACATTATACACTATAGAAAACTAATACTGCTTTAAATTACCTTGTGCGCCTCTAGACCACATGCAGATAAGTTCTTTTGAGTACTTTCCTACAGAGGCACTGTGCTATACACATGCTAGATTTTTATGTAGTTCGGTAAGGTGGATTCAAGTCCATTAATAAAATGCAAAAATTTAATTCAGTGCTCTGCAGGTTGTTTTGGTATTGTACTAGTTTTGGAAATCTTAAATTAAAATTTAAATTTGCTGCATCAGAAATTTTTAATCTTAGCCGAGACTAATGCAATGATCGTTCTAGGTAAAAAGAAACTGGAGTGGTAATCTTGCTATGTATAAATAAACGGAAAAAAAACTCTTAAGGAAATACTTGAAAGCAAGAGACATCGTAATGTATTCCTGGTAAAGCACTTTCTAACACTTTTTTCTTTATCAAAGCTGATGCAGAGCAACTAAGAGATTTGAGATTTCTGTCAAATTTTATCCATTTAAAATAATTACTCCTAAGAATTAGCGATGCACGCTCTAGTCATGAATTGTGTTTGAAGCAGGTCTTAATGTAGCCGGAGTCAGACAGGTTCACTTTCAGAACGGCGCCGGACCAGACACAAGCAAGGATTGTCCAAACACGAGTCTCTTCAGGAAAGGCAAGAGTTTATTGTGTCGTCACACAAGTGCTCACACAGGATTGAATCGCTTAGAGTGAGCCCCGATTACACAGAGACATGAGGTTTTATGCCCCAAATACATAATTAGGTACATCCCCATTAGCCCACCTCCCTATGACACTCTATTCCACCCCACGTGGGTTAATACCTCCCATCATTAATTCGAACACAAAGAACATTCCACATATAACTATAAATTGATACACTTCTCGTTAGTTTGACAGTCTGTGATTTGTTTGTGCTGTCTTTCTCCGGGGAGTGCCTCCCTCCCTATCGGCTATGTTTATTCAGATGGCCTGGGGCCCGGTCTTCTATACTCCTTCGTCTTTTCACGGGCCCAACGACCTTGGAATATCTACTTCTCCATGCCAGAAACAGCAAAGATCTTTCATAAGGCTTTAATTGCTTTTTTTGCTAATCTAAACGCATTCCTAAATTTCTACGTATACCTCATTCTAGTCTCAGCTACAAACCTGTCTAGTTATATACAAGTGAACCAATATTCTGAAGAAGATGGCCGCCTGTGTACAATGGCGGCCGTCTTCCAGCCTATTTCCACTTCATTCCCCCCTTGGCTCAAGTGTCAGGATCTTTTCCTGGCACTTGTAGCCATTATACTCCACTATTCTGAAACTACTGAAAAAGGGGGTGTTTCTTTCACTGGGAACATACCCTGTGGAATTATCAGTGGTATTTTCTGTGTTTGTGTAGATATCAGTATCCCTATGATCAAAATCACCACTATCATAAGTATCATGGATCCAATCTTTGAGATGAATCGTAAGATAGAACCAAACCATTCTCCCATTGCTCCAAACCCACGGAGCGGATTCCAGCCTTCGGCAGCAATCCTCCTGGCTGTGCCCTGCAACTGTGCTACCTTCTCCTGATGATCTTGAATTACCTGGTAATAGTCTGGGACTTCGTGTGTAGTGTTTCTGATGAAGGTGCAACATTCATAGTGCATTGTCATTTCACACAATCCATTCAAGGCCGCACTGATCTGCTCAAGCGCCATTTCATATATCATTTGCACCTTTCATAACTCACGCATTTCCAGATTCAACAGCTGGATATCCATACTGGTCCTATTCAGAATCTCATCCATCAGATTGACATAGCTATTCAATCTCCTCATCATCTCTCCTCCCCATCCAGTCCATACTGGCAACCATGTCCATATTCGATCCATCTTCGCAAACAATTCTCTCTTCGGTCTTTCAAACACCAGTGGGTACCTAGGGTGTAGTTCTGTGTCTGTGTTTGTGTCTTCTCCCCTTAGTTTCTGGATTGGGACCAGCTTAGCCAAATAACACATTCCCGTTATTGTTGGTGGTACCTATGTGTAACACACCCTTTCACAGCACACCTGGTATCCTCCTTTCACTATAAATAGCAATAAATATAGTGTTCCCTTTGATATCTCTATCGCAAAATGTCTCAGCCGTCTCATCATATCCACTGCACCCTGCCTCCCATTGGTCACATTCCCAATCACCGCCTCTTGGTCTCTAGTGAGTTGCCTGCATCGTATGTATAAATAAATCGCCTTTTGTCCTGTTTTGAATATGTAAATATATAATGTCCAGTTGAACTGACTTGAGTTACATAACCCCTCTCGTTATTTGTTTCTTTATCTGGTCCTAGTTGAAAACACCATTCTGGTGGATACACTGGTCCTATTATAGGGTACCCGGGACTGACTGATTCTGTCTTTTCCCTGATACAAACATACTCAAATTCATTGGAACAGAGGCAAATGGTATATAAATTGTCTCTGGGTGCAGTCTACTACACACCCAGCATACAGTTTGCCCAGACTTTTTAGCATAGTCATATTTGAATTGCACAAGTAAGTGTCCTCTTGGGTTGGTTCCAGATAGCGCCTCTCGTTTTTGTCTCCACATGGTACGGTTCTCCATCACCGGGTGCGTACCATTCCAGATATGGGAAATATCCACTTTCCCCACATTGCCCGTACAATTAGAGCATACTCCACGCGAGAGTCCATAAATCAAATTAGCAAAATATAAAATCAGCACCACAAATGCCCCGAGTGTCAGAATTCCTTGGGCAATTCTTTTTACAGTCACATAAACCCAATCCCTCCCCACTGGAATTTCAAAAGTAAAGAACATTTCTGGATAATCAAGGGTGGGGGCCGGGCCCCTAAAAAGCACCCTGTGGGTATCCCCCGTTGGCGGGTGGTCAGGACCTGTGCCCATCAAAACACCCACTTGTTGATCCTCTGTATTATCTGGGTTAGGATCATTTAGATGCTCATGGCTGTGGTCTTTGTCAGCTTCAGCCTCAGTGGGTTGGTCTCGTTGGTAACAACCTTCCATGTTGGTTCAGGACTGGCTGCGGCTGCTTTTACCCTGGAGTGATGTATCCACGGGACCACCTCGGCAACCTTTACTGCTATAGGGGTTGATAACAGGACAAAATAAAAACCTTTCCATGTTGGACCTAGTGGATAATTTTTCCACTCTTTTACCCATACTGAGTCACCCGGACAATACTCATACAGTGAAGGATACAGAGAATACGGTATATTATCCCCCACCCAAATATTTAACTTCTGCATTGATTTACCCAGCATTACTACCTGATCATTTAGTTTAATTTCTCCCAATGCCCGAAGGTCCCCCCTTAGTCCATTAATCAGAGGGGTTGGCTGTCCAAACATAAGTTCGTATGGACGTAGCTTCAATTGGGGGGTTGGTCTGCACCTAATGTGCAAAAGGACTATCGGCAGCAAGTCCAACCAGCCTAGTGACGTCTCTTGGCACAGTTTGGACATCAAAGTCTTTAGGGTACGGTTCATTCTTTCAACTTTTCCCGAACTTTGGGGCCTGTTCTCGGGTTGTTCTTGGCACATGTTACACACTGCTGAGCTGTTGCTTTGCAGATTGCTGACAATCCTGGTACGTAGAAATGTGGCTCCAACTGTTGCTCCATCATTTCTCTTCCTCCATGGGTACTTGCGTGAAGTGCTCTTACGATTTCAGGAGCCAGTGTTGCTGGTAGGACTATTAGTCCGTTCTCCATCTGGAACCATCCATCTTCTCCATACCCTCCGGGTTCGTCTGTCAGCCACTTCTTTTCTTTCTCTGAGTACACAGATGTCCATTCGCTCAGTGGCGCCGGTAGGAGTGCAGCCACCACTGGTTTTGGTTTGTATCGTGCCAATTCTCCATAATTTCCCCAGATAAATTCTCCTAGACTGTGCAGTATTCGTGTGATTCGTAGATTATTGTGAGAATTGATTGTCAAATTTTCAAAACGTGACGCGAAATTTCAATTTTCTGCTCGTTCAACTTCAGTTATTTCTTTGTCTTCCTCCTCCCCCACTATTTTTACGCCGAAGAATTTCAGCCTCATCTTGCAGACTCTGCGCAGTCTTTGCTGAACTTCTGAGGTGTTAACCATTAGACATGTCTCTTGCGGATTTAGGGGAGTAGAGTAGAAATTTCGGCCTTGTGTTCGAGTTGGAAAAAACCATTGGATATAATCATAATTGAGTTCTAACAGTTCATAATCATCTTGCCATTTGTTCAATATTATTTCAATGAACTCGCCGTGGGGTTCAAAATTTTTTTTTTTTTAAATTCATATAGAACTCGTAATTTGGCATGGAAGATTGAGGCTCTTGCTTGCAGATCAGTACTTTAGCTTGAGCTTCTGCTTCTGTTGGTGGTGGCGGTTTTGCAGCTGCTTTTGCGGCTTGGTCCGCGCGTCTGTTACCTTTTGGAATTTCATCACGGCCTTTTTGGTGGCCTCGACAGTGCATGATGCTGACAGCACTTGGTTTCCACACTGCTTCCAGGAGGGCCGTGATTTCTGCAGCATATTTAATTTATTGTCCTGAAGACGTGAGTAGGCCTCTTTCTTTGTAGAGTGCGCCATGTGCATAGACTGTCATAAAGGCGTATTTGGAATCTATATAGATATTTACTCTTTTGCCTTCAGAAATTTCAAGGGCTCTGGTTAAAGCTGTTATTTCAGCTAGTTGTGCCGATGTATGGCCTGGCAGTGGCTTTGCTTTGATAACTTCTTCTGTTGAGACTACTGCATAGCCGGAGACTTCCTTCCCATCATCCATATAGCTGTAGATCGTATTTGTCTAGGGGTACGTCTTTCAAATCTGGCCTGCTACTGAACACTTCTTCCATGACTTGGAGGCATTCATAATTTGGATCCTCTTCACAGTCAGGCAGTAAAGTAGCAGGGTTTAAGGTAGCGATGAGGTCCAAATGAACCCGTGGATTTTCACACATCATGGCTTGGTACTTCGTCATCCGGCTGTTGCTAAACCAGTAACCTCCTTTGACATCCAGCAGAGCCTTGACAGCATGGGGCACCTTGACATAAAGAACTTGTCCAAGGGTCAGCTTGTCTGCTTCTGCTATCAGCATTGCGGTGGCAGCCACTGCTTTCAGGCATGGGGGTAGGCCGCAGACCACAGGGTCGAGTTGCTTGGAGAGGTAGGCCACAGGCCTCAGCCACGAGCCAAAGGTCTGGACCAATACTCCTGTTGCTGTTTGGTTATATTCATGTACGAACAGCTGGAAAGGCTTGCTATGATCTGGCAGACCCAGCGCAGGAGCTTCCATCAGCAGAGTCTTTAATTTCAGAAACGCTGCGGTTTGCTCTTCTTCCCAATGAAAGGGGTCTAATTCTCTTTCCTTGGTTGCTTGATGAAGCGGCTTGGCAATTTCTGCGAAGTTGGGGATCCACAGGCGGCAGAAGCCTGCAGCTCCCAGGAATTCACGGACTTGTCTCCTGGTCTTTAGTTGGGGTATGCGGCACATTGCTTCTTTCCTTTCTGCCCCTAGTGCACGTTTGGTACCTGTTAACTGGAATCCCAGGTATTTTACACTCTGTTTACATATTTGTGCTTTCTTTTTTTTTAGACACTCTGTAACCTGCTTGGCTTAGCAGATGTAGCAAAACTTTTGTGACAGATAAACAGTCTTTTTCTGTGGGGGAAACCAGTGTAATTAATCAACATACTGTAGCGTGGAAGGACAAAGGTCCTGGCTGAGCGCGCATCCATTGTAGATACCTCCCACTGAGAAATAAAAAAAAATAAAAAAAAAAAAAAGTTGTCTTGCTGGAACAATGGTGTGTTCCACGGTGACACGCAGAATTTCAATATACCGTAGTCTTTAAATCTCTGCAAATATATTTGTATATTCTGCTTGGCTTTCTTTGGGATATAATATTGTCTTAGAGCCACCGGTATTGCGCCGGACTTTAATTCAACTAATCTGGGCGGGTTGTCCTCCGCCCCCCACCTCAGGAATTCCAAGGAGTAGTGCGTGCGGATCCAGCGTGGCAGACAGAGTAGGTGCCGTGCGCCATTCTTCTTCCCTCGGCATAACTACTGCGATTTTCACAGATTGGGGGTTGTGCGGGCTGGCTGGATTATACTACCGAACAAAACTGCCACCCTCCGGCAGGTTTAATTGAACGTGACCCCCGGGGAAAAAAAAAAAACATAATTTGGGCTTGCAATTTGCAAAAAATATCCCGCCCCAGGAGCTGGATGGGACATTCGGGCATATACATATACACATTGTGTAAATAATATTCTCAGAAATATTTTCCCATAGCCCAAAACAGACTCTTAATACTACATCGAAAAAAAAACAATAAAAATAAATCATTCCATCAAAAATCAAACAAAAACATACCTTGTAAAAACAGTAAAGAAAAATTACTTTAATTATTTCTCGAATTAATTTTTCTAACCGTTTCATATATTTCAATTTAGTTTGTTAATAAATTTTTATATTTTAGTAGGCAATATTTATACTATTACATACTTATTAAACTAAACTTTCTGGAATAATATCAACACAAAATATAAACATATATCTTGCACTCAACCGACTTCAGACAAATATTCTATTGTAACACACACTAAAATTAGCTAAACATAGTACGCTGCACAAGTACACAAAGGGTTATTTTTTCCACCTTTCAGAGAGCAAAGAAAAACAAACTGCTCCCTCCTCCTCCTCCCCTCTTCTAAAACAGTCTGTCAGAAAAAGGAGGGGGCCTATTACACCAGGGACGACGCTCAATCTCAACTTTTAATTGAACAGTTTAATGATCAATTAAAAACACAATCGGACAAAATCAGTCTGAACCACACATATAAACTATACAGCACCGCAACTATCTCACTCCGTGAAATATTAATTAATTTATATATGCTCCCATCGGGCATCTCAATCTTTTCTGGTGGAGCCTCTCTATCTCCCTTATTTTGGGGGTCCTGTTTCTTATTCCTCCCCGCTATCATTTATAAAATGACTCTGGTTTTTAATGCAATATCTCCATATATCTATATACGGGTATTGTTCAGGATGTCCATACTGCTCTGTAACTTGGGAGTGTACCTTCTGTACTAACTCCGGGTCCATTGACCCCTGCTCTGGCCATCCTGGGACTAATAACGGCCACACAACTGTACACATTACTTTTAATTTCTCTTTTGTCAATTCTACACCATAATCATACGTTTTTATATAATGCTTCGAAATTCCGCACCATATATTCTAGGGGCATCTCACCCTCCTTTACCTTCTTGGGCTTAGATGACCCGTTACCCATTGTCACTCCTGAAAACAATACTTTTTGCGATACAAATATCTTATTTCAACAACAGTTAAAATCTACAGTCTGATACTTCAGTCAACAATTTATCCGCATCCACATACGCTTCCCCCTTCAGTAGCCGACTGCAGTCGCCTGAGCCGAAACCGTAATTATCTGGGTCAAATCTCGTATTTGCTTCCTCGTGGAGCGAGTAGGCGCACGTTCACTCACAGCACTCAAGTCAATTCATTCACAACACATTCCGTATCAGATACTTTCAGCACAATACAGAACATATATCACTTCAACTCTTTCCATTAGCCGAGGACGTATTCCCTCCTTAGTGGCTCCTTATACCCCGTAATTTGAACTCTAACTCTTGACTGCTTGTGGCTATGTGCACCTCGTTCCTTGTCTATCTCTGTAGCTATCGCTGGCTTTACTATAAGCCCTTTTCACTATACGGCGTACACACTAGGCACTGACTCAGGCTCTTAGCCCAGTCACAGAAAAAAAAAATCCCTCTTCCTTTCCCTTTTACCCACGTGGCGAAGCTCTATTTACAAACACTGAACTATGCAACTCCACGCAGCTACCTTCTCCCTCTCATACAGAACTACCCTTTGATTGGCATTCAATTCCCCCGAATCCAGACGCCCGCTAGCCACTCTGGCTCCTTAGCAATGTCAGCGCTACCAGCGGCGGGAAAGATATGCCAATAGGATGGTGGCCATCGCATCCTCTTATCCGTCTATCGCAGTCGGACGTTTCCCTTAGATACCGGTATTTCCTTTAGACATACAAAACATAGAAGACACGTTACCTATCGCCGGCGCTGCTTGCTGTTTCCTCAGACTCGTTGGTGTCCCAGTTTTCCCGGGTCAGGGGGGTCTGTTTGGGACGAGATGAGGTCCACTGTACAGGAAATCCTGCTTGGCGCCTGCAGATGTCAGCTCACCTTCAACGGACGCCCCCAACCATCGGGATTCTGGCACTGCTGCAGTCAAGCGCCGCACTGTGTTCAGCAGCCGTTGCCTGTGTCTTGGCAAAAGGCCCGTTATCCCGGCTATCGAGACCCCAGAAAATGTAGCCGGAGTCAGACAGGTTCACTTTCAGAACGGCGCCGGACCAGACACAAGCAAGGATTGTCAAAACACGAGTCTCTTCAGGAAAGGCAAGAGTTTATTGTGTCGTCACACAAGTGCTCACACAGGATTGAATCGCTTAGAGTGAGCCCCGATTACACAGAGACATGAGGTTTTATGCCCCAAATACATAATTAGGTACATCCCCATTAGCCCACCTCCCTATGACACTCTATTCCACCCCACGTGGGTTAATACCTCCCATCATTAATTCGAACACAAAGAACATTCCACATATAACTATAAATTGATACACTTCTCGTTAGTTTGACAGTCTGTGATTTGTTTGTGCTGTCTTTCTCCGGGGAGTGCCTCCCTCCCTATCGGCTATGTTTATTCATCATGGCCTGGGGCCCGGTCTTCTATACTCCTTCGTCTTTTCACGGGCCCAACGACCTTGGAATATCTACTTCTCCATGCCAGAAACAGCAAAGATCTTTCATAAGGCTTTAATTGCTTTTTTTGCTAATCTAAACGCATTCCTAAATTTCTACGTATACCTCATTCTAGTCTCAGCTACAAACCTGTCTAGTTATATACAAGTGAACCAATATTCTGAAGAAGATGGCCGCCTGTGTACAATGGCGGCCGTCTTCCAGCCTATTTCCACTTCATTAACACTTGCATAGCCAATAGCACTTCTAAATTATTCAAGAACAGTTCAAAATAACGCACAATTTAATATTATTAAATGGCAAATGCATCTTTTATGATAATACTCTTGTATTTATGTTGAATTGTGTAACTATGAGGAATAGTACCTGGCGATCTCTGGGCAAACCTGGTATATCAAAACTAAATTACTTGCTTAAAAAGCTTTAATACCAAACCTCAGAGTGGCTTGTATCCAGTGTTTCATGACAGCAAATAAATAAATAGGAGCAACAGTTCTTAATTCATTATATTACGCAATATAAATTGCACCTAAAAGTGCAGTTAGTCTTGTTTAGAGAAATGAAAAGAAAAAAAAAGTTAGGGCCCTATTCTAAGGTTGGTGTTAATTTAACCAGAGCTGTTGTAAACTTACCAGAGTCATTCTAGTCTATGGAGTTGTTACGTTTACAACAGCTTTGGTTACGTTTACACCAACCTTGGAATGGGGCCCTTAGTTTTTCTCCACAAAATACAAAACTGCGGTATCAGACCGTGCAAATTGTATATATACTAGTAGGTGACTCAATATAAAGAGGAAAGCAGCAACAAACAAAGTGTCCAAGTGCATACAGTTCACATATAAAAAGTAATATATATAATAAAGGAACATTCTGTCAATGTTGGAGAAAAACCTGTTATTATACCTAGGTATAAGAACATATGGATGGCCAATGTTCTGTACAATTTGGTAGTCAACTCACATGTTCATGAGCCTGGTAGAATAACCGGCTAATGTTTTCCTGCTCCAGTCATTTATGTGGTACTGTTAAATAATCATCTTTTTTAATTCCCTGTATTATATATTTATATATATATGTATTTGAATCTCCGTTGATATTCCCTTTTTCTTAATAAGCCAATCTGTTATAGAAACACAGGAATGTGGAATGTAAACAGCCACTCCCTCTTTCAATCTACTATGAAGTGTGTTGCTGGGCAGAAAGAGACTTCTGTGTCCACTTCTAAAAGTTAAATGTATAACCCTATATGGTAAGCAGGTCAAGGGTTAAACTATGGTAATTCTCTCTAACGTAGAACGTATGCTATTGGTCACATATGCAACATAAGACAATGCAAGAGATAAACTCATCAGAGAAAGATGCCTGACTAAAAGGAACTTTGTTTCAGTCTCTTTTTTGCTTGCTCTCGCTCTCTTGCTCGAGCTGTGTCTAAATCGGGCCTAAAATGCAACAGAATCCTATAAATACACTATATTGCCAAACGTATTCGCTCACCTGCCTTGACTCGCATATGAACTTAAGCGACATCCCATTCTTCCTTGATTTTGCCAAAGCCTTTGACACAGTAGACCATGGCATCTTGTTAAAAAAACGTAGACTCTGGTATTGGTGATCGCACGCTAACCTGGTTTCAATCATATGTATCTGATCGGTCGCAATATGTGTCCATTTCTGGCAGCTCCTCCCTCCCCCTCCCAGTCACTTGCGGTGTACCCCATGGCTCAATACTCAGCCCTCTGCTATTTACAATATTCATAAATGATCTGCCTAACATCTGCAAAGCCTCAACTGTACACATGTACGCAGACGACACCGTAATCTATACCAGCAAACCAAATCTCCCACAGCTGGAGGCCGTGTTGCAAGAACAATTCACAGAGGTAGAAAAGTGGATCAAACACAACAAACCTTTTTTAAATACTGACAAAACGGTAAACTACATAAATTGCAAAATCCCCATCTATGTGTCAGGACAAAATCAAATGGCACGCTGACTACAGTCACTGCTCTCAAATATCTAGGTCTGTGGTTAGACTCAAATCTATCCTTTGGCCCCCACATCGAAAAACTCTAATCTAAAATTTATCCCAAACTTAGGTGCCCTATACAGAAACAAATCCTGCCTGAACCCCACGGTAAGAAAGCAGATTGTACAACAAATGCTTATGCTGGCTATTGAATAGGGAGATGTAATGTATGCAGCGGCCCCGCAAACAGACCTTCAGAAAGTTACCACATTGTATAACTCATGCTGCCGCTTTGCGCTACAATGTAACTACATGACCCACCATTGTAACATGTTAAAAGAGCTAAACTGGCCGTCGCTGGAGTCTAAACGTACCCTTCACCTTTCCAACCTGGTGTTTAAGAGCTTTTCTGGGAAGCTGCCACCCTATCTGAATAGACTGCTTCCTCCAGCAGTTCCCTCATCCTATACCCTCTGATCCAGGACCAGCACCTTACTTGCAATACCACAGTACAAAAAGAAAGTGGCTTGATCATCATTTTCCTACAGAGCACCGCAGTTATGGAATAACCTCCCAGACACCATCAAATCTTCCCCCAGTCTAAAGTCACTCGAGCTCCCTATTAACATACCTCAATACGGAATGCACCTGTAAACATGTAACATAATGACTTTCCTACATATTTAATTTTCTGTTAATCTGTATATTTGTGTTTTTTTTTTTTAATATCTTGTATTGTATTTCTGTAACAATTTTAATGTTCTTGAACCCTGGACGTACTTGAAAACGAGAGAAATCTCAATGTATCCTTCCTTGTAAAATCCTTTATAAATAAATAAATTCCTAATCCATAGGGTTCAATATGACGTCGGTCCACCTTTTGCAGCTATAACAGGTTCCACTCTTCTGGGAAGGCTGTCCACAAGGTTTAGGAGTGTGTTTGTGGGAATTTTTGACCATTCTTCCAGAAGCGCATTTGTGAGGTCACACACTGATGTTGGACGAGAAGGCCTGGCTCTCAGAACACCTTTGGGATGAATTCGAGTGGAGACTATCGGGTCGAGGTCAGGACTCTGTGCAGGCCAGTCAAGTTCATCCACACCAGACTCTGTCATCCATGTCTTTATGGACCTTGCTTGGTGCAAAGTCATGTTGGAAGAGGAAGGGGCCACAAAGTTGGGAGCATGAAATTGTCCAAAATGTCTTGGTATGCTGAAGCATTCAGAGTTCCTTTCACTGGAACTAAGGGGCCAAACCCAGCTCCTGAAAAACAACCCCACACCATAATCCCTCCTCCACCAAACTTTACACTTGGCACAATGCAGTTAGATTGCCAGATGGAGAAGCGCGATTCGTCACTCCAGAGAACGCGTCTCCACTGCTCTAAAGTCCAGTGGTGGCGTGCTTTACACCACTGCATCCGACGATTTGCATTGCACTTTTTTTTTCTTTTTTGAGAAAGGATTTTACCAGGAAGGATACATTGAGATTTCTCTCGTTTTCAAGTATGTCCTGGGTGGTGAGTATGTACCGTTAGGTGTCTTGCCCAAGGACACTTACTGGAGAGGTTGCTCGCTGGGATCGAACCAATAACTCCACAGGAAGGGGATACACAATGGAGGCGCTTAATAATAAATGAGTGGTTATGTTTGTGTTGTGCAGCCAACCAGGGTTTAAACACAGAACCGCGACAGAAATGTGTAAATGTACAGTAAGGGGAAGGGGGTGGGTCCTAGTGGCGCAATCTCTTTTGAGGGTGGTCAATTGGGGTCTCGAGGCATATGATGCAAATTGTGCCTACATAAACGAAGGTAAAAGCGGTGTTCCCAGTTGGGAAGTGCACGGTCAAAAAGACCACTAGGTGCAAGCGTGAGAGGTGTAGAAGTAATTGCGTACACTTCAGAAAAAAACACAGTTGAAGTCCAATCCATGCAGAGCAGTGATGTTACCTCTACTCCACCCAGCCGGCACTTGGTGATGTATGGTTTGGATGCAGCTGCTCAGCCATGGAAACCCACTCCATGAAGCTCTCTGCGCACTGTTCTTAATTCAAAATTTTTATTCGGTGAAAAAGTCATCATAACATCATACCGTAAAATAATATATGGCCTCGCAGGGTCAAACAATAAACATCAGCTTAGTATCCAACTGCAAAAAATTGGTTCGCCGCGCAGGGTCGAGACATATCAGAGAGACAGCAATTAATAAAGAAAGTCAGCTAAGAACAGCAATGTGAAAGCATCCCCAAGTGGGGGGACTCATCCAGGTAAGAAAACTCAAAACACGTAAAAAAAAAAAAAAGCACAGCTGAAAAAATCCAAGCTAGGAGGAAGGGGGGGGAAGATAAGAGCTGGGGAAAAAAAGGAAGGGGAAGGATAATAGCAAAGGCCCGAACTGTGCCTTCCTTGGCATATTCCCAGAGGCTGAAGGGCCATGGGTGGTCAAGGGGACAATAGGCACTAGGCCTGGGCACTCGGAGGCCGTAATAAAATAAAAATAAAAAAAATCGAGAAAAAGCTCAGCGAAAAAAGTCATCAAGAGTCCAACAAAGGAGGTCATGGTGTCGCCGGCAGGACCATGCCAGAAAAAGTTTCCAAGACAGCCACAGATCAGAGTCTCTATATAAACAAAAACATCCCCAGCCGGGCAGTGTCAGCAGAATAGACCAAAATGTCAGCAAGAGGTCAGCAAGGGGGGGGGGGGCATTTCAGTAAGGTACAGGTCGGCATTAAAGAAATATCAAAGGGGGGCAGAATAGTCTGCTTCAGCCTGTGTCCAACAAAAAGGCCGGGTATGCAGCCCAGCCAGGCCACGACACCTCCTGCAGGACATGACGAACGAGCATCCCCTGGGTCTTCTCATCCACGACAGGGGCCACGCCACGAGGCCGATATCGGAGTCCCGACCTGGCAACAGAGAGCCCTCCAAAGCGCTTCAGCACCTCCATCACAGACTGCACGGAGGGATTCACCGCTAGCCCTGCAGCAGCAGCTAACTCTGCCGTTCCTCCAGGCTCAGCAGGCAGCAATATATCCCCATTGCATACCCCTGGAGTCTCACCCAGAGACAAAGGGTCATACCGCGTCGCGGCAATCGGATCCACAGCTTCTCCGCAGTACTCCGCTCTCAATTTTAGGGGCCTGGATCCCATCCCCTCAGCCGAGTCACTTCTCCCGATGCAGCTCTCTGCAGCAGCATCATCAGGCAGTTCCACGTCTGCCTTCCGGAGTCCCTCTGACCGAACTCCATCCAGGGCATCCGAACCTCTGTTTCCTCTCGGGGCCTCTGTAAAGCGCCGCAGGTCACCTCCGGTCAGCGGGCGATCGTCATCTCCCTCCTCCATCGGCAGATGCTTGAGGCACAGAAACGCCGCCTCCAAGTCAAACAGTAGGCAGCGATTTTCAGGCCTGGGAGCACTCAGGGCTCTCGGTTCAGAGCGTGTCCCAGTATTAGGCCCCAAGATGGCCACCAGCTTCACGTTCCGGCCACTAAGTGACAGTCCCTGGTCCGGGGGGACAGAACGGGCCCTGGACATCACCTCACCGATGGCTAGCCGCTCCAGTGTCCAGGGAGACAAAAGGTATAAAAATACAACAGCTGGGGAATATTTTTCATGTAGTGGAGGACTGTGTCTTCTTTCATTGATAGTGAAGTTGTATCCATCCACTTCAAAATGATTCTTTTCTGGGTCAGGGATGGCCTGGACCTCTGTCATCTGTGTCTGTCTGCTCTGGTTGAGGTCTGGCTGGCCCCGCAGGATCTGTGTCTAACCTGACTGAGGCCACACCCTCCTCTTCTCACGCACTGTTCTTGAGCTAATCTGAAGGCCACATGAAGTTTGGAGATCTGTAGCGATTCACTCTGCAGAAAGTTGGTGACTTCTTTGCACTATGCGCCTCAGCATCCGCTGACCCCGCTCTGTCAGTTTACGTGGCCTACCACTTCATGGCTGAGTTGCTGTCGTAACCAAACACTTCCATGTTCTTATAATACAGTTGACAGTTGATTGTGGAATATTTAGGAGCGAGGAAATTTCACGACTGGATTTGTTGCACAGGTGGCATCCTATCACCGTTCCACGCTGGAATTCACTGAGCTCCTGAGAGCGACCCATTCTTTCACAAATGTTTGTAAAACCAGTCTGCATGCCTAGGTGCTTGATTTTATATACCTTTTGGCCATGGAAGTGATTGGAACACCTGATTCTGATTATTTGGATGGGCGAGCAAATACTTTTGGCAATATAGTGTATGTCTGGTTCGACATCCTGCCAAAGGTTATTAAAATTAACCCTATATCAGTGACATACTCCTATTTTGTGTCTTTGAGCTGGCTTAGATCTCATCTTTGAGTCTGGACCAGATCACAAAGCCGCATGCGCAACTTCTGGCACAAAGCTTGCACACCCCTATGGTTGGCCCTGATTGTTCCAGCTGACATTTCAATGCACTTGCTGGTTTTAAAATTTAACAGTCAATAGGCTCTGTATTATACCAGTTGGTACTCAATGTCACTGGCCCACTGAGCAAATGCCCGATGTGCATGCTAATGGCTAGTCCAGTCCTGCTTGCCGGATTGTTTTCCTTAAAAACTATAGCCTTTGTCCTTTCTTTGGTAAAAATAACTTCTTACCAAAAGCGTTAAATTTGTTACATTTTCACTGGACCCATTTTGAGCCATGTGCCCAGAAAAGCACCTCTTATAGCACCTATGGACATGACGCTGTGAGCATTACAAATGTCACGCGTTTCATTCAACTATAAGAGAAATTGCAGTATTTCCAATGTAACTTGTAATATTAACCCCTTAGTGACCGCCGACATACCATGTACGTCACTGCTACAGGTCTCTTTTAGACCCGCTGATGTACATGGTACGTCCTGCGGTCACTTGAGCGCTGTAAGTGATCGGATCGCTTCCAGCAGCTCAAACGCCATTGCAGGCTGCCTGGGAGTCCAGGCATCCGTGCAATGGCGGTCTGAAGTGCGGGGGCCCCTTGTGTTCGCTCCCCGGGAGCGATCAACATCCGGTTTAACCGGAAAGGTGCCCCGCACTTCTACAGAGCGCTGGAAGCGATCGGTATTGCTTCCAGCTGCTCTGAGTATATTGCAAGGATGCCTCGACATCGAGGCATCCTTGCAATATGGTTATCTGCCGCTGGTCCGTCCGTGATCGCTCCCCCCTGAGCGATCACTTATATCGTGGTACCGTGTACAAAAAAAGGTATCGTGGCACTCAGTACAAAAAAGATCACATAAGTGATCAGGTGCTCTGCTGGGTGCCTCGAGGGATCAAGGCACCCAGCAGACTAAAAAAAAGTGTAAAAAAAAAAAGAAGAAAAATAAATTAATAAAAATTTATAAAATAAAAGTGACAGCCAAGGTGGCGCTGCCCTTCTAAGGGCAGGGTCATCTTGGGGTTGTGTGGGATGTTCCTAGCCTGCCTCAGAGAGGCAGGCCAGCAACATTCAATCAGAAGTTTTAAAAATATCTAAATAAAATTTCTAATTTGTCAGGTCATATCAATATTTTGTAAGTATTGGCTCTGACCTCTGTGATTCTCCCTCTCTCTCCTCACTTGTGTTTTGGTGAGCGAGAGAGAGAGATCTGATTTGACAGGTTAGAGATTTTAGGTAGATTTAGTGAGATTAGAACAATTGAGGCAGGTTTAGAGAGATTTTAGGGAGATTTAGAACAATTGAGGCAGGTTTAGAAGGATTTAGCGAGATTTAGGTGTTTTTATTTTCTTGTGAAACCCAACGGTTCTTTTGAGAACCAATAATCCGCTTATGTATATAATAATTATAAAAATTTATTTCATCTTTTATTTATAATGTCTGAGAGGGTGTACAGTGCCGAGGAGGCATATGCCATCCTGGTGTCAGAATCTGAGGCATCTGCGTCTGACTCAGACCCAGATTTTGACCCTGCCAGGTGCTCAGAGACATCGCTGGATAAACATCTACGCTGGCTGATGTATCTCCTAGTGATGTTTCTGATGCAGATCCTGGGCCACCACCTGCCAGCAGGAGACACATAGCTCCAGCTGAGGAGTGGATAGTGCCTCATCGCCAGAGGCCAGATATCCCTCCTTTCACGGCAAATCCTGCAATCAATATTGATGTTGCAGGATTTACCGCCACACAGTTTTTGCAGGTGTTTCTGGGGGATGATTTGTTGGGCCACATTGTTGCCCAATCAAATCTGTATGCCCATCAGTATTGTGCTGCGAAGCCAGGCTCCTACTTGGCAATGCAGCAATGGACCCCACTAGATGTGCCAGAATTTCTGAAATTCTGGGCACTTACTATGCTGATGGGCATCATCAAGAAGCCCTCAATTCGCTCCTACTGGAGCAGTAGCCCAGTCTGCTCTATCCCCATTTACCCCCAATTAATGTCACGTAGAAGGTATGAAAACATTTTGCGTTTCATGCATTTCAGTGACAACAACCTGTGCCCCCCTAGAAAGTATCCCCAGTTTGACAGGCTGTATAAAATCTGCCCCCTGATTACCTACTTCACCGCCAGGTTTGCAGAGGCTTATACACCTGGAAGGAATATCTGCGTGGATGAATCCCTAATGAAATACAAGGGAAGGCTGGGATTCAAGCAGTATATTCCTTCCAAACGCTCCAGGTATGGAGTGAAGGTGGACTAGCTCTGTGACAGCGAGAGTGGGTATACTCAGGCCTTCCGGGTGTACGAGGGAAAGGATAGTAGCCTTGACCCTCCAGGGTGCCTAGAACACATGGGAACCAGTGGCAAGATTGTGTGGGACCTACTTTTTCCCCTGATGAACAAAGGGTATCACTTGTATAGTGACAACTTTTATACAAGTGTCCCTTTGTTCAAGCTGCTGTATTGTTTTGATACAGTAGCATGTGGTACTGTTCGCAAGAACCCCGTAGGTTTCCCAGCACAGCTTGCCTGCACCCGGTTAAAAAGGGGGGAGGCCTCAGCTCTGCACTAAGAGGAGCTGTTGGCGGTCAAGTACAGAGACAAGAAGGATGTATACCTTCTACCCACCATCCACTCTGAGAGGTCTGTGTAGGTCTCTGTACGTGGCAGAGCTGAGCGCATCAGGAAGCCAGTGTGCATCAAAGCCTATAACCGGCATTTGGATGGGGTTGATCTGGCAGATCAGCTGCTCCAGCCCTACCAGATTATGTGGAAGTCAAGGGCCTGGTACAAAAAGGTTGCAATTTACCTGATGCAAATTGCAACCCACAATGCCTTTTTGCTCTGCAAAAAGGCAAACCCCGGAATGACACTGTCCTTTTTACAGTTTCAGCTCCAGTTCATTTCGGGGCTTTTGTACCAGGATGCACCTGCTCCCCGGGCAGAAATGGAGAAAGAGTTGGGGTTACACATTTTATTTTTAAAATCCCCCCTACTGAGGGAAGAGACCCCAAAAAAGATGCAGGGTGTGTTTCAAGAGGGGGCAGAGGAGAGACACAACCTTTTACTGCCCAGAATGCCCTGGACAACCCGGTCTGTGTCTTTGGGACTGTTTCAAGGTGTATCACACTGTGCGTGATCTGTAATTTTTTTTTCCTTTCTATTTTTTCTTACAGTCTAGTTGGTTAGTTCAGTTTAGTTTTTTTTTTTCTTTTACTGAACCAGACTTTTACATTTTATTCCTACATTTTTATGTTCTACTATATTGGTGCTGTATTTTGCCAAAATCTTGGCAAACCTATGCATGGGGGGGGGGCATGGGTGTACTCAGGAGACCTTGCAGAAAACAACCTGGAGAGTTTTCATGCAGTAACAGACAACAGTGTCTCCTAAATCACAGTCCAAATCTAATGTGGGCGTAATAATTTAAAAAAATCGAAAAATTACCGCCACACACCTTCTCAAATGTTTTAGGCTAAAACTGTTGCATCCATGGCATCAAAGCACTCCATATGCAATGCCTTGGGGTGTCAACATTTCAAATATAAACACTTTTCTGGCAATAATTCAAACTGGGGTATGCGGTAGACCCAAAATGAAAGATATCTGAAGAAATAATCTCAATTTCAACTCCAATGACAAAGTCATAAAAATTGTATTTGAACCTTCCCAAAGTCCTGGCAAACCTATGCATGGGGGGCATAGGTGTACTAAGGAGACCTTGCAGAAAACAACCTGGAGAGTTTTCATGCAGTAACCGACAACAGTGTCTCCTAAATCACAGTCCAAAACTAATGTGGGTGTAAAAATGAAAAATGACCACCACACAGTATCCAATTTGTTTGGGGCAAACTGTTGCATCCATGGCATAAAAACAATCCATTTACAATACTTTGGGGTGTTAGCTTACCAAATATATGCACGTTCATGGCAATAAAAAAAATTGGGTATGTAAAAAGGCCCCTAAAAAGAAGATAAGCAAAGAAGATATGTCAAATTAGAAAAATGACAAGCACATGTCAGAAGATTGGCGTAGCACCCCAAAAACAACCCAACAAATCTATACATGGGTGGTATCACTTTACTCAGAAGATGTTGCTGAACATATTTTGGGGTGTTTTTTGGCAGTAACCCATAACTGGATTTGACAATTCATGCCTCAAGTACAATGTGTGTGAAAAAATAACACAAAAAGTGACTACCTGAAAGTTTGACAAAGAGCTAGTGCATGGAAAGTGTTAGGATACAACTCTTTGAAGTACCCTAGGGTGTGCCCTTTCTAAAAATATATGGTTTGATGAGGGTAAATTACTTTGGCCGGCTTCAAAAATGTCCCAAATAGGACATGGGTGCATGATGACGAAATGTGAAAATTCCAAGTTGGTAAACTGAAATGCACACCATCCAAATAAGGCCTATTAGCCCCCAAATGACCTGACATACCTATACATGGGTGGTATTTTGGGGTGTTTTTTGGCAGTAATCCTTAAAGTTCTCAGTACATGTATTCTTAAATTGCACTAAAAAAACTAAAATCCCCAAAAAAAGTTTTTTACTCAAACTTTGGCATAGATTTGTGGTAAAATGGTTGCATGGAAAGCGTCAAAACACCCCAAGTTTAATACCTTGATTTGTGTACTTTTAAAAAATATGTATATGTGGAGGGTTATTCAGGAATTCGTGACAGATATCAGTGTTACAATGTCACTATCACAGATTTTGAAAATAAACCCTTTGGAAATGGTAAAGTGCTACTTGCACTTATTGTCGCATAAGATAAGGAAAAAAGCGAGGAATATTTAAACATTGGGTATTGCTAAACTCAGGACAAAATTTAGAAACTACTAAGCAATTTAATTTTTTTGACGGTTGTTGATCCATAAGAAATTTTGGGGTCAAAGTTCAAAAAAGTGGTGTATTTCACAATTTTTTTTATAGTAAATTATATGAAATGATGAAAAAAATGGTATCTTTAGAAAGTCCATTTAATGACGAGAAAAACAGTGTAAAATATGTATGGGTTGCCTAAACGAGTAAGAGGAAAATTTGACCTAAACACAAACAGCGCAGAAACGTAAAAACAGCAGCGGTCACTAAAGGACAGATTTGTGTAAAACCGCCCGGTCACTAAGGGGTTAAACATTTGTGTACCAGGTCCACCCAAACCCCTTGTGGATCCCTGGATGAATATTGGCTGTAGTGACCACCTAATGTACAGGAAGCTATTGACTCCTTCCCTCGTATGTCCTGTCTGTGAACCTTGCGCATACTCGCCAATTCTGCTACAGGTTTAAAAATCAGACATTTTCTACATAATGCTGTGAACTGTATATATTAATTTTATACAAACGTTGCATTATATATATATTTTATCAACTAGCGCACTTGGCACGTACGTCTGACCACATTGTTTGCTGTTCGTGGTAGCTTTTCAAAGGAGTCTATGAAGAACAACACACAAAGCACATGCGCACTTGTTCATGCACGGGCAACGCATGCCAAAATGGCATAGACGTGAAAAGCTACGATGGTCGTAGAGACACCCCTATATACAGCTTTTTTTTTTCTTTCTTCCAACGTCCGTTCTAACGAATTGCTAGTATGTTAGCCACAATCTCATCCAGTTTCAACGGACGCACTGTGTGCAATCAGTGCGCTCATGTGACCGCAGTCTAAAGGTTGTACGAGTTTAGAAGGCTGTGTAGATGGTTGTATGAAAACGGGTAAAAGGGTTGGTATTAATGATTTCTATTATGATTGTAATGGAAATCTGGAAACCAGTCTTCTATACAGTAGTGACTTCTTGTGATCTAGGAAAGGGTCACTGTAGGATGGCAGTGAGGCGAGAAGTGAGGAAGGTAGGTTAGAAGGTAGCAGATGAAGAGGAAATAAAGAAAACTGAGCTAGTCATGCTACTAGCACGTGCAAGGAAAAGGCTGGGTGTATGTGATATTCAGTGAGAGATTACCATGGAAACAAGATTTTGTGTTTTTAATAATCTATAGAGAGAGATAATTTGTCTTTTAAAGGTAAAGGATTTCCCAGGCAGACTTATCATTAAAGAACCATGGCTATGAGTCAGATATCCAAATATATAGAACAAATGGCCTAATGTATTAAAAGTACATTAATAGGCCTTATGGAGACCACTTTTATATTGAAATAACAAAACATCCAAAACCTAGGGTCCTATTTCAAGGTTGGTGTTAACTAGGGATGAGCCGAACACCCCCGTGTTCAGTTCGCATTCGAACTCTAACAATTTCGAAAGTTCGAACACGAACCGAACTCCATGCAAGTCAATGGGACTCAAAAGTTTGTTTTTTAGAATGCCCTGCAAGAGGGCATATATGCAAGATATTTGACATAAAAGGTGTATAGGGGTCCGGGTAGTGCCCTGGGGGACAGGAAACAAGGACAAAAAGTTTAAAAAAAAAAAGTTTTTAAAGGGACAGGGAGTTTTCCATGAAATAAGGGTTAGAAATAAAAACGAAAAATTCCTTCAAACATCATGCCTAGGAGGTCCCCATAACCTGCCCGTGAAGTGGCGGATTTGTAGGATGTATAGAAACATTTAAAAAGTAAAAAATGACGTTTCAAATGACGGTAAACGGTTTTCCTTTAATCTATTCATAAACAACTGCTTGGGGCGGCAGTCTGTATTAAAAGAGGAGACCTTTTAGGACACGCAGAACAAGTTCAGTAATTTTTTTGGCTAAATTATGGTGAAACTTATGCAGGCTTTGGATGAAAGTAACAATAGGTGCTTTAAAATTGGGCCTTTAGTGTCGGCAACAGTGCCGTCACACCGTAACCCCTCTGTGGTATTGTGGAAGAGTACAGGGTTGGACCCTGCGGTCCAAAAAATTTAAATGATAAATTTGGTACAGGCGTCAGTGCACCCAAATATTGTGCCCTTGGTGGCAGCAAGTGCCTTCACACCGTAACCCCTTTGTGGTATTGTGGAAGAGTTCAGTGGTGGAGGTTTTGTGAATGCAGAAGAGATCCGATCTATTCCATTACGTCAGCATCAGGGGGATTGATAGCTGCTGATCCAGGACTGATTCATTTTTATAAATGTCAGCCGGTCTACAGAGTCGGTGGACAGACGCACTCTTTTGTCTGTGACAAAACCTCCAGCGGCACTGAATGTCCTTTCAGAAAGCACGCTGGATGAAGGGCAACCTAGTAGCTGCATAGCATATTGGCTAAATTCTGGCCAGTGATCCAATCTCAACACCCAGTAAGGCTAGGGTCAGAGTGGGGCAGTCGGAACGCGCGTGCAGACGCACTAAATCACGGCGGCAGTAGCAGCACATAACGGCCAATGACGGCCAATATACGAAGTACGTGCGTACGAAAGTGCGCCGACACCACGCAACCGGCAAATGAACGCATTTTTCTCAGAACGTGAAACCGCTGCTACTGACGTACAGAGTGCGCTGCGGCCGCATGGCAGCGTGTGTGCGTGATTAGGAGACGTCAGACGCTGCTAGTGTGCGGCCTACATAACGTTCAAACAGCCGGATTTCCCTAGACTTCTTTTTACCCACCGTCATGAAATACGTCCAGAATTGCGCATCGTCTGACCACTTAAGCGTATTCCGTGAAAAAATGCGTGCGCACGCATCGACGTACATTTTGACGGTGGCCGCAGAAAATGCGCTCATCTGTCCCTAGCCTCAGTCAGTGGATCATCTGCTGTAAAGGTATCCAGGTCTGCCCTTGCCCCTAGGTAGTCCTGTACCATATGGTGAAGACGCTGGCAATGGGTGCCTACATTTGACGTCCCTGGGCGTCGTGGACTAAAAAATTTTAAAAAGGCATCAGTCAAGCGGCCCCGGCCTTCACCACTATTCCTCTGATCATCCGCAGCCTCAGAAGCACGTGTGTCATCACTTAGTAACATACCAGTGCCTGGAAAGGTGTTACACAAGTGTCGCTTTAGAGCGTCCAAGTTTTTTCATCCTGTGCTCCCTCTGTGCAGGCAGGATGAGCTCTGCAACTTTACCCTTGTATCGTGGATCAAGAAGGCTTGCCAACAGGGCCGTCTTTAAGGAGGGGCAAAAGGGGCAGGTGCCCCAGGCCCAGTCATAGTTGAGGGGCCCAAAGCAGGCTGCTTTGTTTGTGGGCTGCTGGGGCCGTTTTACAGTGTTGGCTCTGTGTGTTTTGGAGGCCCCAGGCTTCTGTGGAAGCCCTGCAGCCTTCCTAGGCCCGGTGGGCCCCCTCTGATGATGTCAGAGAGGGCGTGCCACAGGGGGCGGGGCCAAACGGGAGGAAGCCAGTTGAGGTTTCCTGACTGCCTAGGCCTGGACACACCCTAATCAAAATATCTCACATGGAGGCTGCAGCTCCTTGTGCTGACTCCACCCCCTCCTTCCACAGACAGAGCCATGAGCCTCCACGTGCTGCTGGAGTACAAGAAGGTATTTGAGGGGGGGCCTGGTATTTGGGGGGGCCCTAGGAGAAACACAGGACAGGTCCTGCTAAAAAACTGGCTGCACATCACAATCTCCCTCCAGCTCTCAGCTCAGAGGCTCCTCTCCTTAATGCAGCAAGAGCTGTGCAGAGGCTGACTATCACAATCTGTGTGTAGCAAGGTTTGTGTGCACAGCATAATACAGGGAGAAATGACACCTCTGAGTTTGCAATCTGACTCTGGGGGCTGCAAAGGTTTGGGAGAAGGAGCTGCCCATGGTTTCAAGCAAGCAGCAGTTATCTGTCAGTGATCTGAGGCACGTTCAGTTCCTCAGCAGCTGCTGAATTGTTCCATTGCAGCAGATCAGTTTGCTGCAGCAGTCTCATTGAACGCTTTGGCTGTGATATGGAAGCGAAAGGGTAGAGGATTGCTTAATGAAAGGTGCTGTGTCTGCAAAATCCACTTTTGTCCATTTTATTACATCTTTAGTGTTACTGTTTTGCTCCACCAAACCTACAAATTGAACATTTCCTTATTGGATTATTTGCTCCGTAGAGGAGGTCATCTTTCGTACGTCACACTCAGCTAACCCCGTAGCACCTCTCGACTTGGATGCAAGTGCTAAGTTAGCAGTGCCGAGCGCTGAGCTGCAGAACAGCATTCAGTGGTGAATTGCTAACTTGCAGCGGCTGAGCAACTGAACGCGCCTCAGGCTGTATTCCGGGAGAAGCATGTGGGGAGTGAGCTTAAACTTCTTTGGGTAAGGAAGTTAACCCTCTCCACTCACTACCCCAGATACTGCACTTTTATTTTATAGCTTACTACTGTCATATAAATAAATGCAGGTTCTTACCTAAGCGCTCACAGTTTGCATGGAATGGGCCAACATGGATTCACATGCATTATTTTTTCAACATTTTTAATTATTTAAATATAAATATATCATTATTTTAAAAACGTTTAATAATCATTTTAATATAGTTAAAATAAAATATATTTTCATACTTAAAATTTTAACAATATAATGAAGACTAAAAAGCAATGGACCTGAAAAAAGTCTAGAAATGTGAAATGCTAATCTATAGTTAATGGCACCACGATCTGTGTAAGGGATACAGACTAAATTTGAGAACTATTTGATCTCTAGAATATGCCATTCATACCTATAGTATGACAAAAGTATATAAAATTGCATAATCATTATTAAATGTAGAATGAAACACCAGGCATAAGGACCAGTGTGGCGTCATTTGTATTCTACAATTTAATAAAGATTAAACGGTTTTACGGATACTTCTGTTTAATGAGATCTATTAATTCTCAAAGTTAGTAATGATATAATTATTAGAATATATAATTTCAGTTTTATTGCTGTGGGGCTCTGATGTTATGCTCACACACTGCACATTACTGTCATTGTTTGAAAGTCTGTACAGACTCTGACCCAACCACCTCAACAGGCAGAGAATTCCACAGCTTTATTGCTCTTCCTGTAAAAAGAAAGCTATGCGTTATGCTGAATTTCCTTTTTGTCCAGACAAAAACATTATGTGTTTATGTATATAGAATGTGTGTAAATATATATGTCTTCTAATATATAAGCCCATGATGTATTTGTGTATTTTTTTTTTTTTTTTTGGATGTTGGGGTGGAGAGAAAAATCATGCAGTGTGTCAGCTATCGGAGGGGGGGGGGCGAGAAAATGTTTGCCCAGGGTCCAATCAATATTAAAGACGGGCCTGCTTGCCAACCAGTAATGATCCCTCTCCTTGATAGCACGAATCCTGGGGTCCTTTACCAGGTTTTTCAGGATAAGGGAGCCCATGCAGCTTAGGTTGGAGGTGGCATTAACTTCCGAGTCTTCCTGGTCAATGAGGATGACCCCATCGTGCACTTCCTCCTCCCAGCCACGTACTATTCCTTGGGTTTCTGGGCACACAAAACCCTCCCTTGAGGAATCCCCACCTTCAATGCCCCACTACTTAAATATTCCTCCTCCTCCTCCGTCTGATCTGAGGTTGACCCGCTGGAATGCTGTCTGCGGAAAGACTGGGGCTTTCAGAGCTAGGGAAGGCCTCCTTTTCCTCCCGCTGCTCTGCCTCTAGAGCCACATCTATAATTCCCCGCAGAGTGTGCTCCAGCAGGAACACTAAAGGAATTGTGTCACTGATGCATGCACTGTCCCTGCTCACCATCCTTGTTGCCTCCTCAAATGGTGACAGTACAGTGCATGCATCCTTGATCATCAGCCACTGCGGGGGTGGGGGAAACAAGTTGAACTGAACCTGTCCTTGTGCCATACTCACACAGGTACTTGTTGATGGCCCTCTGCTGCTTGTGCAGATGCTGCAGCATTGCTAATGTCGAGTTCCACCTGATGGGCATGTCACAGATCAGACGGTTTGTGGGAAGGTGGAATTCTCTTTGAATTTCTGCCAGGCGAACACTTGCTGGGAATGACCGTTTGAAGTGGCTGCAGACTTTTCTGGCCTGGCTGAGAAGCTCTGCCACCCCTGGGTACCTGGTTAAGAAACACTGTCCCACCAGATTTAGGACGTGTGCTAGGCATGGTACATGCGTCAACTTATTCAGGCGTAGGGCGGAGAGAAGGTTGCTGCCATTATCACAGACGACCATTCCCAGCTCAAGCTGGCGTGGTGTTAACCATCTCTGCACCTGCCCCTGCAGAGCTGAAAAAATTTCTGGCCCGGTGTGGCTCCTGTCCCCTAAACAAACCAGCTCAAGCACAGTATGGCACCTTTTTGCTTGAGCCATTGCGTAGCCCCTGTCATGCGTCGGTTTAACTACCACTTTGCCAGAGACACAGAAGGAGGAGGAAGAGGGGAAGAGGTGGTGGTGGAGCAGACAGACCTCATACAAGCCGCTTTCTGGAGGCGTGGTGGATGAACAAGCTCCAGCACAGAGCCCCATCTTGGATCCCTCCCAGCTGCAATCAGAGTTGCCCAGTGTGCGTGAAGGAAATGTATCGGCCCTGTCCATGCTTGCTGGACCATGTGTCTAAAGTCACATGCACCTTGCTGCTGACTGCCTTTCCCAATGACTCGATAACATTGTCTTCCACGTGCTGGTATAGTGCTGGAATGGCACTATAGGAAGCAGAGTCCACCAGCTGGAAAGGCAGCAGCTCCAAACTGACATTTAGACACTGCCACTGGTGTATTTTGGCCTAGGCCAACAAGGCCCAGGCCTAGGGCGGCACTTTCCAGGGGGCGGCGGCCCGCTGGGTGGCCCCACCCCTAAAGAAAAAAAAATTTTTTTTTTTTTTTTTTTTTTTTTTACTTTTGCAAACTATTTTACCAGGAAGGAAACGTTGAGATGTCACTAATTTTCAAGTATGTCCTGGGTAGGCAAGGCCTAGGCTTTCACTTTCCAGGGGGCAACAAAAAACCTCACCACTAATTGGGTTACTCACAGAGCACCGAAATGACGCCAACATTTTGGTGTTCTGTAGTTCCCTGCACTTCGGGGAATAAAATTTCCCAACCCTGCAGTGAATTCACCATTCACCGCAGGGTCCCCAAAGTGCATGGAGTCGGCCGCTGTATGCTACCACCGCAAACCCATGGCCTGCTGTTTTCAAAAGAACTACTGAACGAAAATGTCTGGAATTTACATATAAGATCCTATGATTGATAATAAAAAGTTCTGTTACAGATAAAGGAGAACCGCTATTAAAAAAAAGGGGGGGAATTTAGCCCAAAAAATTCTGAAAAATCACTAGAAGGTACAAAAAAAAAATCAATAAATAAATAAAGACTTTTTACTGCAGATTAAAATAATAAATGGTTTATTAGATATTGCATAAAAAACGGGAATATTTTTAACATTGAAACCTATGGGATTCGCCTGAATAAACCTGCTGATTGAAACCACCGAACATCAGGGCATTTCACTGACATTTCTCTGCTGTTTGTTCTCTGAATAGATTAACCATTACTTCTCTATGGGGATTTGCACTGCCTTCAAACAGCACCGTACTTGCTGGCAGTTCACCAAACTTGTGTGTGAGCATATCACCAGAGCAGTGGTGTACTTGGAGGAGTGGCGGAGGGCGGGCCGCCCCAGGTACCAGTGATTATTGGGGTGTCATTAGGGGGTACTAGGAGGTGCCACTGTCACTGTGTGTCAGCTTTGAGCTGTGTTCTCAACGAGCAGCGGAGCATGGCGTTTGCATACGGAATAAAATCGAATAGAATAAAAATCCCCCTCTCCTCCCTCCATAGCTCCTCCCCTGCCCCGCAGCAGCTCTAGGAGAGGGGAGGGGGATGTGATTTGTGTCCAGAGAGAGAAGATGACAGTAAACGGCAGGTAAAGGGGGGGGGGTTCAGCAGAATATGAAGCCCTGTCTGCTTACTGCTGTTTAAAGTGGACCTTTCCTTAACCAGCACTGCAGTGATAGAAATTTGTCATTGAACTGCCTGGCTCCTGGTGAGGCTGCTTGCGTGCAGGTCACACTCGGTCCGGCCAGTCAGGTGGTACTGAGTCTCAGTACCACCTGACTGGCTGAACCACGTGACACGCATGCACGCAGCTGCCCGCCCTTTCGTTAACATGGACTGTCACTCTATTCTGGACTGAACACCCACCGGGAAGGGAATCAAAGCCACGGTGCACCCTCTGGCAGTGGCACCCCACTGCTGACAAGATGGCTCCACGCACAGGCACAGCCGTGATCCTAACATGGCCTGGAGGGACCTCCTGCTGAGTCTGTACACAGTCCCTGCTGACTCTGCACACAGCCCTACCGCGGACAGAGGCCGGTAAATGTAGAATAAATAATTGCTTTGTGCTCATATACACTCGGTTTGCTGGGAGTTTTATTGCAGTGGATTCTGATGCACTCATACACACCACACATTGCATTGCTGGGAGTTTTATTGCAGTGGATTCTGATGCACTCATACACACCGCACATTGCATTGCTGGGAGTTTTATTGCTGTGGATTCTGATACGCTGACACACACCACACATTGCATTGCTGGGAGTTTTATTGCAGTGGATTCTGATGCCCTCATACACACCGCACATTGCATTGCTGGGAGTTTTATTGCTGTGGATTCTGATACGCTGACACACACCACACATTGCATTGCTGTGAGTTTTATTGCTGTGAATTCTGATGCACTCATACACACCGCACATTGCATTGCTGGGAGTTTTATTGCTGTGGATTCTGTGATACACACTGCATATTACTGTGAGTTTTATTGCCCTGGAGCTCTGGGATACGCTCATACACACTGCACATTACTGTGAGTTTTATTGCTGTGCAGTTCTGTGATATGCTCATACACACTGCACATTTCTGTGGGTTTTATTGCTTTGCAGCTCTGATATGCTCATACACAGTGCCCATTTCTGTGGGTTTTATTGCTATGCAGCTCTGTGATACGCTCATATGCAGTGCACGTTTCTGTGGATTTTATTGTTCCACCAATTAGAGCGGCTGTGATCCCGTTTACTTGACATGCGTGGCTGTTCTTTGTAAAAATACTTGAATTTAAACATTTCATAATTTTCTTTATCTCAATAGATACATTTGAAATGGTATACAAAATCTACAAGTAGGCACTTGGTATCCACTTTTAATATAAAGAGAGGAAAAGGCGGAGCTCTAAGAGGAAAAGGTGGAGCTTAAAGAGGAAGGGTGGGGATTAACCAGGAAGAGGTGTGCCCTTGACAGGAAGGGGTGCGCCAATTTAAAATAGGGGTGCACGAGTTTAGTCAGGCCTAGGGCAGCACAAAACCTAAATACACCACTGGACACTGTGCTTGGGGATGGTTGGAACTATATTTTTTCTTACGCTGCAGCAACTGGGGCAACGTAATCAGACTGCGTAAATCTTCAGCTGATGGGATGCTGTCACATTGTGAGGAAGGACCTGGTGCATCCATTACTGTAGCATCATCCCTGTCGGTGAAGGTTGGAGTCAATGACATGGTGGGACATATAGTGGGGGTAGAGACAGGTGAGGAGGACCTACGCAAAGATTTGCGCCAACGGGATGCGTTGCAGGTGGTCATATGTCGCCTCAAGCACGTGGTACCCAAGCGTCCGGCATCTTTCACACGCTTGAGCCTCATCTCATAGCTTACAAATAGCAACAGTGCGGTCTGCTGCACATTTCTTAAAGAACTCCCAGACAGCAGAGTCCCTGGATGTGTGCTTTGAGAGAACAGTGCTCTGCACTTGAGCAGCTCTGACATCTGATGCCTTGGACTGTCTAGTGCTACGGTTGGTCATAGAGGACGTTGTGCCTCGTGTTTGTTGTGCCTCCTCCTCACTTTACTCCTCTGTTCGATCAGGCACCCAGGTGGAGTCAGGGGGTGATGACAATGATGATGAGGTCACTATCTCCTCGTCACTGGAGCCAACTTGGTAGTATGCTGCAGCTGCTGGGGCAACATGAGTGCCAGTGATTTGTGTGTCATCACTGGCACCCCCTTCCTCTAGGTTTATTATACTCCCTTCCTCAACCTCAGAGATTGAATCAGAGCACTATAGTTGCTGCACATCCTCAAGCAGCATGTCACTGTCATTGTAGTCAAACAATTCAGCTGACTGCTCCATGTGTGATAGTGAGGCTACGGCAGGAGTAGCTGTGGACATGGAGGCTGAGAGTTGAATCAAAGATTTCCAGAACTCTGGTATAACTCCGTGAGACATCCTGATAGCTGGAAGCCAGTGACAAGACACAGATTACAATTCCCAGAAACCTCCTATAAATCAGTGAGACCCCCTGATGGGTGGCAGTGACAAGACACAAATTACAATTCCCAGAAACCACCTACAAGACAGTGAGACCCCTTGATTGGACCCCGTAATAGCTGGCAACAGTGACAAGACACAGATTACAATTCGCAGAAATCTGCTAGAAGTATGTGGGACCCCCTGATAGCTGGCAGTGAGAAGACACAGATTACAACAATTCCCAGAGATTTTGTATAAATGACTGACCCCCAAAATAGTTGGTGGCAGTGAGAACACACAGATTAGAACAATTCCCAGATATTTTGTATAAATGAGACCCCCAAAATACTTGGTGGCAGTGAGAACACAAAGATTAGCACAATACCCAGATATTTTGTAGAAATGAGACCCCCAAAATACTTGGTGGCGGTGAGAACACAAAGATTAGAACAATACCCAGATATTTTGTAGAAATGAGACCCCCAAAATACTTGGTGGCAGTGAGAACACAAAGATTAGCACAATACCCAGATATTTTGTAGAAATGAGACCCCCAAAATACTTGGTGGCGGTGAGAACACAAAGATTAGAACAATTCCCAGATATTTTGTAGAAATGAGACCCCCCCAATAGCTGGTGGCAGACTGGCAGTGAGAACACACACTAACACAACAATCTCCTCTCAAAAAACACATGCTGAAGCGCTGTGTGAAGCCTTATATAGTGTGCTGCGGGACTTAGCTCTGTGAGCCCATGATTGGGCAAAATCATGAGCCGTGATTGGCATAGTCTTGAACCTGTCTTGCACCTGACCTGTGGTCAGGTGCAAGGCTGTAGCCAATTACAAGCTTCAGGCCAGTGGAAAAGTGCATTGTGGTCCATTGTGGGCGAACATGCGGAAATGTTCGTAGTTCGTGAACAGGCGATGTTCTAATCAAACTCCGAACCGATCGAACCGAACAGCTCATCCCTAGTGTTAGCTTAGCTAGAGCTGTTGTAAACTTACCAGATAATTATATTCTATGGAGTTGTTAAGTTTACAACAGCTCTGGTTAAGTTTACATCAACCTTGGAATAGGGCTCATAGTAAACAAGAGTGAAATACCTGTCTTATTTAGAAACATAGAAACATAGAAAAATGTCGGCAGATAAGAACCTTTCGGCCCATCTAGTCTGCCCAATTACATGGATACTTTACCTGGATTTATCTTTTGTTTAGGATAGCCTTATGCCTATCCCATGCTTGCTTAAATTCAATTACTGTTTTGGCCTCTACCACTTCTACTGGAAGACTGTTCCATGTATCCACCACCCGCTCAGTAAAATAATGCTTCCTGATGTTACTTTTAAACCTTTGCCCCTCTAATCTAAGACTATGTCCTCTTGTTTTGCTATTTTGTTTCCTTTTAAATATACTCCCTTCCTCTACCTTGTGGATTCCCTTTACGTATTTAAATGTTTCTATCATATCTCCTCTGTCTCGTCTTTTTTCCAAGCTGTACATGTTAAGATCATTAAGCCTTTCCTGGTAACTTTTCTCCTTCAAGCCGTACACCATTTTAGTAGCCCTTCTCTGAACTCTCTCCAAGATGTCTATATCCTTCTGGAGATACGGTCTCCAGTACTGCACACAGTACTCCAAGTGAGGTCTCACCAGTGCTCTGTACAGTGGCATGAGCACTTCCCTTTTCCTACTGCTAATACCTCTCCCTACACAACCAAGCATTCTGCTAGCATTTCCTGCTGCTCTATTACATTGACTACTTACCCTTAGATCCTCTGAAATAATAACCCCTAAATCCCTTTCCTCAGATGTTGAGGTTAGGACTGTATCAAATATTCTATATTCAGCCCTTGGGTTTTTACGTCCCAGGTGCATTATCTTGCACTTATCCACATTAAAACTCAATTGCCACAACTCCGACCATTTTTTTAGCTTACCTAAATCATTTGTCATTTGGCTGATCCCTCCAGGAACGTCAACCCTGTTGCAAATCTTTGTGTCATCAGCAAAAAGACATACTTTTCCATTAATACCTTCTGCAATATCACTAATAAAAATATTAAAGAGAATGGGTCCAAGTACTGACCCCTGAGGTACCCCACTGGTAACAAGACCTTGCGCCGAATAAACTCCATTTACCACAACCCTCTGTTGTCTGTCACTCAGCCACTGCCTAATCCATTCAACAATATTGGAATCCAAGCTCAAAGATTGCAATTTATTGATAAGCCTTCTATGCGGAACAGTATCAAAAGCCTTACTGAAATCTAAATAAGCAATGTCTACTGCACCACCTGTGTCTATTATTTTTGTTACCCAATCAAAAAAATCAATAAGATTAGTTTGGCATGATCTCCCTGAGGTAAACCCATGTTGTTGCTGATCCTGTAATCTATGTGTTTTTAGATGTTCAACAATCCTTTCCTTTAACATGGTTTCCATTAATTTCCCTACTACTGACGTAAGACTAACTGGCTTATAGTTCCCCGATTCCTCCCTACTACCCTTCTTGTAAATAGGCACAACATTTGCTAATTTCCAGTCTTCTGGGACGACTCCTGTTAACGGTTTTGCTATTACATCACTGAGCTCTTTTAATAATTTAGGGTGGATCCCATCAGGCCCCATTGACTTATTTGTCTTTACTTTAGACAGCTGCTTTAGAACCTCCTCCTCTGTAAACTCATATGTAAATGTCTCTTTAGTGTTCTCTCCTAACTGAGGTCCCTTTCCTTCCTTTTCTTCTGCAAAGACTGAACAAAAATATTTATTGAGGCAGTCAGCGAGACTTTTATCCTCTTCTACATACCTTCCTTCCTTTGTTTTTAATCTAACTAATCCTTGTTTTACTTTTCTTTTCTCGTTTATGTATCTAAAAAATGTTTTGTCCCCCTTTTTTACTGACTGAGCTATTTTCTCTTCTGCGTGTGCTTTGGAAGCTCTTATAAATTGCTTTGCTTCTTTCTGCCTAATCTTATAGGTTTGCCTATCTTCTTCACGCTGAGTTTTTTTATAATTATTGAATGCTATCTTCTTGTTCTTCACTATTTTGGCCACTTCTGCAGAGTACCACAGTGGTTTCTTCCCTTTTTTGTTTTTGCTAACAAGCCGAATGCAATTTCCTGTGGCCTTCAATAATGCTTCCTTTAAATAATCCCATTTCTCTTGGACTCCCTTTAAATTCCTCCAGTCTGATAATGACTCCTTCACACAAAATCTCATTTTAGAAAAATCTGTTTTTTTAAAGTCTAAAACTTTTGTTTTTGTGTGGTGCGGCTCCATCCCTGTTCTTATATTAAACCATACTGATTGGTGATCACTAGATCCCAAATTTTCACCTACAACAACGTCCGATACCAAACCTCCATTTGTGAGTATTAAATCCAATATGGCCTCTTTACGGGTCGGCTCCTCAACTACTTGTGTTAGAGATAATCCCAGTAAGGAGTTTAGAATATTTGTACTCCTGGTGCACCCAGCTGTTTTGGTTTTCCAGTTCACATCAGGAAGATTAAAGTCCCCCATGATAATAACTTCCCCCTTCATTGCCATTTTGGCTATTTCCTCAACCAGCAGATTATCTAGCTCTTCTACTTGTCCAGGGGGTCTATAGATCACACCTACACGAGCTACTGTATGATTGCCAAATGTTAGTGTAACCCAAACTGACTCTATGTTCACCTCGCTCACTTTTATTTGGTTCGTTTTTATGTTGTTTTTCACATACAGGGCCACTCCTCCTCCACTTACCATATGCTCTATTTAGAATGAACCAGGTGGTCTCCTAATCGAATCAGCCAAGCCTTTTCATAGGGTTCTATGCTTTTAAGTGAGTGTGCAGCTACCAGTGACGCTGAGCCCTGTAGGGCCTGAAGTAAGTATTTAATCAGGCAACTAACCCCTCCCACAACTTCAAGCCTAAAGTCTTTACGTTAGTTGCATCGATGCATGAATGTATATGTATGTAACCCCTTGATTACAGTAATTCTACTACCCTGCAATGTAGTAACCAGCAGATGGCGACCTTCTGTTTACTCTTGAGATTCAAGACTGTGTGGCTCTCTATGGTTTTTATGTGGAGGCAGGGCTGCAAGAGAGAGGTAGGAAGGAGGAAGCTGGAAGAGGATGGTGGCTGAGATTTGTGGTATTGTGTCCAGTGCTGAAGCATCCTGCATAAAGGCTTCCTGCAGACTGTATCCAGATCAAAGAACAGAACTGTTCCTGGCAGTGATTGTTCTGCGAAGCGAAGATATCCCAGTGGAGCAGCTTCTCCCCTTCCTGGACAAACCTGATTGCAGACTGTGGAATGGTAAGCAGAGACCTCTCGCTTGGTTTTACAACAGGACACTCTGACACTAGTTACACAAACAGCAGTCTATGACTTCTCGGATCCCTGGAACATCACCGCATATTACAAACAAGGTGGATTACAATCATCCTGGGCCCCAACCATGTGCACCACCTACCTATGGTACCATTAGGGAGAAGACTAGGGTGGGCCGCAGTATTGTTTGTGGGTGGGTAAACTCATACTGACTTTTGTGTTCTTAAGTTATTCCACTGCATTATGTTTATTTAGACCGTTACATTTTTTTTTTTTTTTTTTTTTTAGGGTAAAGAAATATTTTTTAAGATTTTTATTTTGTATTCAAAGGGTCACAGACTGACCAACAGGGTCGGCCTCGCAGGGCCAATTATCACAATCATAAGAACACATAACACATAAGGGGGGGTGTCGTCATAAAGTAGCTGCATATGATCAACAACATTTAAAAAACAAAAAAAAGAGAAATATGTATGGAAGTTGCATCAATAGGTATAGAACAAACAAAGTGAAGGCCTCGCAGGGCATCCGTAAATCGTCGAATATGTCACAGGAAAGTCATATCATAGCTAATACACAGCGATAGATATGAAAAAAGAAAGACCATACCCACAAACAGGGGGAAAACAGAATGGGAACAGAGTACTGTTAGGCTAAAGCACAGAGCTGGGCCACTCAAAGTCTGATTCTAACCCGGATCCAACATCGGAGAAGCGGAACCCCTGGGGACAATGCCAGGAGACACCGGGGCAGGGGAGAGGCCCAGAGAGCGCAGCAGGGACCAGGCGGCTTCAGGGGAGGACACCAGGTGCGACAGATTGTCATAATTTATGTATATAGAACCTGCAACCCCCCCATCTATATCTAACCCCACAGTCCCTCAGAAACGCTGAGACTTCTCGAAACTGCCGATGAGCAATCAATGTCACAAAGGGGAGATCATTAAACAATGACAAAGCCAGCTCTTCTAAAATAATTGGGGCTCGAGCTGCGGGAGTCGACATCAGGCGCCGCTTATCGGCCTCATTTCCCGCCACCGCCAACACATCTCGAGGGGAGTCCACCGGGGCCGTAGTCGCCTTCCGTAATCGGAAAACGTTCTGAAAAACAGTCCCGGTCGGCGTTTCGATTACATGCAGCGCAAACTTATTAATAAACGGTAGCAAGGCATTGTCGGCAATCGTCTCCGGGATCCCTCGGATATGAACGTTCCTCCGGCGATGACGGTTTTCAGCCGCCTCCACTGCTCCTGTGAGCATCGCCACCTGAGACTCTAGTGATTCCACCTGTGGCGTGAGGAGCGTCTGGGTCGCCACAGCCTCTTTGACCTGGGCTTCGACCGCCGTCAGCTGCCCTTTGACAGCCGTCAGGTCCGTTGTCAAGGCTGCAAAGTCTGCGCGCCACACTGCTCTCATCTCCTCAAGTGCTTCTCCCAGTAGGCCACGTATATCGTCCCTCGTGAAGGACAGGCGGCCCGCGTCTCCCTGCGTCCTAGGAACAGTCGGAAGAGCATCCACAGGAACAGGAGGATCAGAAGATGCCCTGAGTCGGCGTGCCACTGGAGTCTTCCGACCACCGGGGCCCGCCACTGGCTGTCCACCTGCCCCCGGTGCCCGGGGCGAGTGCCGCGCCGCCACCGAGGCCTCCGACCAGTTATGGGTCTTCCTCCTCGGAAGAGCTCATCGTGGGAGACAGGTATGTGTGGGGCTCTCCCTGCCTCTTACGCCTGTCCTCACCCAGTGCATCACGGATGTCTTGCTGTCGTGGGCCCTCTGATGGTAAGAGCTTCTTCCCCGACTTCCTACCCATGGAGATGCAGTAAGCCAGGTCGCAGATCTACAGGGAGCACCTCGGTCGAGGGAGAATCCACCCAAATGGCCACCAGGTGTGTGTCTCCGTGATAGGCCACCCTCCTCGTTATCACCACAGTCCGGGCCGAACAGATCTCCCACCGCAATCCAGAGTACTGGGACAGGTCCAGGGGGATATCACCTGCGGGACGGGTCCGGTCCGGGGGGGCTCAGCCAGTCACTGGTTACCTCCGATAATCCGCTCAGGAATCCCAACAAAAGAAGGGCAATCAGGTTATAGGGTCCGTGCAGGATAAAACTCAGCAAGCGCCTTGAAAATGGCCGCCAGGCCTAGGCCGCACTCCACCAATCTTCCAACAGCAGCGTCGGGAACTTCACAATTAAAAGTCCGGGTCGGCAGTTCGTGGCTGACAGGGTTCTGCCAGCCAGTGATGTAAAGTGGCAAGGGTAAAATTAGAAAAATCCTCAAAGTTAAGAATCCGCCGGAGAGCTCCGCAAGATGCGACTGTTTCCGCCGGAAGTCAGCCCCGCCCCCTTACATTTATTTTTGCATAGAGTTTTGCTGTGCAATACAAAGTTCTAGAAAAGACAGCTCTGTGTTGATTTATTGCTTGTTCAAATATGTTCCCAACTGGATCTCACATCCAAAGCCTGGATGTCCAGTTGGGTGGAGGCACTGCCGCAGTCATGTACCCCCAACTCCCAGGTAGCGGAGACTCGGGATCGGCTTGCAGAGTGTCTGAAGGTGACTGAGGTAAAGGACCACAGGGGTATTTGTGGGGCTACGCAAAAACCCGTTACAAATGGAGGCACTGCTGAGATGAATTGGGGTACAACCAGCAAGGATATATTAATCCCACGGCCCACACTCTTATTTGCAACAGAATGGGCCCAGCAACAGAAGCTACCGTTACACCATGCAGTGATGATATGTCAAGTACCTCCCTACAGCGAGCTGAAACGTCACCAAGTATTTGGAGATTTTACTGGGAATAGAGATTGTTACCATCAGGGATATTTTACAGGATTTAAATGGTCAAATTTATATGGTGATATATGCCCATACAGATTTGAGAGGCCTCAGGTTCTATAAAAGACAGCTCTGTGTGGATTTTATTGCTTGTTCAAATATGTTCCCAACTGGATCTCCCATCCAAAGCCTGGATGTCCAGTTGGGTGGAGGCACTGCCGCAGTCATGTACCCAACTACCAGGTAGCGGAGGTTCAGGATCGACTTGCAGAGCACCTGAAGGTGACTGAGGTAAAGGACCACAGGGGTATTTGTGGGACTATGCAAAAACCTGTTACATGTACATATATAAAATAATTATGTATATTACCATATATAGGGAATATATATTTAATGGGACCTAAACTATATAATGCCCTCAGGAGCAGAAGCTCCAGATGGAGTGTCTGCAGCAGCAAAGGAGCATACAGTGGAGTGAACAACAATATATACTGTGAAAGGTTAAAACGTGTTCCTATTCCATTGTTGCCATTAAGCACAGAGCTCGAACCATTCAGTAGAACAGCTAGAGCGCTGTGCTTATTTTCTTAATGTCATATTCCATTCGAGACACAAGCTGAGCTCATTCTTAATCTGTGTCTGCCGTTATTCTGAAAAGAATAACGTCTTTCCAGACCCTGGTGTTAGGCGATTGTGCTGAAGCGCAAACACCTTACACATTGATCTACCTCTACCTATAAATCCCATACCTTAGATCCCTCAGTGGCAAGACTGGCGCGATCCACCACTTCCTTGTTCTGTGGGCAGAGATAGACTGGGAACAAATAGTTCCCCATGTTCCTCTGCCTATGATATGTCCTGGCTCCTCTGCCTGTCCTCCAATGTGACCGTGTAAAAAGCAGCACAAAAATTGTTTAATAGCCCGAGAGGCCGCGTGTTGGTAGGGGCCCATAGTGGGATCACTAGGGTTGGGGTCACCCAGTGTAATAACTCATGGTGACACTCCCCTAGAGGTTGTCACCCAGTGCCATCACCACTGTGGACGCTGGCTGTTACCCTCATTGCATCACAAGGCTGTGCGCTGCCTGGAAAAGTGTCTGTATGTGGAATATTGGGGACTTTTTTCTATAAATAAATGTAATAAAATACTATCGTGAAAACAAAAAGCCTCATGTTACCCACACTACATATCGTGTACCACCACGTACAACCCACAAAATCTGTACATACAAAAATGTAATATTATATATTGTAGGGAACTAGTCTCAATGTAGAGGCAAACTCGCAGTCTTTTCAACCAAAAATGCCAGCTTTAATTTCAGACAGCAATCAAAAGACAAAAAAGAGAACATTGCAGGCATCCAGCCAAAAAAATCAAATTGATATAAACCAATAAATGTCTGCTCCACTGAGCCTTACTGGGTACTTAGCGATTGTCCTCTGAGCTGGGTCTGTTTTCTCCAAAGGAACAGTTACATTCTATCCACCGAATCCTGTCTTGTTGACGGGCTTGGCTCCAAACACAGAACTTTCTGCACTTAGCACACAGTCTCTCCTTGCACCGAGACACACACCCTTTGCTAGGTGCAGCTGCACACTAGTGAAGTCCTGTCCAGTCTTCACTAAACTACGGTCCGTGGAACTAGGAGTCTGTCCCACCCAGAGCTAATCAGACTCCTAGTAACACCAGCCCAGGATTTGTTTTACCAATACAAGATAAAGAGCTATTTTCTTTACCTCCCAAATGTAGCTGGCATTACCTTAGATGATAAATCTAAGGATTCGTGGAGGAATGTATCTACCATCTATCACTTTTCCTGCCAACCTGGCAGGTGTTACTGGCACCCTGTTACAATCTATACCCATACACGGATATGGCATTAGGTGGCACCAGAGGGCAAAGAATGGCATGTGTTCCCACACAATGAAAAATCCATGGAGATCAAAGGGATCCATCATGTGCTGGATAATATGAGGCAAAGGCTGAGCAGCCGTAAATGCACTGTCACACTGCTTGGCACTAAGTGGGCACTTACACACTGCCTAGCACTGATTGAGCACTTGGATACTGATACTCTGCCTTGCACTGAGTGGGCACTCACACAGCGGGCAGCCAATGAAAAAACGGCATACACCAGGGGCATAACTAGAAATCACAGGGCCCCATAGCAAAATGTTGTATGGGCCCCCCTCCGCCTGCATCCTAACACCCCCCCCCCCGCAGCCTACCCCCCACACAAAAAAAATGAACAAACTACACTCGTGGCACAGAGTACACAGGCAACAGCTTATAATAATTAATTTCTCCCCCAGCATACTAATTAATTTCTCCCCCCAATATCAATTAATTCCCCCAATATCAATTACCCCCAATATCAATTAATTCCCCCAATAATCTATTTTTTCCCCCGAGATCAATTCCCCCAATATCAATTCATTTCTCCCCAATATCGATTCCCCAACATCATATCAATTTATTCCCAATATCAATTTATTTCCCAATATCAATTTATTCCCCAATATCAATTTATTTCTCCCCAATATAATATTCCCCCACCCAATATCAATTCATTCCCCCAATATCAATTTATTTCTCCCCAATATCAATTCCCCCAATATCAATTCATTTCCCCCTAATCAATTTATTCCCCCAATATCAATTTATCCCCATATCAATTAATTCCCTCAAATCAATTAATCCAATAGCAATAAATCCCCATATCAATACCCCAATATCAATTCATCCCCATAATCAATTTATTGGGATAAATTGTTATTGGGGGGATAAATTGATATGGGGATTTATTGATATTGGATTAATTGATATGGGGGATTTATTGATATTGGGGATTAATTGATTATTTCCCCAATAATCAATTTATCCCCCAATAATCAATCCCCCAATATCAATAAATCCCCCATATCAATTTATCCCCCCCCCATAATCAATTTATTTTCCCCAACATCAATTAATCCCCCCCCGCATACCTCATGGGTTGTGGGAGCCGGGAGAGAGACGTCCGGTCACAGGAGAGGAAGGCTGGAGACAGAACAACGTCCGCCGTCCCCCGCTGATGACGTCACGTGGCGCGCCGTGTGACCTAATCAGCGGGGGGCCGACAATTTGCAGGCCTTGGGGGCGGTGGCAGAGGGGGAAGAGCGTGGTGCTGCCAGGCTCACACGCCGCCATCTCCGTGAGCTGCTGGCTGGGCATGGGGCACAGCTGACGGCCAGGGAGCAGTGGCGACTACCGGGGGGCCTGGGGCACCGGCACCGGCTGCCCCCTGGTTGTTGTCAGTCATCCTCACCGGCCCCCACTCGGCTGTGGGCCCCATAGCGCCTGCATGGGTCGCTATGGCAGTAGTTCCCCCACTGGCGTACACTCACATGAAGCTAATAAAAAGAGCGTGCACGCCAGCGTGCAACCAATGAATAGAGCTAGGGCCAGGCCATGACATTGTGTTGCCTGGGTCCAAAGATGAAATGCTACCACCCACCTCAATCTATTCGATTCATAGTAATATATAGATATTTATGCACCCCTGTGCATCTAATTTTGATATCTTATCTTAGAACACACAGAAATGGTATTGATGGTTTCCCAAAATTTGAGAACAATTTTCAGGGATACTCTGTGAGCATCTCAGTCTATATCTATATCACTGGTTGTCTGGATTCTCTAATGCATAGACCCTGACTGTCCACACAGACTGACATGCATACGACAACCGACACAAACACTAATAGGCACACACTGATGTATACTAAATAACATACACTGAGACAAACACACTGACAGGCACAAACACTGATAAACATATACACTGACATACACATACATGGAAATGCACAGACGCGGAGAACTTCAGAGTGGCCCAGGACTCTGTGTCTGCCTTTCTAAGGGTGGCTGCCAGCCACCACAAACATCCACAGGGTACCACAAAGCCCAGAGATAGAACATAAAAAAGATCTGTCCAACTCTGTCCATGCAGCCAGATGGAGTTTATTGGTGAGATCAGAATACACTTCAGAGACAGAAGTAGAACTCACCTGCTCTGACCTTGGCCTGAGAGGAGCGTGGGAGGTGCTATCAATTTGTGTTTCTCTGGAGAGGCAAGAGGGTGGGGCGGCAGAGGTTGCACACTGGTAACCTCATTGGTGGGCCCGGTCGAATCTGCTGTCTTTGTGGAGACAAAGAGGCAGTGCTGTGCCAACGGGCATTTATTTTTTATTTTTATAAAATCTGAATACCAGGGATTTGGATTTTAGTGCCTACACACCAAAGCATGCACTTCCGGCCGTCATCACCGATTCCTTAATACTGAGTTACGATGGTCCAGCCTGCTGCTGCTGCCGTTGACCTCCTCTTCTGTGTGCAATGCATGGTGATCACGCTGGAGGGGCAGCAGGCCGGATTGAGGATTAAGAAATCGGAGGTGGCAGCCAGCAGTGCATGCTTGAGTGTGTACCCGAAACCGGGCCCCTACCGACCTGCGCGCTCTTGTGCTATTAAACTATTTTTTTTCTACAGAGGCCCAAAAATTAAGCAACCTACTGGGATTTATCCCGGTAGGCCAGTCTGGTCCTGGCTGGATACTGGGATTTCTCCCGGTATCCCGGTAGGCCAGTCTGGCCCTGGCTGGATCTCATTCATACGAGCTCGCGTCAGTCTCCATGGAGTCCCGGAGCTAGATAACCGTTATCAAGTATTACGTCTGGAGCTGCTGAGAAAACTACTACATCATAATACAGGTGTTAAATGACAGGCGCTCGTGCAAATTGGCAGTTGCTCAGGTTTTCCATTAGCCTCTGCCATTTATCACCAACCTTGGATAAGGCCCCTCAATACACAGGAAAAACTGTGGTTGAGGATACATAAAACCACTTGGCATAACAACTTAAATTAAAAAATAGTAAATATACAACCAAGGTGACAGCATAGAGATACTTATTACCTACAGGTGGCCCACTTCTTAATACTTTAAATCAAGGGAACCAGAGCCGTTCTATGCTTTCATTAAGGCTGTTTGGATAAACTGTGTCTAATTTTTATTTCTTAAGACTGTTTGCCTTATTGTACCTCCTCTGTTTGGTGGTGGTATATGATCTAAAATCTGATAACTTAACTAAGCTATGTGCCTTTTTTCGTGGAAATGTTTCGCTACAGACTGATCAGATGTAGCATTTCTTATGCTATTTTTGTGCAGTGAGACCCTATCTTTCAGAACATGGATAGTTTTTCCTACATAGTCAAGGCCGCAGGGATATCTGCATAAGTATACAATGAATTCAGTTTGATATATGTTAAAGCCTTTTAGTTTAATAATAGTTTCCCTCGTCCTTGGGTGTCTACAGACATCTGCTTTGATAAATCCATTATGTGATTACAATTAATGCACAAGTTCGTCTGATGAGCTGACTTGGTACGATATATCTTTTTCCTTAAACAGGCACAAAACATATGTTTTTCCTTAAATAAGAGACCTATGTCCGTGTCTAGCAGGAGCAGATGTCAGTTGTTCAAAACGGCTTGTTTAATCTTGTTAGAGTAAGGTGAATAGGTACTCACAAAGCACAATCTTTGCTGGGATTATGTTAAAGAGTTGGGTCCTGTCCAAGCTCTGAGTTCATTTTACAGTAAACAGCAGCAGCAATTTCTGGTTGCTCTTAGATTCAAACTTCTCTATCTCTTTAACCCCTTCAATACCAAATGATTTTCCATCAAATCACCGACAGAACACAATGGTTTCATGGAAAATTACTTTCATTAACCACACAGTAAATATGTACAGAGTTGTCCCTCTGTATATGGTCAATGTAGGTAAGCCCTTTTTTGACCGACTGAGTGCTCTCTGAGCCGTTCAAAAAGGGCTACTTCAGTTACATTTTGGCTTGAGGTTTGTGGTTATGTTCAGGAAAAATAAATATCAAGGCTTTTCAAATCATTTCAACATATCAGCTGTAATGGCTGACGTCTTGACATTTCAAGGGCATGTTCTGGTGCCCATTTGCAATAATCAAAATTCCTTTGTTTTGCTCCGGAGCCCACATTGAGTATGCTCGATATTGTGTCACCAGCAGTGCTTTTAAAGATTGAGTATACTCGACCTTGGTAGTTAAGGGGGTTTTGTACCTTTGGCTCCTCACATACACTTCTTTTTACTCTTCCCAGTTGAGAGTATGGTGTAAGTTCTTTCTGCCTTTGATGGGTGAAAACTGTTACTGTCTGTGGTCTTTACAAATAAGTCACTTTCATACTTCCGATAATTTTTGTAAATTGTCACATCCCTGATGTTTATTGTTGGGTGTTACTGGTTGAGATCAGTGTTTGGTGGCAAATTGTCCCAATTCTTCTTCAGTGCCTCTCCAAATCATAAAGCGGTCATCAATCGCGAAGCAAGTTGATGATATGGTCTGAAAACTGTTCGATAAAACGTGCCTGTTCTGTAAAAAGATTTTCAAATAAATGGGCCATTTTTGTCCCCACAGCAATTTCTTGAATGTAAAATATAAGTACGATATGTAAACAAATTCTTAATTAGGGCAATTTCTACGAAGGTAAGGACAACCTCAGCAAGGCTATAAGGATGTTTCCCCCTCTCCAGAAATGTCTTGAAGGAGCAAATACATCTTTGTGTAGAATAGAAGTGTATAAATTCAAAATATGAAGTATTTAACATAATCCTAAATTAACAGGTAATCAATTTTTGAGTTGATTTCTATAATTTGAATTAAATAGTTTTTAGTATCCCTCAGGATATTGGTGTGTGTAAGAATCCAGGGTTGTATGAATCTATATATAAATATTTATTTATTGCAAAGTATTTTACCAGGAAGGATACATTGATATTTCAATTTCAATTTTTACAGTTGTAAATATACAGATTATCACAGAAATAAATATGTAGGAAATAAAGTCACTATGTTACATGTTTACAGGTGCATTCTGTATCCAGGTATGTTTAATAGAGAGCTCTTGAGGGACCTAAGACTGGGGCAAGATTTGATTGTGTCTGGGAGATTATTTGATTTGAAATTTTCAAGTAGAGTAGGGCGATGAAGCTCATAGATGATTTATTTTTACTTAGCATAGGAGACGTTAATTTCCACCTCCACATTGTGAAAGGATTTTACCAGGAAGGATACATTGAGATTTCTCTCGTTTTCAAGTATGTCCTGGGTGGCGAGTATGTACCGTTAGGTGTCTTGCCCAAGGACACTTACTGGAGAGGCTGCTCGCTGGGATCGAACCCATGACTCCACAGGCTCTCTCCATGCAGAGCGGTGACATTACCTCTACTCTACCCAGCCGGTACTACATTAAAGCAGAGGCTATTCCAAATTAGCTTGTGATTCCACCTGGGAGATGGTATTTCAGTCAGAATTTGTGGCGCTACATAAAGAAATAATAATTTTTTAAAAAATAATGTGGATTAACCACTTCACTGCTGAGGACGCGCTCAGCGCGTCCTCAGCAGTCCCGCTGGTATGCGGAGGACGCGCTGAGCGCGTCCTCCCATCGGGGTCAGCGTTCGGCCGGGTTCCGGCCGATCGCTGGCCCCTCCGGTGCGGGCTGACATCCTGGATGTCAGCCCGGCAAACGGACCAGCAGCCGCCAGAATTAGGTGTCATCGCGGGGGCGCGATGACACCTAATTCAGGCGCCCCCCCCCGCATGTGCGGAGGAGGCGCCTGAAAGGGAGGGGGGGGAGGTCCTTCGGACCTCTCTCCCTCCCGATCGGCGGCGCACAGGGGGTTAACCCAGGCATCATTTGGAAGGGCACAGCCTGCCCTTCCAAATGATGCCTGGCATTAACCCCTGGGGAGCTGGATCGCGAATCGGCGCTGAAAAGCGCCGGTTCGCGATCCTTTCCCGGAGCTGGCCGACATCTTGGATGTCGGCCAAGCCTCCGGGAACTCCCCCAGAGGACTGGCGTCATCGTGCGTAGCACGATGACGCCAGTCCTAGACTTAACCCCTAACTGCCACCAACTGTGGAGATAGGGAGTTCCAATGAACTCCCTATCTCCCGATCCGTGGCAGCTAGGGGTTAAATTTTGGTATCGTTGGATCGGCCAGAGCATGGCCGTTCCAACGATACCAAACATAAAAGTGAAAAATTTTGTAAAAAAAAAAAAAAATGAAAAATAAAAATTAAAAAAAAAAAAAAAAAAATAAAAATAAACACTTTTTTTTTATTTTTTTTGGTTTGTTAATGCAGCAATATTGTTCCCATTTCAATTATAATGTGAACAATGATGCTGCACTAACGATTTTTGTATGCGGTGCGTTTGTTAAAAATAGTGTCTTTTTTCCCCAAAAAAAAATGTAACGAGACCCCATCTCTAATTTTTTTAACAAGCGCACCCCATACAAAATATAACCGCAATTGCTCGCATGTTAAAATGTGGAAAAAAACACTTTACACATTGTAAATTATTGAAAATACATATTTTATTGCATTTTTTGTTATAATATACAGACATGACATAACGTATACATATAATAATGACATATTATGAATCTACTGAGTCTGACGGAAAGAACGATATATAATATGTCTGGGTCATATACTAAAATAAACCTTCAAAACACGTTTAAACATGATGCGCAAAACAGGTAAAAATGAGCTCAGCATAGGGGCGGGAAAAGCCTCAGCAGCGAAAGGGTTAACTGCCAATGTGCATTGCTATCTATCTACTTGCCCTCGAATAGACTTAGAAACATAGAACATAGAAAAATGTCGGCAGATAAGAACCTTTCGGCCCATCTAGTCTGCCCAATTAGACTTCACCTATCTGTGAAAAAGTCAGCAAAATGTTCATTTGTAAACTCCCACAGAGTTTGCTCACAGAGAAGCAGAACTGAAATCTTTTGAAATTCGTGAAATCGCTTTGTCTAACCAAAATACAAAAAGTCTATTACCAAGTCATATAGATTTAGTAAGTATTTTTGCTGAAACTTCTCTGTGTGTGAAAAAAAGCTACATGCCATTAATATCTGTGGCTCTCCCGGGAACATGTACAGAAGGCAAATGGTAGAGAGGTTTGTCTGTTACAAAAATAAAAAACCTAAGCACCGTACTGTCTCCATGGAAACAAAAATTAATATCAATTTAAAATAAAAACAATTAAAAAAACAAACAAAAAACATTGTAACTTATTTGTTCATTGACGGTCCTGCAGAAACATTTAAGATCTTCAAAAGACCGTTTTCTAGGTTACAATGTGACTTCACTTTATGCATTCATATTGGACTCAATTGACCTCTGAAAAATTAAAGTTAGCACTTGTCATACAGTGCTACCTGCTGGCCATATGTGGAACAAACTCACTCTGTTTAGAGGAAAGAACTGAAAGGGATACTCTAAGCCTTAGAATATAAGGCAGTGATCCTCACTGTTTTTTGTTCGGGAGCCACAGCAGCAAGAGATCTCAAGGAGAGCTGCATTACTGAAATCTGTGTGGCTTATCAGCTTGACACCCCCCCCCCACACACACACACACCGTATACTGTAGATTTTAAATTACGGATTTTCATTTTTGACCGATTTATTTATTTTTCTCTGCCTTTGAATGCAGGCTTTCTTGTTTTTTCACCATTTGGCCGTCCTGGATTTTGCGGTTTTTCTCAGCTTTTGACTGTCTCGTATTTCCATTTTTTTTCCCCCTCCGTTTCCTACTGTCTTGGCTTCTACTTTCTGCCTTTGATTTCTCTCTGCAGAGAAGGGCAAACTCTGTTCTCTGCACTCTTTCCTTCCCTCTTGTAATATTTAGTTTTTGTGCTGCTGAGGCGTTTGTACTAATGACTCTTCGATGCAGAAAATAAGGATAAGCCTGGTGCTGGTTTTATTCTAATATAGCAAGCTGCTGAATGACTGTTGCTCACAGAGAGGCCAACTGACTCGGACAGTGCAACGTCACCAGACAATTTGAACACTGGCATATGATTAGTTAGGATATACATATGCAAATATTACATCTCCCTTCTTTCTTTCTTTCTTAAATAAAAGAATAATAAAATAAATATATGCAATATATACAAATCTCTAACTAAATGTTAAACTATAACTATTTACAAATAACTAATTGAATGCACAATTAAAACTGGAATAATGAGTCCATCTTTGCAACAAGTAGCAGTCCTTGTACACCCAGGCATGGTCACAGGTCCCGGATGTCTCTTAGCTTTATCTGCCGTCCATACCTGGTTGGGAGAAGTTGCGGAAGAGTAGCCGTGTACGCTGAGTGGGCATGGCTTGCAGAGGGAGCGCGAGACGACTAAATGGTTACTCAGCGCCGGAGCTGCCCGAGATTGAAGTCCTGTTATTGCTTTGAGTTTCATTGCTGTGGAGCTCTGTGATACACTCACACACCGCCTATTACTATATCACAGACCGACACAGCAATAAAACTCACAGTAATGTGCTGTCAGGGTTGGTACCTTTTATAGGTACTGACCTTACAGGTGATAAGGCCGATATGCAGGTCTCGGGGATGCACACAGTTCGTGGGAGAGGAGAACAACACAGGAGGAGGGCTGTGGGACAGGGCACAATAGAACAACATTGAGGAAAGCAATCCTTGAGTTCAGATGCGAGGGTAGTTGTTCCTGGGAGAGCACGGTGGGAAGGTCAGTTGCTCCTGGGAGAGCACGGTGGGAAGGTCAGTTGCTCCTGGGAGAGCACAGTGGGTATTGGGGGGTCTTGGAGCAGGGGAACACGATGGGTAGATAGGGAAAGCAGGTTTCTCTGGAGCTTGGTATTAGCAGGTCTTATTCCTGGGAATAAGTAACAACTATGAAGCCCTGTGGGAAGGTAGGAGTGAACTTTTATTGATTAGCCACAGGGGTGTGTCATGTGACCTGAGGTGTGTGTTAGGTGAATTAACTGTTTCTATACTCCAGCTCTGGGCTCTGGGCTCAGGCTCTGGGCCTGGGCTCCAGGCTTCGGGCCCGGTCTCCGGGCCTGGGCTCCAGGCTTTGGGCTCTGGGCCTGGGCTCCGGGCTCAGGCTCCGTCTTCGGGCCTGGGCTCTGGGCTCTGGGCCTGGGCTTCCAGGCTCTGGGCTTCAGGCCTGGGCTTCAGGCCTGGGCTCTGGGCCTGGGCTTCAGGCTCGGGCTCCGGGCTTCGGGCCTGGGCTCCAGGCTCTGGGCCTGGGCTTCAGGCCTGGGCTCTGGGCCTGGGCTCTAGGCTCTGGGCCTGGGCTTCGGGCTCCAGGCTTCGGGCTCTGGGCCTAGGCTCCGGGCTTTGAGCCTGGGCTCTGGGCCTGGTCTCTGGGCCTGGGCTCCAGGCTTCGGGCCCGGTCTCCGGGCCTGGGCTCCGAGCTCGGGCCTGGGCTTCCAGGCTCTGGGCTTCGGGCCTGGGCTCTGGGCCTGGGCTCCAGGCTTCGGGCCCGATCTCCGGGCCTGGGCTCCGGGCTTTGGGCCCGATCTCCGGGCCTGGGCTCCGGCTTTGGGCCCGATCTCCGGGCCTGGGCTCCGGGCTTTGGGCTCCGGGCCTGGGCTCGGGCTCCGGGCTCTGGGCCTGGGCTTCCGGGCTCTGGGCTTCAGGCCTGGACTCTGGGCCCGGGCTCCGGCTCTGGGCCTGGGCTCCAGGCTTTGGGCTTCGGGCCTGGGCTTCGGGCCTGGGCTTCAGGCTCCGGGCCTGGGCTCCAGGCTCCAAGCTTTAGGCCTGGGCTTCAGGCTCCGGGCCTGGGCTCCAGGCTCTGGGCCTGGGCTCCAGGCTCTGGGCTTCGGGCCTGGGCTTCAGGCCTGGGCTCTGGGCCTGGGCTCCGGGCTTTGGGCTCTGGGCCTAGGCTCCGGGCTCCGGGCCTAGGCTCCGGGCTTCGAGCCTGGGCTCCAGGCCTGGGCTTCGAGCCTGGGCTCCAGGCCTGGGCTTCAAGCCTGGGCTCCAGGCCTGGGCTTCGAGCCTGGGCTCCAGGCCTGGGCTTCGAGCCTGGGCTCCAGGCCTGGGCTTCGGGCCTGGGCTCCAGGCCTGGGCTTCGGGCCTGGGCTCTGGGCCTGGGCTCCGGGCTTCGGGCCTGGGCTCCGGGCTTTGGGCTCTGGGCCTGGGCTCCAGGCTTTGGGCTCCGGGCCTGGGCTCCGGGCTTCGGGCCTGGGCTCCGGGCTTTGGGCTCTGGGCCTGGGCTCCAGGCTTTGGGCTCCGGGCCTGGGCTCCGGGCCTGGGCTCCGGGGCCTGGGCTCCGGGCCTGGGCTCTGGGCTCCAGGTCTGGGCTTCGGGCTCCGGGCCTGGGCTCTGGGCCTGGGCTCTGGGCCTGGGCTTTGGGCCTGGGCTCTGGGCCTTGCCTCCAGGCTTTGGGCTCCAGGCCTGGGCTCCAGGCTTTGGGCTCCAGGCTTTGGGCTCCAGGCCTGGGCTCCAGGCTTTGGGCTCCAGGCTTTGGGCTCCAGGCCTGGGCTCCAGGCTTTGGGCTCCAGGCCTGGGCTCCAGGCTTTGGGCCTTGGCTCCAGGCTTCGGGCCTTGGCTCCAGGCTTCGGGCCCGGGCTTCGGGCCTGGGCTCCAGGCTTCAGGCCCGGGCCTGGGCTCCAGGCTTTGGCCTTCGGGCCTGGGCTCTGGGCCTGGGCTTCGGGCCTGGGCTTCCGGCCTGGGCTCCAGGCCCTGGGCCTGGGCTCTGGGCCTGGGCTTCGGGCCCGGGCTCTGGGCTTCGGGCCTGGGCTTTGGGTCTGGGTGTCGGGCCTGGGCCCCGGGCTCTGGGCCTGGGCTTCGGGCCTGGGCCCCGGGCTTCGGGCCTGGGCTTTAGGCTCTGGGCCTGGGCTTCGGGCCTGGGCTCCAGGCTCTGGGCCTGGGCTTCGGGCCTGGGCTTTGGGCCTGGGCTCTGGGCTCTGGGCCTGGGCTCCAGGCTTTGGGCTCCAGGCCTGGGCTCCAGGCTTTGGGCTCCAGGCTTTGGGCTCCAGGCTTTGGGCTCCAGGCCTGGGCTCCAGGCTTTGGGCTTCGGGCCCGGGCTTCAGGCTTCAGGCCCGGGCCTGGGCTCCAGCCTTCAGGCCTGGGGTCCAGGCTCCGGGCCTGGGCTTCGGGCCTGGGCTCCAGGCCCTGGGCTCTGGGCCTGGGCTTCGGGGTTCGGGCCTGGGCTCCGGGCTCTGGGCCTGGGCTCCGGGCTCTGGGCCTTGCCTCCAGGCTTTGGGCTCCAGGCCTGGGCTCCAGGCCTGGGCTCCAGGCCTGGGCTCCAGGCTTTGGGCTCCAGGCTTTGGCTCCAGGCCTGGGCTCCAGGCTTTGGGCTCCAGGCCTGGGCTCCAGGCTTTGGGCTCTGGGCCTGGGCTCCAGGCTTTGGGCTCCAGGCTTCAGGCTCTGGGCTTCGGGCCTTGGCTCCAGGCTTTGGGCCTGGGCTCCAGGCTTCGGGCCTGGGCTCCAGGCTCCGGGCCTGGGCTCTGGGCCTGGGCTTCGGGCCTGGGCTCCAGGCTCCGGGCCTGGGCTCCAGGCTCCGGGCCTGGGCTCTGGGCCTGGGCTTCGGGTCTGGGTGTCGGGCCTGGGCCCCGGGCTCTGGGCCCTGGGCTTTAGGCTCTGGGCTCCAGGCTCTGGGCCTGGGCTCCAGGCTCTGGGCCTGGGCTCTGGGCCTGGGCTTCGGGCCTGGGCTCCAGGCCTGGGCTCTGGGCCTCGGGCCTGGGCTCCAGGCTCTGGGCCTGGGCTCCAGGCTCTGGGCCTGTGCTTTGGGCCTGGTCTCTGGGCCTGGGCTCCAGGCTTTGGGCTCCTGGGCTGGGCTCTGGGCTGGCCTGGGCTCTGGGCTACGGGCCTGGGCTCCAGGCTCTGGGCTTCAGCCTGGGCTCCGGGCTTTGGGCTTCAGGCTTCAGGCCTGGGCTTCGGGCTTCGGGCCTGGGCTTCGGGCTTCGGGCCTGGGCTTCGGGCCTGGGCTCTGGGCCTGGGCTTCGGGCTTCGGGCCTGGGCTTCGGGCCTGGGCTTCGGGCCTGGGCTTCGGGCCTGGGCTCTGGGCCTGGGCTCTGGGCTCTGGGCCTGTGCTCTTGGCCTGGGCTCCAGGCTCTGGGCCTGGGCTTCGGGCCTGGGCTCTGGGCCTGGGCTCTGGGCTCTGGGCCTGTGCTCATGGCCTGGGCTCCAGGCTCTGGGCCTGGGCTTCGGGCCTGGGCTCTGGGCCTGGGCTCCAGGCTCTGGGCCTGGGCTCCAGGCCTGGGCTTTGGGCTCTTGGCCTGGGCTTCGGGCTCTGGGCCTGGGCTCCGGGCTTCGGGCTCGGGCTCTGGGCCTGGGCTTCGGGCCTAGGCTCCAGGCCTGGGCTCTGGGCTCCTGGCCTGGGCTCCGGGCTCTGGGCCTGGGCTCCAGGCCTGGGCTCCGGGCCTGGGCTCCGGGCCTGGGCTCTGGGCCTGGGCTCTGGGCCTGGGCTCTGGGCCTGGGCTCTGGGCCTGGGCTCCGGGCCTGGGCTCCGGGCCTGGGCTCTTGGCCTGGGCTCCGGGCTCCGGGCCTGGGCTCTTGGCCTGGGCTCCGGGCCTGGGCTCCAGGCTCTGGGCCTGTGCTTTGGGCCTGGGCTCCAGGCTTTGGGCTCCTGGGCTGGGCTCTGGGCTGGCCTGGGCTCTGGGCTACGGGCCTGGGCTCCAGGCTCTGGGCTTCAGCCTGGGCTCTGGGCTTCAGGCCTGGGCTTTGGGCTTCGGGCCTGGGCTTCGGGCTTCGGGCCTGGGCTTCGGGCCTGGGCTCTGGGCCTGGGCCTGTGCTCTTGGCCTGGGCTCCAGGCTCTGGGCCTGGGCTTCGGGCCTGGACTCTGGGCTCTGGGCCTGGGCTTCGGGCCTGGGCTCCAGGCTCTGGGCCTGGGCTCCTGGGCTCCAGGCTCTGGGCCTGGGCTTCGGGCTCTTGGCCTGGGCTTCGGGCTTGGGCTCTGGGCCTGGGCTTCGGGCCTAGGCTCCAGGCCTGGGCTCTGGGCCTGGGCTCCAGGCTCTGGGCCTGGGCTCCAGGCTCTGGGCCTGGGCTTCGGGCTCTTGGCCTGGGCTTCGGGCTCTGGGCTTCGGGCTTGGGCTTGGGCTCTGGGCCTGGGCTTCGGGCTCTTGGCCTGGGCTTCGGGCTCTGGGCCTGGGCTTCGGGCTTGGGCTTGGGCTCTGGGCCTGGGCTTCGGGCCTAGGCTCCAGGCCTGGGCTCTGGGCCTGGGCTCCAGTCCTGGGCTCCAGTCCTGGGCTCTGGGCCTGGGCTCTGGGCCTGGGCTCCGGGGCTGGGCTCCAGGCTCTGGGCCTGGGCTCCGGGCCTGGGCTCCGGGCTCTGGGCCCGGGCCCAGGCTCTGGGCCCGGGCCCGGGCTCCAGGCTCTGGGCCCGGGCTCTGGGCCCCGGGCCTGGGCTCCGGGCCTGGGCTCCGGGCCTGGGCTCCAGTAATATTACTTTGAAGAAATATCTGCGCTTTGGATTTTCTTATATAGAATTCTCCAGGCTTTGATCAACATGCTTGCCAAAGAAACCATTGGTTAGATCAAACCTAATCGGCTCCAGTCATTACTTTTAAACGGCTCCTGACGATATTACAACTAGCTGCAAGGTCTGCTTGTGACTTTGAAATTTCAGAATCTTACTGTAAAGACTCGTGTGGTTTGAAAGAAGGCTATTCCAAGGTGGCCCCTTCTTCTTTTCTGGAGCCAGGATTAAAAAAGAAAATATACCAGCTTTTAAAATCTACTGTTGAGACTTTGCTTTTGCAAAATTGCTGAACACGTCAATCTAAATTGATTAATCTCTTAACTGAGATCCCAGCGTTTACCCTACTCTGTGCTCAAGTCGAGCTTGTGCATGGTTGCGATGGGCTCCATGAAGTTCTGTGGACTCCAGGAACTGATATACCTATAGCAATGTGAACGATTGCTCGGTTTCCCCCAGGCTTCCACTCAACCCCCAGATCCCGTTGATCCTGAAAAATAAATTAACATTCCTCAAAATGTTTGAAATCTACAAGGTAATTTACATTTTAGTGAGAAAAAGATGTGGACACCTGCCGACACACTGCTTGAGGTGCCTAGAGGGGTGTCGGTTATACCCTCCTGACGAGAATTAACAAGGCCGAAACAATCATCGGGGGTTACTGCATCTGTCGTGCAGGGTTGACGTCCTTGGCAATCAGTACTGGCCATCCTTTCTGGTTGATAGCAGCCTTATTTGCATATGGAGCAGTTGTCCCTGTAATGGCACATTCAAGATAAAACCTTGTGAAACCTGAGCGGGCCCCACCGTAGAGCAGACCACCAGTGCCGTTGCTCGTCCTCAAGACCCTCACAAACCTCTTTTCTCACTAATTTACATTTCACTCTACAATTTTTGATATAGCATAATACTTTTTTTATATAGTATTCTGATGAGACACAACACATGGTAATGATATAATTTGAATCTGCGGAATTGAGTGAAAATAACTATAACCTTATTCACAGCACACACACAGACAGACTGCACGGCTTCTTATCCTCCGCGCCCCTAAACCAGCATCAAGCACACACACAGACAGACTGCACAGCTTCTTATCCTCTGCGCCCCTAAACCAGCATCTGCACACACAGACAGACTGCACGGCTTCTTATCCTCTGCACCCCTAAACCAGCATCAAGGTATCCGGATCCATCATGACGTCCCCTATTCTTGACCCTATTTTCCTGACCACCTTATTTATGCAATTGTATTTTCCGTTTTCATTTTAAAAATCTCCCTGCATTTCTGTTAGAAAAAAACTATGTTCCCCCTGACCCTCTTCCCCCCTCCCCCTTCCCCCCTTCCCCCCTCCCCCTTCCCCCCTTCCCCCCTCCCCCTCCCCCCTTCCCCCCTCCCCCTCCCCTCTCCCCTCCCCCTCCTCTCCCCCTCCCCCTCCCCCTCCCCTCTCCCCTCCCCCTCCCCCTCCCCTCTCCCCTCCCCCTCCCCCCTCCCCCTCCCCCCTCGTCAGAATCAGTGAATCGTTCCACTAAAGAGGGCAGAATTGATAGAGAGGTCGGGGTTATGGACAAGCGGCAGTAGCGGTGAGGGGTAGGTCCTCAGGGCAAATTTCGTTCGGATTTTGTGCCAAATGTGCAGCGTATTTCTGACTGGCGAGGTTGTATGCGTGAGCGGTTTGACTGCCGTCCAGGATAGCCATGGGAGAGTCCATAGCGGACGACCTGCCATGTTTCTTCCAAGTGTAGCCACTTTTGGTCAGGTGAACCGGCCATCCAGTCAGCAACCCTAGTCAGTCCCTTAATTTCTGTTAGAAATTACTCTCGCTAAGCCCAGGCTTCTGATTTTTCCTATGCTGCCATGAGGAGTGAGTAACCGTCGAACCAGGTTAGTGTTCGTCCCCACTATCATGGAGCTCCTCTTAGCCCTTGGAGGGCGGGGACATACAATTGCCAACATCTCAAAAGTCTTTGACTGTTCTGCAACAGATGGGCCAAATTCAAGCTTGACTGAAAGATATCCGTCGTAGGGGAGCTTCTTGGTTCCTATTCCCCAGATCTCTAGACTTTCTAACTTTTGCAAAGGCAGGTGTTTATCATAGAAATCACGGTAAATTAGTCACTTGGGCACCGAGTCTAAAAGAGCTTTTGTTATTTGTAATTACATAAATTTCCACTTCCAACTGACACAATAGGAGAAGGACCCACCAGCTTGCTAGGAAACTTTCTTGGCTGTTTTGATGCAGATTGCTTGGCTGCTTTAGCTTGAAAAAGATGTGGACACCTGCCGACACACTGCTTGAGGTGCCTAGAGGGGTGTCGGTTATACCCTCCTGACGAGAACTAACAAGGCCGAAACAATCATCGGGGGTTACTGCATCTGTCGTGCAGGGTTGACGTCCTTGGCAATCAGTACTGGCCATCCTTTCTGGTTGATAGCAGCCTTATTTGCATATGGAGCAGTTGTCCCTGTAATGGCACATTCAAGATAAAACCTTGTGAAACCTGAGCGGGCCCCACCGTAGAGCAGACCACCAGTGCCGTTGCTCGTCCTCAAGACCCTCACAAACCTCTTTTCTCACTAATTTACATTTCACTCTACAATTTTTGATATAGCATAATACTTTTTTTATATAGTATTCTGATGAGACACAACACATGGTAATGATATAATTTGAATCTGCGGAATTGAGTGAAAATAACTATAACCTTATTCACAGCACACACACAGACAGACTGCACGGCTTCTTATCCTCCGCGCCCCTAAACCAGCATCAAGCACACACACAGACAGACTGCACAGCTTCTTATCCTCTGCGCCCCTAAACCAGCATCTGCACACACAGACAGACTGCACGGCTTCTTATCCTCTGCACCCCTAAACCAGCATCAAGGTATCCGGATCCATCATGACGTCCCCTATTCTTGACCCTATTTTCCTGACCACCTTATTTATGCAATTGTATTTTCCGTTTTCATTTTAAAAATCTCCCTGCATTTCTGTTAGAAAAAACTATGTTCCCCCTGACCCTCTTCCCCCCCTCCCCCTTCCCCCTTCCCCCCTCCCCCTCCCCTCTCCCCCCCCCCTCCCCCCTCCCCCTCCCCCTCCCCCCTCCCCCTCCCCCTCCCCCCTCGTCAGAATCAGTGAATCGTTCCACTAAAGAGGGCAGAATTGATAGAGAGGTCGGGGTTATGGAAGCAGCGGCAGTAGCGGTGAGGGGTAGGTCCTCAGGGCAAATTTCGTTCGGATTTTGTGCCAAATGTGCAGCGTATTTCTGACTGGCGAGGTTGTATGCGTGAGCGGTTTGACTGCCGTCCAGGATAGCCATGGGAGAGTCCATAGCGGACGACCTGCCATGTTTCTTCCAAGTGTAGCCACTTTTGGTCAGGTGAACCGGCCATCCAGTCAGCAACCCTAGTCAGTCCTTAATTTCTGTTAGAAATTACTCTCGCTAAGCCCAGGCTTCTGATTTTTCCTATGCTGCCATGAGGAGTGAGTAACCGTCGAACCAGGTTAGTGTTCGTCCCCACTATCATGGAGCTCCTCTTAGCCCTTGGAGGGCGGGGACATACAATTGCCAACATCTCAAAAGTCTTTGACTGTTCTGCAACAGATGGGCCAAATTCAAGCTTGACTGAAAGATATCCGTCGTAGGGGAGCTTCTTGGTTCCTATTCCCCAGATCTCTAGACTTTCTAACTTTTGCAAAGGCAGGTGTTTATCATAGAAATCACGGTAAATTAGTCACTTGGGCACCCGAGTCTAAAAGAGCTTTTGTGTATACACCTTCCACTTGAACTGACACAATAGGAGAAGGACCCACCAGATTGCTAGGAAACTTTCTTGGCTGTTTTGATGCAGATTGCTTGGCTGCTTTAGCTTGAACGTCTCTTCTGATCTGTGTCCCTTTCTGCTGATGTCTGAATCGGCCGTTTTGAGTTTGGTGTGCATTGACCCCAGTGACCTGAGACCTGGCTCAGAAAGCAACTCATAGAAACATAGAAACATAGAAAAAATGTCGGCAGATAAGAACCTTTCGGCCCATCTAGTCTGCCCAATTACATGGATACTTTACCTGGATTTATCTTTTGTTTAGGATAGCCTTATGCCTATCCCATGCTTGCTTAAATTCAATTACTGTTTTGGCCTCTACCACTTCTACTGGAAGACTGTTCCATGTATCCACCACCCGCTCAGTAAAATAATGCTTCCTGATGTTACTTTTAAACCTTTGCCCCTCTAATCTAAGACTATGTCCTCTTGTTTTGCTATTTTGTTTCCTTTTAAATATACTCCCTTCCTCTACCTTGTGGATTCCCTTTACGTATTTAAATGTTTCTATCATATCTCCTCTGTCTCGTCTTTTTTCCAAGCTGTACATGTTAAGATCATTAAGCCTTTCTTGGTAACTTTTCTCCTTCAAGCCGTACACCATTTTAGTAGCCCTTCTCTGAACTCTCTCCAAGATGTCTATATCCTTCTGGAGATACGGTCTCCAGTACTGCACACAGTACTCCAAGTGAGGTCTCACCAGTGCTCTGTACAGTGGCATGAGCACTTCCCTTTTCCTACTCGAGCAGCCCAAACGAGGCTCTCTGTGTAGCTTGGTACCGAGGTTTGGGCTTTGCCCGCCCTTTATGTACGACTTGCAGGCTGGAGCTCTCCGACTTGGATGGGCACCCGGCTGGCTCCTTCCGTGGCTTTAGCAGGCTGGCGCAGTCACGTTGATAATGACTAGCACCCCCACAGTTGTAGCAAATCACCGAACTAGAGGGTTCTCCAGCAGAAACATTCTGCATTGTTTCTCCCCCGCTGGATTTTGACATCTTTTCCCCTTCAAGTACATCAACCCTAGCGGACAGCAACGTCATCCATTCCATCATTTGTGACATCTGAGTTTTCAACGCCATTACTTCAGTCTGTACTTCCACTATGCCAAGAGTTCCTACTATGGTGAAAGCTGCATGTGAAGCATTAGCATTTTTTTTAGCCTTAATTAAAGCCTCTTCTCCTAGGATAGCTTTGACCAGTTTGGAATAAGTCAGTGGCTTGGTTTGATCTCTAGTGTGGAACTTCAGCATTATGGGGTCCAGTGGGAGTGCGCCTTTAAGAATTTGATCCAACAAAGCTCTGCTTGCATGACTTGGCTCCATGCCTCCTTTTTGGATAACTTGATGATTTTATCTAGCCGCTGGACATAGGTGTGAGAGAACATATGGATGAGCTCAGCACAGTCCTCCCACCCCTCCAAAGACTTCTCGTAAAGCCTCTAGACACTCAGCAGCTGAGCAGCCTGGCTTGTCCCTTTTTAGATTCCTGATGACATCTGAAGAAGGGGTTCTTAGGCTTTCTATTAACCTTTGTCTTTTCACAGTGTCGGCAACTTCCCATTCTTCCACAGCTTGCACTGCCTGATCTATCCAAGTTTCAAAGTCCTCTTCTCCAGTTGGTACAGGAACCTTACCAGAGTAAAACCGCAACTTGTGATATCCATAATTGGCAGACGTAGCAGAGTTTTGGGCTAGTGTTTCCACCAGTTTTCCTATTGCGGTAAAGAATGTAGCAGGAGGGAACCCTGTCATTGAGGTGGGAGTAGTATCCGATGCCCCGTGACCTGACATTGTTGAGCTAGTGTTAAGCAGGTGGTCATCCAGCACCTTTGGCTGTATAAGCGGAGCTTCAAGATCCCCTGGTAACTGTATGCTATCTCCCTGGAAACAGTTTGGGATCCCTCTTTTCCATTCTAGCATGGCGTAAGTGCGGAGGGCGTCTTGATCCACTTTCAGGTCTAATAGGAATGTTCTCTGATCAGGTATCAAAGCTGAGATTAATCGTTGGACCTGCATCTCAGTCCAGGTAGCACCACTGAGACTCATAATTACACAGAACACCTGGCGGCGATTTTTCTCTTCGCACCATTTAGTGGCCGTACCAGGGTCCATCATGGTGACTTGGTTGGTGGAGGTAGTCATCACTCTGCGACGGGGACCAGAAGGAAATCCCAGACGAGCCCCCACGTGTAGCGCTACTCCTGCGAGAGCTGCTGTAATATATGGGTCTTCTGTCACATCCAGTGATCGCTCGCCTCCAACTCCAGCACCAAGTGACACCAAGACACTGCTTATACTCTAAAAAGGGATTTATTAGGACTAGCAAGCAGCCCTACTGAAGGAGAAAGTGGTTAACAGTATAACAACCTCAATTGGAATGATTTACCAACACCATTCAGCAGCGTAATAAATGAACAAACAGTAAGCTATACGATTCTTCAACAATTATTGACTAGATTTGACTTAACCGACATTAATAACCTATCTAGGCCTTATGGATTCTACCTATCCACTGGCCAGTGGGAATTACACAAACTCTCAAGTCTGCTAGCGTTGGGGCCCTTTGAATTCTGTTGTTGGGTACCATAATGTGAAACCATATTTATAATCCACAAGGTAGGAAAGGAAATCTTCGCAAAGTGTCACAGGTTAACAAGATTAGCAACTGCAGCAACCCTCCTTTTTAGATGGTGCTGCGTGGGCAGTAGAATTGGATCGGAAAACAATGTTAGCAATATCAAGTCACGTGGGCCGCCAAAGGCCTCTCTCTGTTGGATGCACTCACTCCTTCCCCGCTGGACATAGCTCGATCCATATCTCTAGCACTGGAAGCACATGAGGACAACCTGAGGCACGATCCGCTGAACAGGACCATCCACACCGTCCGTCTCTCCCACTCTGCCCTTCACCTTCCCTGACCCGTGCTCTTCCTCCCCTGGAAAAACGCGGGCCCTTTCCTCAGGTTTCTCACACGCCCCCTACAAGTTCCAGAATTCCTTGTGATACTTTCAGTCCGCTGTGAGAGGCTGCATGTGTCTGTTTAAAACTGGGCTGCAGTGGGGAACACAAACCCACAGGCGGTCTGAGAGGTTCCTGCTACATAACAATAATAATAACTATATATATTTTGTCAGGGTCCAACAATAAAACATGACTCTTCAAATAGGGTTTACATGTGTTGTGCAAAAATGGTCAAACCGAGCTCAGTGCACGGGGTCCAAGTTAAATAGCTCAGCAACAAAGAGGTTAATATACATGGCCCACATACTCAAACATAAAGTATTACTCTATATACAACCACTATGAAAATATCATAGTATACTGTCAAATATTTTCACATTATTACGCTTTTCCTTGTGACATTGCTAAATATGCAAATTAATGCACAACAAATATTTTCAAAGTTATATGGTCTGATAATGCATTATCTGCATGATTTATGTTCAAACATGGTAAATTTCCAACCTGGCATTTCATGGCAAATATAGGGGTTAAGACCTAACATATCAGGGTTATTCAGGGAAAGGTGAAAACCAGGAGAAGAGAACAATCTAGATATAAATGGAAGAATTTTTCTAGTTTGGCTATTTTGACCTAGAATTCTCACTTCTCCAGTCATTCTCCTGAGTTCCATCTTTCTTTGAATAGACCTGTATGTTTGGGAACTTGCCAACATTTCAGCCGACCCAGTTTAAAGGGTGAAGTTTGGAGAATTGGCAGGAGAAGTGAAAATTTTAGGTCAAAATAACCAAACCAGAAAATTTCTCCTATTTGGTCTAGATTGTTCTCTTCTCCTGCCGTTCTCCTGAGTTTCACCTTTCCCTTAATAACCCTGATACTTTAGGTCTTAACCCCTTTATTTAATATGAAATGCCAGGTTGGAAATTTACAAAACTTTCAGGTCTATTCACTAAAAGGTGAAACTCAGGAGAATTGGCAGAAGAGAACAATCTAGACCACATAGCCGATTTAGAACGTGAAATAAATGGGAATAGTTTTCTGGTTTGGCTATTTTGACCTAGAATTTTCACTTCTCCTGCCAGTTCTCCTGAGTTTCACCTTTAGTGAATAGCCCTGCTAGTCATCTTAGACTTAACCCACATTAAATTTTTATATTATTTTAACTTTTTATGGTATTATGATACCCTAAAACCCAGTACATTAGCAGGGTTATTCAAAGAGAGTCGATCTGGCCCCGAAATGTAACCGGACACTGACATTCAGCGTACGGTTACATTTCCTGGCCATTCGGCTATTCTGATAGCAGAATGTTGGCGAATTGCCTGCACATACGGTGCCTGTTCGAGGGCAGTGAAATCCCCCATAGAGAAGCAATGCTTCGTCTAGTCAGAGAACACCGAACAGCAGTGAAACATTGCCAAAGTGCCCTGCTGTTCGGTGGTTTCATTCGACAGATTTATTCTGGCGATTCCCATAGGCTTCAATGTTAAAAATATTCCCGTTTTAATACAATATCTAATAAATCGTTTATTTTATTCTGCAGTAAAAAGTCTTTATTTTTAGATTTTGTAGGATCTTTTAGGCATTTGTTGGGATTTGTCAAATTTTTTTAAAATCGTTTTTACATTTTTCTGTAACAGACCTTTTTTATTATCATTCATTGGATCTTATATGTAAATTCCAGACATTTTCGTTCAGTAGTTTGTTTTACAAACAGCGTTTCAAATTTCAAACTTTCAAGCGAACTGTTTTTTTTTTTTTTTCTTTTTTCACCCCGTTCGTCTGCTAGTCGGATTTTTTCCGGCGGCTGCTCTGCGCTGTGATTGCTGTCTGCTCGGATTTTTCCGGTGTGTTCAGCTTGGTTTTTGCTGGTTTTCGGTGAGTGTTCTGCGGGTTTGGAACGAGTATTCCCTGCACTACGAGGCCCTGCGATGCTTGCTGAATACACTGCAGGGTCGGCTAACTACGAATCGCCCCAAAGCGTGGGGAGCGAAAGGTCACCGAACGTGCGTTGACTTTTCAATTTTCTTTGAATAACCATAAATGTGTGGAGAATAATGAGCGCAATGATGGCAAACACTTTGGCCAAGAAGATAAACATGAGTGGAGTAAATGGAAAGATCGGCTTTAAAAGCTTGCTGTTAAGTAACATTATTCTTGGTAAGTCTGTACTGAGCATGAACAATGATTGCACGGATTTATCAAATTTGTTTGCTTCCAATAGTACAGTAGATAACTTTATTTAGGCTCAATAATTCTCCCTACTTCCAAATTGGTGACCATTTACAGTTCTTCCTGCAAAACAATGTTGTAATGTACTGCTTCATGTTAATTTGTACATATTATTGAATTTCCTAACAAGATTAAAGCTGCTAATCGGTTCCTTCTTAGTTCATGTGAACTAATGCAGTGAGAAATATTTTAAGTGTGAAAATGAATGCATACTCCACGGTGTTAATACTTCATTGGACTGTCATCAGTTAATCCTTTTATACCATGGTTTCCACACCTCAAAACCCTCTTTGCAGATATTTTTTTTATCCCTAAAACGCTTGTGGGTCAAACTACTTCTTATGCTACGGATTCAGCATCCAGATTAGAAACCGTTTAAGGCTAGGGTCAGACTAACGCATTTTTCGCGTTGTCCATGAAAAAGTGCGTTCGAACGAATGGCCGCATTTTTTCACGGAATACGCGATAGCGGTCATACGATGCGCATTTTCGTCCGTGATTTTGTACGGATCATCAATAAAACACTTTTTGTGTCTGGACGTTATGTTGGCTGGACATTAGCAGCATCTGACATCTCCTAATCACGCACACACGCCGCTAGCGGATGCAGCGCACTCTGTACGTCAGTACTAGCGGTTCTATGTTCTTGCAAAAATGCGTTCATTTGCCACTTGCGTTGCGCTGCCGCACTTTTGTGCGGCCGTTCTTCGTATGCTGCCCGGCATTGGACGTCATTTGTTGCTAGCACGGCCGTGATTTAGTGCTGCTAAATGCACGTTAATACTGCGTTAGTCTGACCCTAGTCTAAGCAGTCATTACTACTTTGACAGTCTTGGTTGGGTAACTTTTTCAAGGTAGAACTAGTAAGAGTTTTAGGCTTTTTCTATGTAACTACATGAAGTAACAAGGCCGTACAGCTAAATAATAACTGATATAACTTGGCAAAATTATATGGAATCCCAATGCAGTCAGTAGGGATGAGCTGTTCGGTTCGATCGGTTCGGAGTTCGCATCGAACATAGCCTGTTCACATGTTCGCAAACTACGAACATTTCCGGGTGTTCGCCCACAATGGACCACAATGCACTTTTCCACTGGCCTGAAGCTCGTAATTGGCTACAGCCTTGCTCCTGACCACAGGTCTGGTGCAAGACAGGTTCAACACTATGCCAATCACGGCTCAGAGTCCTGATTGGGCAAATTTTGCCCAATAATGGGCTCACAGAGCTATGTCCCGCAGCACACTAAGGTTTCCACGCAGCGCTTCTGCACGTATTTGAGAGGAGATTTCATAGGAGATTGTTGTTGTGTGTTCTTACTGCCGGTCTGCCACGGGTCTGGGGGGGGGGTCTCATTTCTACCAAATATCTGGGAATTGAGGTAATCTGTGTCTTGTCACTGCCAGCAAGTATTTTTCGGGTCACTAATTTCTACAAAATATCTGGGAATTGAGGTGATCTGGGTCTTGTCACACAGCCAGTGCAACGCAGTATTTTGGGGGTCACTAATTTCTACCAAATATCTGAAAATTGAGGTGACCTGTGTCTTGTCACTGCCAGCAAGTATTTTGGGGGTCACTAATTTCTACCAAATATCTGGGAATTGAGGTGATCTATGTCTTGTCACACAGCCAGTGCCACGCAGTCTTTTGGGCGTCAGTAATTTCTACAAAATATTTGGGAATTGTTATAATCCGTGTGTTCTCACTGGCTGCCACCCATCAGGGGGTCTCACTGATTTATAGGAGGTTTCTGCGATTTGTAATCTGTGTCTTCTCACTGCCACACATCAGGGGGTCACACTGATTTATAGGAGGTTTCTGCAACTTGTAATCTGTGTCTTCTCACTGCCACCCATTAGAGGGTCCCACATACTTCTAGCAGATTTATGCGAATTGTAATTTGTGTCTCCTCACTGCCACCCATCAGGGGGGTCTCACTGATTTATAGGATGTTTCTGGGAATTGTAATCTGTGTCTTGTCACTGGCTGCCAGCTATCAGGGTGTCTCACTGAGGTATACCAGAGTTCTGCAGGGGCACGCTTGTCCTTTCTAACTGGTGCTGGCCGTCTTAAGCAGCAGCAACATACAGAGGAGTTGGTGGATTGGCTAACCAGGCCATCCTCATCCTCCGAGTCCTCTGTCAGCCAGGCTTCTAGTGGTTTACAGAACACCTCAGCTGCCAAAGCATCTAATGCAGCCTCCATGTCCACAGCTACTCCTGCTGTAGCCTCGCTATCACACACGGAGGAGTCAGCTGAATTGTTTGACTACAATGACAGTGATATGCTGCTTGAGGATGTGCAGCAAGTACAGTGTTCTGATTCAATCTCTGAGGTTGAGGAAGGGAGTATAATTAACCTAGAGGAAGGGGGTGCCAGTGACACACAAATAACTGGCACTCATGTTGCCCCAGTAGCTGCAGCATACTGCCACGTTGGCTCCAGTGACGAGGAGATAGGGGGTGATGATGACAATGATGATGAGGTCACTGACTCCACCTGGGTGCGTGATCGAACAGAGGAATCAAGTGAGGAGGGGGAGGAGGAGGAGGAGGAGGCACAGCAAACACGAGGCACAACATCCTCTATGACCAACCGTAGCACTAGCCAGTCCAAGGCATCAGATGTCAGAGCTGCTCAGGTGCAGAGCGCTGTTGTTTCAAAGCACACATCCAGGAACTCTGCTGTCTGGGAATTCTTTAAGAAATGTGCAGCAGACCCCACCGTTGTAATTTGTAATCTATGTCAGATGAGGCTCAAGCGTGGGAAAGACACCGGACGCTTGGGTACCACGTTTGAGGTGACATATGAACACCTGCCACACATCCCGTTGGCGCAAAACTTTGAGTAGGTCCTCCTCCTCATCCTCCTCATCTGTCTCTACCCCCACTGTATGTCCTACCATGTCATTGCCTACAACCTCCACTGACAGGGATGATGCTACAGTAATGGATGTACCAGGTCCTGCCTCACAATGTGACATCATCCCATCAGCTGTCCATTTACGCAGTCAGATTACGTTGCTGCAGCTGCTGCAGCGTAAGAAAAAATATACTCCCAACCATCCCCAAGCACAGCATCTAAATGCCAGCTTAGCAAAATTACTCGCATTGCAGCTGCTGCCTTTCCAGCTGGTGGACTCTGCTCCCTTCCGTGAATTTGCTGAATGTGCTGTACCACAGTGGCAGGTTCCAAAACGCCCTTACTTTTCACGCAAGGCCATTCCAGCACTATACCAGCACGCGGAAGACAATGTTATCGAGTCATTGGGAAAGGCAGTCAGCAGCAAGGTGCATGTGACTTTAGACACGTGGTCCAGCAAGCATGGACAGGGCCGTTACATTTCCTTCACGGCACACTGGGTAACTCTGATTGCAGCTGGGTGGGATCCAAGACTGGGCTCTGTGCTGGAGCTTGTTCATCCACCACGCCTCCAGAAAGCTGCTTGTATGAGGTCTGTCTGCTCCACCACCACCTCTCCCTCTTCCTCCTCCTCCTTCTCTGTCTCTGGCGAAGTGGCAGTTAAACCGACGCCTGACAGGGTCTACGCAATGGCTCAAGCAAAAATAAGCCATACTGTGCTTGAGCTGGTTTGTTTAGGGGACAGGAGCCACACCGGGCCAGAAATTCTGTCAGCTCTGCAGGGCCAGGTGCAGAGATGGTTAACACCACGCCAGCTTCAGCTGGGAATGATCGTCTGTGATAATGGCAGCAACCTTCTCTCCGCCCTACGCAAGGGTAAATTGACGCATGTACCATGCCTAGCACACGTCCTAAATCTAGTGGTACAGCGTTTCCTAACCAAGTACCCAGGGCTGGCAGAGCTTCTCAGCCAGGCCAGAAAAGTCTGCAGCCACTTCAGATGGTCATTCCCAGCAAGCGTTCGCCTGGCAGAAATTCAAGGAGAATGCCACCTTCCCACAAACCGTCTGATCTGTAACATGCCCACCAGGTGGAACTCGACATTAGCAATGCTGCAGCATCTGCACAAGCAGCAGAGGGCCATCAACGAGTACCTGTGTGCGTATGGCACAAGGACAGGTTCAGGTCAACTTGGTTTTTTTCCCCCCCGCAGTGGCTGATGATCAAGGATGCATGCACTGTACTGTCACCATTTGAGGAGGCAACAAGGATGGTGAGCAGGGACAGTGCATGCATAAGTGACACAATTCCTTTAGTGTTCCTGCTGGAGCACACTCTGCAGGGAATTATAGATGTGGCTCTAGAGGCAGAGCAGCGGGAGGAAGAGGAGGCCTTCCCTAGCTCTGAAGGCCCCAGTCTTTCCGCAGACAGCATTCCAGCAGGTCCTACTCAGATCAGACAGGAGGAGGAGGAGAAATATTTAAGTAGTGGGGGCATTGAAGGTGGGGTTTCTTCAAGGGAGGGTTTTGTGTGCCCAGAATCAGAAGGGCTAGTGCGTGGCTGGGAGGAGGAAGTGCACGATGTGGTCATCCTCATTGACCAGGAAGACTCAGAAGCTAATGCCACCTCCAACCTACGCTGCATGGGCTCCCTTGTAATGCAAAGCCTGCTAAAGGACCCCAGTATTCGTGCTATCAAGGAGAGGGATCATTACTGGTTGGCAAGCCTTCTTGATCCACGATACAAGGGTAAAGTTGCAGAGCTCATCCTGCCTGCACAGAGGGAGCACAGGATGAAAAATCTTGAGGATGCTCTAAAGCGACACTTGTGTAACACCTTTCCAAGCACTGGTAGGTTACCAAGTGATGACACACGTGCTTCTGAGGCTGCGGATGATCAGAGGAATATTGGTGAAGGCCAGGGCCGCTTGACTGATGCATTTTTAAATTTTTAAATTTTTTTAGTCCACGACACCCAGGGACGTCAAATGTAGGCACCCATTGCCAGCGTCTTCACCATATGGTGCAGGACTACCTAGGGGCAAGGGCAGACCTGGATACGTTTCCAGCAGATGATTTACTGGGTGTTGAGTTTGGATCACTGGCCAGAACTTAGCCAATATGTTATGCAGCTACTAGGTTGCCCTTCATCTAGCGTGCTTTCTGAAAGGACGTTCAGTGCCGCTGGAGGATTTGTCACAGACAAAAGAGTGCGTCTGTCCACCGACTCTGTAGACCGGCTGACATTTATAAAAATGAATCAGTCCTGGATCAGCAGCTATCAATCCCCTGATGCTGACGTAACGGAATAGATCGGGGATGTCTTCTGCATTCACAAAACCTCCAGCACTGAACTCTTCCACAAAAGGGTTACGGTGTGAATGCACTTGCTGCCATGAAAGGCACAATATTTGGCTGCAGTGACGCCTGTGCCAGATTTATATCATTTTAATTTTTTGAACCGCAGGGTCCAACCCTGTACTCTTCCACAATACTACAGAGGGGTTACTGTATGATGGTACTTGCTGGCCTTGCAGTCTGGCACCAAAAGCACAATATCTGGGTGCACTGCCACTGAGGCCTGTATCAGATTCATATCCTCAGAGGGGTTACTGTGTGACGGCACTGTTGCCAACGCTAAAGGCCCAATTTTAATGCACCTATTGTTACTTTCTTCTAAAGCCTGCATAAGTTTCACCACAACTTAGCCCAAAAAAAAATCGCTAAACTTTTTCTGCGTGTCCGAAAATGTCTCCTCTTTTCATACAGACTGCTGCCCCATGCAGTTGTTTATGGATAGATTAAAGGAAAACCATTTAACGTCATTTGAAATGTCATTTTTTGGTTTTTACATATTTCTATACATCCTAGAAATCCACCACTTCACGGGCAGGTTATTGGGACCTCCTAGGCATGATATTTGAAGGAATTTTTCATTTTTATTTTTAACCCTTATTTCATGGAACACTCACTGTCCCTTTTAAAAACTTTTTTTTTTACTTTTTGTCCTTGTTTCCTGTCCCCCAGGGCACTACCTGGACCCCCATACACCTTTTATGGCAAATATCTAGCTTTTATGCCCTCTTGGAGGGCACTCTAAAAATCTAATTTTGAGTCCCATTGACTTGCATTGAGTTCGAGTTCGAATCCGAACATTTGAAAAGTTTGAGTTCGAATGCGAACCGAACTCGGGGGTGTTCGGCTCATCCCTAGCAGTCAGACTTGGAACTATTGAATAGCTACCCTGGCTGACATTCTTTTCATTAGATATCAATCGGATCAAGCATTCAACAGTTTTATGTTATACAAAGGTTTGGTGAAAGCAAAGTTACAGTAAAGTGCTACCCAGAGTACTTTATAGAGGGTGCATAAATGATTGTAAATTTAATAAATTTCTATCAGGGTTATTCAGAGAAAGGTGAAACTCTGGAGAACTTTGGGAAGTGAAAACTCTAGGTCAAAAGAACCAAACCAGAAAAATTCTCCCATTTATGTCACTTTCCAAATCGGCTATTTTGACCTAGAATTTTCACTTCTCCAAAAGTTCTGTGTGCATGACATGAAAAGAACTGCTGTACAGTCTATTGCAAATATGTGTTTTTTTTAAACAAATGTATTTGAATTTATCAAAAAATGTGGATGTATTAGAATTATTATTTTTTATACTATTTTATTCAGGTGCATTTTAGTTATTCGCATTTTCAGATGCTTCGATATTCCAAATCGCTGATATTCAGCCGAATATTAATTCGGTCTGAACCAAATTGCATAAGCCTAATGCAAACACACGTTAGAGACTCTGTCAATCCTTTAATACAGATTGCTGTAGTAGTAGAGTATGGTTGTAGATGCCACTTGCTGGTGTTGTCTTTTATTCTGCTGTACCAAATTAGACCACTAGACGTCAGTAATTATACACTTCTTTCAATGACATAATGCTTTCAACTTGTCATCCATACACTTCTTTTGATGAAAGCTATAGATAGCATAAAAATGCTCAGTCATTAGCCGGAATGTCAGAAATGTTTTACTGTAATAATAAATGTATGCACATTGACATCATTCTGCAGAGTTAGCAACAATGTGAAAAAAAGTAACAAAAATAGTCCTCTCACGACACAGCGCTGCTGTGCATCTCCTTTTAGTATTCCATAGGTGTGAGGAGAATATATATTTTTATGGTACTTGTTAATGCTAAAATCAGTAAGGCCCCGTTCACACCTATGTGTTTAAAAGCGCGTTCCTGCACGCTATAAAACGCATGAACAGGGAAATCGCATGATTTCCTATGGGACCCGTTCACACCTGGGTGTTTTAAAGCACGCAGGAACGCGCTTCCAAACGTGCTATGCCCAAAGAAGTACGGGAGCTTCTTTGGGGTGTACTGCAGCGCGTTCGCGGCCATAGACATGGACGTGAACGGGCTGCAATGTGCGTTTGCGCGTTTTTAACGTTTGCGCAATACGTGCGTCAAAAATGCGTGTTTTGCGCGCGTAACAAAACGCTTAGGTGTGAACCCAGCCTAAATGCCTAACAGTTGAGTAGCACCCCTTATACTTCATGCTATATTTGTGTAAAGAAGTTCCCCACTTGCTAAAATATGAGGCTTGTACATGAAAAGGGATACTCTTTTGAAAAATAGTTCCCTTTTTTGCCCTTAACCTGCCTGGCGGTATTCCCGAGTGTGACTCGGGGTTAAATTTCGCTACCGCAAATTGGTAACCCCGAGCCACACTCTGGCTGTATACTCACCGCATCCTTCGCTCTCTCGCTGTCTCCGCAGTCACCACAGTGGGATCCCGGCAGCCGGCGACTTGCTTCCTAGTTCCGCTCCCTTGCGAGCCACGCAACGCAGGGTGGCGGGACCAGGCGGCAAATTCAAAAATTTTAAAATTAATTACTATAAAAAATACTCTAAAATTAAGTTGTGCAGTGCAGTGGGTGCTGGGATTCCTGTTCAGTTGTGGACTCCTTTGCCAATGAAATACAGGACACGGGGTACCAAAAAAAGTAGAGGATTTATTCTCAAAGCAGCTTTACAGAAATAAAAATCATTTCTAAAACTGTAATAAGGCTTTGCAATACAAGTTTCGCTGGTGCTTGCCCAGATCCACCAGCGAAACGTGTATTGCAAAGCCTTATTACATTTTACAAACGATTTTTGGTTACCTTTTTATTTCTGTAAAGCTGCTTTGAGAATAAATCCTCTAATTGTTTTGGTACCCCGTGTCCTGTATTTCATTGGCAAAGGAGTCCACAACTGAACAGGAATCCCAGCACCCAGAGGATAGAGGCATGTTTTTGGTTTGATTATATTATTGAATATAAATTTATTTCCATTATTTTGGATAATTATTTTTGGGATAAGAAATTATTATTTTGTGTTTCAAACCTCTGACTCCGTGAGTTTACTAGACTCTTGCTTGCACGGATTTCAGTGAGTTATTCCTACGGATTATAGGCTTGCTATATAAAACAACACGTTTCCTTTCCAAAAAAATTTAAACGCTTTTAGACACAAAATTTTGAAAAAATTAGACCGCCAGGGAGGTTAAATAATTGGGCGAGACTGCTGACAGCCTCTACCCAATTATTTTTTAATGTTTGGTAATTTTACTCACCTTTTGTCCTCGCACGTGCTGCTCCTCTACTTCGACTCTGGGACTCACGAACCCGGAAGTCCCTGAAGCATCTCTGCGCAATTTGCACTCCTATGCAACTTACATAGCGTGGGAACTGTAAATTGCGCACCGCTACGGGACTTGCACATATTATGTATGTCTCCGCAGAACGATGGATTGGAGCTGTGCATGCATCCACGGCTGCCTCTCTAAGGCTAAGGTCAGACGAATGCAGTTTTAACGTGCGTTTAGGCTAGGGACAGATGAGCGCATTTTCTGCGGCCACCGTCAAAATGTACGTCGATGCGTGCGCACGCATTTTTTCACGGAATACGCTTAAGTGGTCAGACGACCACAGTCGCACAGTCGCAGGTACTCACCAACGCAATTCTAGGGAAATCCGGCTGTTTGAACGTGATGTAGGCCGCACACTAGCAGCGTCTGACGTCTCCTAATCACGCACACACGCTGCCATGCGGCCGCAGCGCACTCTGTACGTCTGTAGCAGCGGTTTCACGTTCTGAGAAAAATGCGTTCATTTGCCGGTTGCGTGGTGTCGGCGCACTTTTGTATGCACGTACTGCGTATATTGGCCGTCATTGGCCGTTATGTGCTGCTACTGCCGCCGTGATTTAGTGCGCCTGCACGCGCGTTCCGACTGCCCCACTCTGACCCTAGCCTTAGCCGCACGAAATCACGGCCGTGCTAGCAGCAAATGACGTCCAATGCCGGGGAACATACGACAAACGGCCGCACGAAAGTTTGTCCGTGCAACGCAAGTGGCAAACGAACGCATTTTTTCGAGAACCCCAAACCGCTACTACTGACGTACAGAGTGCGCTGCGGCCGCATAGCGGCGTGTTTGCGTGATTGGGAGACGTCAGACGCTGCACACGTCCGGCCAACATAACGTCCAGATGCAAAAAGTGTTTTATTGATGATTCGTACAAAATCACGGACGAAAATGCGCATCGTATGACCGCTATCGCGTATTCCGTGAAAAATACGTCCATTCGTTCGACCGCACTTTTTCACGGACGACGCGAAAAATGCGTTCGTCTGACCCTAGCCTAAGACCGCTCACTACAACGATGTGATGTCGGCACGCTCTCTGCCTGTTGACGTCACTGATGACCAGCAACTGAGAAATTCAAAAATCTGGTGGTACTGGGTGTGGTTGGGGAAACTCCTCCACCCCACATTTCTGCCAGAATGGGGTAGCAAGGAGGGATTTGGGTTAGAAGGTGAGAAACTCTACTTATCCTGACCACTTTATTGTTTTAAAGTGGCCAGAAGGTGTAGAGTGTCCCTTTAATGATTATGACCCCCCCCAAAAAAAAGATAACCAATTGTTAAATACTTGTACATAAACAACTCCTATACAGCTCATCTTTTCTGGAGCAAAATCAGATATGTTTATGCAGGAATATTGGGCAATCACTAGTTACACTACATTTTTAATTTATGTTTATGTCTGTTATGTTTTATTTTTGTTGCGTGTTCCTTCGCAACTTCCTTTTCCTAACTTTTTTAAAATAACGTCTCCAATACCCTGTGACTTATAGTACAGATTGAACATTCATTTGCTTCTGCTTTCTAAAATTATACGCTGTATTAGTTTATATATTTTTAATCCAAATTCAGGTGGTCTCGGACCAATATCCGAAGGTCGTACTTAGATACCTGGCTGTACCATCCAAAAAATATGGTATCTTTTGCAATAATAGGGGATACATTTTTTGAAATGTAAAGCCTCCAGTTCCAATCCAGACCATACAAAAACGTGATTGTGTATCCCTAATATCTCAGGAAACAAACTTTAGAACGTGTGTGTGGATATTTATAGATAATTAGTAACAAAAACCTAAACAATGTTTGAATTATTCTGTCCTAACATTTAAGCTTTTAAAAGGTAGTATATAAAAATGTTCTATTCAGTGACAACAGTGTATAGAGATGCAAATGCTAAATTATCAGTGTCTCTTTCCCTGAAGACATACAGACAAAAGGACCTAGAGCCCTGATCATGGCAAGGTTATGAAATATCCTTGGACATCAAAGCAATAATATATATATATTGCAGGGATTTCTCTGGTAACCAAAGCACATGTGTTTTGGTCAGGATGGAGATGTCTGAGGACTCCTCTATTACTAATGAACGTTACATTACCGGGTAGGAAACACATAAAGAATGTAAATTAGGAAAACGTCTGTTTTAACCTGCCGAATTGACTCCGGTAATGTACAGAAACCATTACAAGGTCCTTCATGGACGAGGGACTGGGCTCCCTGTGGTAGAATATTAATGTAGTGCTTATAATGGTAAATTTTGTCTAACATCCATATGAATGAGAAGCTTTGACTTTCATGGCAAATTTAGATCAGAAAGTGCTGACCTGATCGATAGTCAAGACCTTTTTGCCTATCACTTACTGTGAGATATCACGAGGTATTGGTGGGCTGAATGTGTGTCTTGTAGGATCCTGGTATTGATTACATCATGGACACCATCACTATTTGGATTCTCAGCATCTATGCAAAGTGCAATATAGTTATTAGCATTATATAGATACTCCACATCAATGTATAGGGTTTCATGTTTATTTTAAATGTCTATCAGGTCTATTCACTAAAAGGTGAAACTCAGGAGAATTGGCAGGAGAAGAGAACAATCTAGACCAAATAGCTTATTTGGGGCTATAATACAAAACTGGTGCTAACTTAACCAGAGCTGTTGTAAACTTAAAACCTCCATAGACTATAATGGCTCTGGGAAGTTTACAACAGCTCTGGATAAATTAGCACCATCTTTGTAATATGGCCCTTGGAAAGTGAGATAAATGGGAGAATGTTTCTGGTTTGACTATTTTGACCTAGAATTTTCACTTCTCCTGAGTTTCACATTTAGTGAATAGACCTGTAGATATTCATTAACCTTATACAGTGGGTATTGAGTTTTGGCACTGAATAAAAATTGGAACACTATGGGTAGTATTACAACGTTGGTGCTAACTTAGGCTGGGGTCAGACCAGCGCACTTTTAACGTGCGTTCTGGCGCACTTAATCACGGCCGCACTAGCAGCAAATGACGGGCAATGACCGCCAATATACGAAGTACGGTCGCACGAAAGTCCGGCCGCGCAACGCAAGTGGAAAATGAACGCATTTTTTCGAGAACGCAGAACCGCTAGTACGGACGTAAAGAGTGCGCTGCGCCTGCTAGCGGTGTGTGTGTGTGATTTGGAGACGTCAGACCCTGCTCATGTCCGGCCAACATAACGTCCAGACGCAAAAAGTTTCCTGGTTTGGATTCGTAAAACATACGCATGAAAATGCGCATCATATGACCGTTTTCGTATATTCCGTGAAAAAATACATCAATGCGTTCAGACGCACTTTTTTTTACGTTCGCGTGTAAAAATACTTTCGTTTGACCCTAGCCTTAACCAGAGCTGTTGTAAACTTAACAGCTCTACAGATTATAATGGTTCTGGTAAGTTTAGAAACAGCTCTGGTTAAATTAGCATCAGCTTTGTATTGTAATATGGCCCTAGATCTTCCCATGTAGAGTTTCCTACCACAGCTTGACACTCACTTGAATTATGTGCTGTATAACCTAAAAAATGAGTTCCCCTTCATTCTCTGGACAGTATCCTTTTCCATTTTTCTTCCTTTGAAGTGCTGCTTCTTTTTCTTTTTCCTCTCCTCTTCCCACTGCCCAGAAAACCTTACCTGTGGTTGCAAACTCTCCGCCTATTTTGCAAATTCAACTATATCCATTTTCTCCAGAAAGGGGCAGGCTATTTCTATTAAAGGGAGTCACTAAGAGGTGATAGAACTACTCCCAGCTCCTTCACCTTCGACAAACAGGCGTGGAGTGCCAGGGGAGTATAAATGCTCTGAATTTGAGCACTTTTATAACACTCAGCACCTGTTTTGCACACAACATGTTGTTAATGTGCCTTTTACTCTACATCGCTGCAGCAGGTGAGTCCATTTGCAGGTGTGTAAAATAACTTATCAGCCGATCTTTGCTGAACAGCTAAATAATATTCTAGGATATAGGAGAAAAAAGGCAATTACATAAAACTAATATACATAGCTAGCTGTATTTATAAACTTCTCATTCTGGGGTGAATATTTTGATACATTAATAACTTGGGGCTAGTGTGGTCTACAAGCAAAGCTTAAAAATACTAAATTCTTTTACATATCTCCTCCCTGATAATGTAGAATTCATTCAAATGAGCCAATGTTTATTAAAGTCAATGGCAGTGTGCAATCAGAGGTACAAATATTTATGTATATCATATTTCGATTTTCCAGAAAGATTGTTTTTTTTAAGACGTCACTTCGTGTATCATACGTAAATATAATCAAGACTTTCGTAATCGTACCAACTCCACAGACTTCAATGGCTTTGGTGTGTTACTAGAGCTTTGGATAACTTTACACCTGACTCGGAATACAGCTCGTTCAATACATTTGTTCAACAGTCACTTTCTTAGACGATAGAACAAATTGAGGGACATCTCTCAAACAATGATACTAACACCTAAATAAATATTGGGAAATATCAACCATTTCTGTTCTGTCAACAAAGGATGTCCTAATATCCACAGTAAGTAATGTGAGCTGTATAGAGGAATGTCACGAATGGAAGGGACAAACGCTTGAAGAATAAATGAGAATTAGTTTTGGGAATACAATTTGACCAAAAGCACATTTGATTGTATATCAGTTTTCATTTGCATATCCGTTTGCATCCTATCGGAATGCCTGGTGAGCCTGAGAGGATGCAGGCTATCAGCCAATAGCGTGCTTGGGCGACGTTAATGATGAGAGGATATGTAATGATGCAGGAAAGAATTCTGCACGCCGATTTATTACAATCACAAGAAATAGACATAAGAACAAATGAAAATTACTCTTAAGTCTTTTAAAGGGCCACTACCACCAAAAAATGAAATGTTCTAATTGTGTTTATTTTATGTTGATAATATCTTACAATTAATTTGTTTTTCTTTTGTATGTTTTAAAAAAATATTTTTCTGTGTATGTGTCACTGGGTGACACAAAGATCCATTGTGTGATCTTTTGTGTTGTAAACTCCCCCCCCCCTTATATTTACCTCACTTGGTCCTCACTGTGTGGCTTTGACCATATAACGGAGTCTATAGGTCAACCAATGAATCAAGTTATTGTATTGTGTGGGATGTATTCAAAGGACATTACCAGGGGAGAAATTATAAATATTTTAAGTCCCCTGTCTTATCTCGCTCAGCTGTCATATCTCAGGTAGACTGGAGAACAATACCCTCCTGCCACCTTATCTAAACATTCCCTCCTCCACATCAACTGTTAAGTAATGTAGAATAAATAAACAAGAGCCAAAAAGCAAAACTTTTAGGAAATGGGAAAATACACAAAATAGAAACAAGAGATAAAAATCTTTATTTTTCCTTTTTACATGCATACATTACTTTAAAGAAAATATGGCAGCATGTGTTTTATAAAGTGGTTTTGTTTGAAATGAACAAGTAATCTAGTTACAGCTTTTGTAAGTGGTGGTGTCTCTTTAACAGATAAGAAGAAAAGGTTGCTTTTTAATACATATAGAAACATAGAAAAAAGTCGGCAGATAAGAACCTTTCAGCCCATCTAGTCTGCCCAATTACATGGATACTTTACCTGGATTTATCTTTTGTTTAGGATAGCCTTATGCCTATCCCATGCTTGCTTAAATTCAATTACTGTTTTGGCCTCTACCACTTCAACTGGAAGGCTGTTCCATGTATCCACCATATATATGAATGATGATAATACAATATTCTCAAATAATGGTAGGAAGGATTTATTGGTAATATCAAGAGAAGGAAATAATTAAATTGAATTTCAGAAAGGTTGGTAAGTGGTAACATGGTCTGTAGAGCTTTACAATATGTGTGTGTGGATCTATGTAGGGAAATCAATGTAATTAAAGGAGGTAACAAAGAAGAAACCGATATTGATGTGTAGAGAGGACTGACAATATCCAATTTAGAGATCAAATTAATCAGCGTGTGTAAGAATTAACACTCCTTCAAATTACTGGGAAAACTATTACTGGGCTACTAAACTAATTATTAACTTGCTAGAGAAGATTTTGGGAGTAAGCTATGGTGTTTTTGAAGCCTTGAAATCATTATTATTTGTACTGCATCAACATATTCCACAGTGTGGTACAGGGGTTACAATAAATTAGAGTAGTACGTACTTTACAGATGTAAGAGATGGCCCTGCTCCCTAAGGAACATACATTTTACAGATATACAGGATTACTTGCCATTTCTAGTTTTTCCAATGTTGTAACTTATGGTTCCTGATATGGTTCTTCCTGATTCCATTCAGTAGGGCTAATGCCTAGTGAGACTAACCGGTCTATCCGCTAAAGGTGAAACTCAGGAGAAGACAACAGTCTAGACCAAATAGCTGATTTGGAAAGTGAGATAAATGGGAGAATTTTCTGGTTTGGCTATTTTCACCTAGAATTTTCACTTTTCCAGTCATTCTCCTTAGTTTCACCTTTAGGGAATAGACCTGGGAGTAACTGATGGAGTTCATTTACTGAGCAATATGTGACCAACATGGTTCACAGTTATGAAGCCTTTCTGATCACAGCATGCGCTCTGAACTATTATCAAATAATCAGTTATAGTTTTTTGTTTCACATTTCTGTTAATAAATGAAGAGGTTGCTATGGATACTTTTACAAATTTGTAACGATCAAAAGTGGAGGAAGTTTAATGAAATTGGCAGGAAAGAAGAATAAAAATAGATTATAGTGTCACAGCTCATTCTATGAGTGTGATCTAATGGATTGTTTCGCATACCAGGGAAACAGGTCATTTGCAACATAACGCATATTTAGGATGCTTGCGGCTGGTCTCCCATGCAGAAATAGACGTGTGAGCGGATGTGTCAGAGCCGAAAGTAGATAAGTATCAGGAAGCAATGCTCTTGGTGCTCCGCTTATTATGTAAGAGTATTGTCGTCTGCTTGTAAGGGAAATCTCACTGTAGATTGATAGTTTGTGATTGTGACGACAATTACATATACGTAACACTGATTTGTAAAGTCTTTGACAATAGTGTGTCCTTCGCCTATTGATTTTCTTATTGTAGCAGATAGATAATGCTCTAATCTCAAGACCGTGATATGTTTTGTATTGTAAAATGATGCTGAGGCATTGTATACAGGCAACGAATAATACTGGTACATTTGTGTGATCTGAAATCAGCAGGCACAATTGCTATCCATTTAATTGCAGGAATATTAGATAATATAACACCTTTTTTGTTATTTTAGACAACTCTTGGCTTTTTTGTTCTTTTTAGCAGTGTACCAAATTAACAATGAGCTGCAAATTCCATATGCTTTGTTTTAGCCTAAACAACCATTTTCCACAGCTGTAGGTGAAATCTCTTTTCATAGAAACATAGAAAAATGTCGGCAGATAAGAACCTTTCGGCCCATCTAGTCTGCCCAGTTACATGGATACTTTACCTGGATTTATCTTTTGTTTAGGATAGCCTTATGCCTATCCCATGCTTGCTTAAATTCAATTACTGTTTTGGCCTCTACCACTTCTACTGGAAGACTGTTCCATGTATCCACCACCCGCTTCAAGACTCAATGGAGGAATTATTGTCCACTGTACAGTCCTGTTGCTGAACAGGTCACCGTAGTTCTGTCTTGTTTGAGTTGAATATTTGTATAGTATTATTATGTACGCCTTTACAGGCAACAGAGGGTTGTGGTAAATGGAGTTTATTCGTCGCAAGGTCTTGTTACCAGTGGGGTACCTCAGGGGTCAGTACTTGGACCCATTCTCTTTAATATTTTTATTAGTGATATTGCAGAAGGTATTAATGGAAAAGTATGTCTTTTTGCTGATGACACAAAGATTTGCAACAGGGTTGACGTTCCTGGAGGGATCAGCCAAATGACAAATGATTTAGGTAAACTAAAAAAATGGTCGGAGCTGTGGCAGTTGAGTTTTAATGTGGATAAGTGCAAGATAATGCACCTGGGACGTAAAAACCCAAGGGCTGAATATAGAATATTTGATACAGTCCTAACCTCAACATCTGAGGAAAGGGATTTAGGGGTTATTATTTCAGAGGATCTAAGGGTAAGTAGTCAATGTAATAGAGCAGCAGGAAATGCTAGCAGAATGCTTGGTTGTGTAGGGAGAGGTATTAGCAGTAGGAAAAGGGAAGTGCTCATGCCACTGTACAGAGCACTGGTGAGACCTCACTTGGAGTACTGTGTGCAGTACTGGAGACCGTATCGCCAGAAGGATATAGACATCTTAGAGAGAGTTCAGAGAAGGGCTACTAAAATGGTGTACGGCTTGAAGGAGAAAAGTTACCAGAAAGGCTTAATGATCTTAACATGTACAGCTTGGAAAAAAGACGAGACAGAGGAGATATGATAGAAACATTTAAATACGTAAAGGGAATCCACAAGGTAGAGGAAGGAGTATATTTAAAAGGAAACAAAGTAGCAAAACAAGAGGACGTAGTCTTAGATTAGAGGGGCAAAGGTTTAAAAGTAACATCAGGAAGCATTATTTTACTGAGAGGGTGGTGGATACATGGAACAGCCTTCCAGTAGAAGTGGTAGAGGCCAAAACAGTAATTGAATTTAAGCAGGCATGGGATAGGCATAAGGCTAGTCTAAACAAAAGATAAATCCAGGTAAAGTATCCATGTAATTGGGCAGACTAGATGGGCCGAAAGGTTCTTATCTGCCGACATTTTCTATGTTTCTATGTTTAAACCTCTTAATTTTATAATGTCTTTATTTTTCAATAAAACCAGGTAGTCTTAAAGTGCTATGACAATGTTCTAAATAAAATAAATTCTACTTGTAAATAAAGTACATTGCAATTGAATTTTATGTTAAAAGATAGACATTTTATATTGTGCGAAAAAGACCTAATGAAAACTTTGCTATCTTGGAACCAACTCTCTCCATCTCAAAGAGAGAAAAGGTAAAGGTACAATGTGAAGTGAGTAAGATAGGACACAATGGGGACATGCAAGATAGCACAACATAACAATCAGGATGAGAAAGAAAAAGAAATAAGGGGGGAGTAAGGAGGAAAATCTTCAGCTCCCGCTGATGAAGTCTATAGACCAGTTCTGATTGTGTATACTTAGATCACCACAATTTAGCGTTACCATGATATTATTGTTTAACAGTAATCGACTTAAAGTGTATATTTTTTCTACGGCATCATAGCAGGTTTCAAACTTGAGTATGCAGTTTCTAGAAAAGCAGATCTTTTTTAAAAGCGCTATAAAGCAGCATTATATGACTGGAGTTTTTTAATATTTTAATACACCTTGGGCCATATTGCATTCCTCGCGCATCGGTTTTGCGCGCACGCAAATGTGCATTTGCGCGAGGACAAAACCATTTGCGCAGAACGTCGTATTTCAACGTTTGCACAAACGATGCGCGTTATTGTTTGACGCGGATGGATTTGCGCGAGCGTGATGAACTGTGCGCGTCCTATACTTAACATTGTGAGCGCAAATGCGTTAAGCGGATGGTATTTCAATAGATGCGCAACTTCCTATGAACGACGTTTGCGCCCATAATTTTAATGTCTTTGAAAAGCTGGTGGTAACTGCAAATCTGAACGTTCTTGCCGAAACAAAATACACCAGCATGAAAAAAAAAACACAGCACCGTATAGTTACACATTCTACACATACCCAAACAAAAAAATTGTGAATTCGTGCATATTTTTTTTATTGCTGCAACATGTATACTCAGATTTATTTTGACAGGCGCAAAAACATTAGTGAGTCAATTAAGGTGAATTGATGTCAATTAAGGTTCTTAATTCTGATTGGCTGAATCCCGCGAAAAAAACAGTCCGCGCACTGATTTACATGTGCAACGTTACTGCGCGTGTATTACACTTCGTTTTGCTCGTTTTTTTTACTAACGTTATTTTTTGACGGATGAGAAAATGCATTCGGATCCGAATATCACGTTAATTTTTACGCGATAACTATGGACAATGAGCGCAAAAAAAATTGCGCTGCGCGAGCGCATTTGTGCAGGAAATGTAATATGGCCCCTTGTGTATGGCATTATTGTCACAAATTCTATGTACTGTCGGCCGTATTACATACTTCACGCTAAAACAGGGACGCTAAGGAGGAAAACATGTGCCTGCAGGTTTCTCCTTAGCAGTTAGCACCCCCTTTTTCGCATGTTGCGGGGCAGGTGCTAATCCAGCAGTCTGCCCCGTGAGTGACATGGCGCTAGGCTTCGGGATGCTCTTGGCAGTGCTAAGCGCCGCCGTGAGCATCCCCTCCATGGACTCCATTGAGGCTTCCACTGCTGGTGGTGACATGACCTGTCTGATCTTGCCTCGCGAGATCCGGCAGGTCGGCAGGGTGATTCGTAGAGGGAGATTGAGGGACTCCCCCCCCCCCCATTTCTCTCTTTGCTCTCGGCGGCAAAAAGAAGTGGATCAAGCCGCCATTCTCGCCGCAGGATGAGAGGGGAGTATCTGTGTTTTGGCTTCTTTCTCAGCTGGTGCTAACTGATTCTGCAGAAGCGGAATCAGCAGCTTCAAGCTGTGGGTAACTTTTTAGTTAACCACAGCGGGATGTAATTAGCATTAGGACTTTGTAATCCTAACGCTAATTAACACTTTTCCCTCCCCATGTTAAGCATAGGGATTGCAAAGTACAGTAAGCTCAAGCTGAAAAGCGCAAGCTCCGAATCACTAACAGGTTTTTTAACTTGTTAGCGTTCGGAATGTAATATGGTCCGACCGCGCTAGGGCCACTTAACCTAACGCTCACACAGCTGAGCGCTAACATTAGCGTTTGGGATGTAATATGGCCCTGTATGTTTTGTACCTTATAATCTACTCAGCATTGATTACATGAAAAAACATACAAGTAGTATCGGATAAGACCTGAAATAAATTGAGTTTAAATAAAAATAAATACTGTTTGCGGGTGTCTCTTCTCCTGCCAATTCACCTGAGTTTCACCTTTAGTGAATACACCTGTCTGTCTGGGAGCCATTACTTCAGTAAAGCATGTTTATGCACATACCAGGTATTATATGTCTTAGTTGGGTTGGCTATTGTGTAACACATAGTGTAAAGAAGGGGGAGGGTCAGGAGGGTTAAAAGTGAGCAGACAGCTAATTGCAGAACATAAATGACTGTACTGGTTAAATTCCACCAGGCAGAGGAGTGGTTGCGTACTAAAGAGTGTGGGAAAGAATTGATGAAGACAAGAAACATATTTATTATTTTGTGCGTGTGTATATACTGTATAGATTTATATAATAAATTATATGTTCTTTATCTTTTAGTGACGCAGGTCATCTCCTTCCCAGGGCCACCATCTTTTGCATCACCAAATCTCCATACACGGACAAAGAGATGTTCCTGTAGTAACTGGATGGACAAAGAGTGTATATATTTCTGCCATCTGGATATTATTTGGGTGAACACAGGAGGGTAAGTATCTTTTGTTCTGATATTTATAATATGGGCTTGCAGTTTCAATAACAAATATTGACCAACTTATTAACAATTACTTTGCAACAAGTATAAGTTCAACGTTACAATTATTTATAAAGCACCAAGATATGTAGCACAGCACAAAGGGTAGGACAAAACGAACCTAAAATTGACAAATAAGTATTACACACAGAGAATGATGGTAAAAGAGGACTCTGTTCAAATAAGCTTACAGTCTAAGGCTAATGTCAGACGAACGCAGTCTGAGCGCACTCTGCGTGCGTGCATAACGGACGATCAGTACGATGGAAGATACTGTAGACACCACATGGTCCGTTTTTTTTGAGGGATGTAGAAAAAAAGGGAACTATGGGAAATAAAATTACCGTAGATACTCGAGTATAGCTCGACCTGAATATAAAGCGATGGATAGAGATTTATTATGGAAATGAGAGAATACTCAAGACTTGAATATAACATGAGGAACAACATTATACTGTACCGGTAAACCAATAAAATCCTTCCAGGTTCTCTTAACACAGTCAGGCTCCCCCTCAGGCCAGGGTGCTCTGCTCTAAAATGATTGCAGTTGTTAACAAGTATGAAGCCGCCGGCCACCCGTCTACTTTACTAGCGATTGGATGGCCGTGCGGAGGGGAGAGAGGTGAATGAATGGCTTAAACCGTGCATGCCCTCTGGCCGTGATGGATCCATCCCACCTCTCCTGAATCCGGGAGTTCCAGAAGTGTTTGCAAGCAACAGGGAGCCCGCATTCACTTAATCGAGACTACCGGAACTTCCGGGAGACTTGAGATCCAGAGCAAGGCAAGTTTTTTGTTTTGTTTTTACACGCGGTGCAGATGTCTCGAATATAACGCGACCCCTCCAATTTTAAGGTAAAATTGGCACCAAAATCTAGCGGTATACTCGAGTATCTACAGTAATATGAAAAATTTTAAAAATTTGAAAAGGATATGAAAATCCATTGTGTGCGTCAAGGTGCTGGACGTCGCAAATGCGATGCGTCTGACATCTCACTCAAACAGAACGCTACGCGGACGTAGCGCACTCTGCCCATCTGTCTAGCGGTTTTACGTTCTTGCCTAACTTGTGTCCGTTTTCCACGTACGTTGTGTGTGCGCAGTTCGGTGCGCACGTACTTCTAGTGTGGGTCTCTATTGATCATCATTGATCTATCATTGATCATGATTCTATGCTACGACAGATGTTAAACTGTGCGGCAAAATGGACGTAATCACTGCGTTGGTCTGATGCCGGTCTAAGACTGGAGTGACACGTTGAATTAAAAGTTAGAGAACCCTGACACGCTGCAGATTACCTGAAACCTAGGTGCAAGAAACGAGCAGAATGGACAACTATCACCCAGGTCATCTAACTTTAGTTTGTGTCATTCAGGATTGGGTCAGGCACAGTACAAATTCCAAAGTTCCTGATGGTTTTTGTTTGCTCTGTAGTGCAAGTTTTTGTGAAAAATAATAATTAAAAAAAAGAATATTCCTTGTCACACTCAATTTATTTGTAAACCTCTAGAACAAGTCCGATAGGTTTCTCAAAAGAAAATGGCCTAGGGCTCCAAAATACATTTGGAAGTGGGGGGACCTTGATTGTGGAATAGACAATCCATGCCCCAGGTTCCAAGTCAGGAAATATCATTTTTAGCAACTTACACACTAGGTAATGCCAGTGCAATTCTACTGTTTGGACTTTTCAATCTCATATTTTCCCGGTGTAGGCATAAAGATGACAGCTCTTGTCACTTTATATAATTTACTGGATGGCCAGAGGTGATTTTTTTTACTTATACATATGACCTTCCTAAAGATTGTAGCCATATGACTTGTTATCTAACACTCAGGCGGTAATACCCAGGCCTGTGTATATTTCACACATGACAAGAGCAAGACTGCTTGTGCAATGTTATTGGATATCTGTGTTCTAAATCAAATATATTTCACAGAAAAAGTACCATCAATATAAGTTTAGTCTTTAAGTCTGTTGCTATGTTTAATTTACCTTCACTATGGCCTAGGCTTACTGTGATTTATATTAAATACCATATAAATCCTTAAGCGCAAGTTAATCTTATGGTTGTATGAAATTATATTAGGAATATGTAACTAATTCCTTACAAGCTGTCACACAACTGGATAATGGAAAGAGGATACTTATATTTCGATGGTCTCGTCCGTGGTGTCTTTCAAACGTTGGGTGTCTCTTAACTCTCCCTGGCATACACCGATGTAAATTTCTTGTTTACTTCCTTTGGGCAGACGTGCTGTGTCCACAGGACTAAGGACTCCTGTACCGGACGTGAGAGGAAGGACCCAAGATCCGTAATAAAATAACTATAAAAATTTATTAGATAAAATCATAAAAAATGGAACTCCATGTATGCCCGTCTGGGCAGTATAATGGGAAATAAAGATATCATTATTTCCCATTATACTGCCCAGACGGGCATAAATGGAATTCCATTTTTTATGATTTTATCTAATAAATTTTTATAGTTATTTTATTACGGATCTTGGGTCCTTCCTCTCACGTCCGGTACAGGAGTCCTTAGTCCTGTGGACACAGCACGTCTGCCCAAAGGAAGTAAACAAGAAATTTACATCGGTGTATGCCAGGGAGAGTTAAGAGACACCCAACGTTTGAAAGACACCACGGACGAGACCATCGAAATATAAGTATCCTCTTTCCATTATCCAGTTGTGTGACAGCTTGTAAGGAATTAGTTACATATTCCTAATATAATTTCATACAACCATAAGATTAACTTGCGCTTAAGGATTTATATGGTATTTAATGTTTATTATTAGGCAACTCTCAGAGAGTGGGTTGCATTTATCCGGTATAGCAGCAAAATCAAATACAGAAGGCTTTGGTATAACCATAACAAGGCACTGACGGCTCCTATATCGCACACTATCTTGTGGCTTTACTGTGATTTATATCCTTACTACAAACTTCACTTGCTGCTTGATTTACAGTTTGCTTACAAAAGCTGTAGATACGTCATGCAAGAGTTCAATAAAAACCCAGTTGTGACATCCTAGAAATAAAAGGGAAAGAGATTTCCAGTGACTTTGGTGCCATAACCCATTCAAATGATTTGGAATCCTTTGGAGCTAGTTGGTTTCTGCATCAAATATAAAATATCATCTCATCTTAATCAAAGTCATATATAGGTAAACACACAAACAATTATACTCTTTCATGTCTTTATTGAACATGTCCCAAAATATATTCTCAATGCTGGGGAAAAGTAAGCGAACATATGGATTTAACAGGTAGTTGATCATCCTGTGGCAGCAATAACCTCAACCAAGCATTTCTGGCAGCTGTGAATTAGACTTGCACAATATTCAAAAGGATTTGGACCACTCTTCCTTACAGAATTGTTTCAGCTCAGCCATATTTTTAGGTTGACTGGTGTGAACAGCGATCTTGTTGTCATTCCACAGCATCTCTATGGGGTAAAGGTCTAGTCCGGGGATGTCAAACTCCACCCCCCCAGGAGTTTCTGAACTATATCTCCCATGACTCCCTGACCATCTTTTGCATTGAAATAATTCTGGGAATTGTAGGCATCAACATCTGGGTCTGGGGAGACGTGGGTTTGACAGCCCTGGTTTAGGCTATCACTTGGGACACTCAAAGGATGATTTTCATTTTTAATTCCTTTTTTTTCTTTAGACATTCAATAGTGGATTTACTTCAATATTTAGGATCATTGTCCAGCTGCATCACCAATATTCTACTGAGCATGATTTGGTGTACAGCCACTCTGCTATTATCATGTAGGATATCCTGACAAACTTGGATACTTATTTTTCACTTGATGATGGCAAGGGGTCCAAACAGGGTCGGTGCTAGACTATTTTGCGCCTAGGCAAGATCAGCTATTTGCACCCCCGCCCGTAAAAATTGTTAATGGTCGAAATGCAGGGGGAACACACACACTGTGCGCGTGGAGGGGACACACACTGTGCACGAGGACACACACAAGCACACTGAGGGGGGACACACACACAGTGCACGCGGTCCGCAAGCAGTCGTTCAGTGCCCATCTTACCCCTCCACTGGTCGGGCCCGGGATTGGTCTGTGCTCTTTCTTTCCTCTGCCTTTTTTTTTCTTTCTCTCTTTCTTCTGTGCCTTTCTCTCTCCTCTTTTTTTCTTTAATCTGCCTCTGGTGATGCCCACACGTCATCTGGTGGCGCCTGTGCATCACCATAAGATGCCCACCTTCTAGCTAGCTGGGTCCAGACCCTAAAGCAACAACACAGCCTCAAATCATGAGGCTCCTTCTCCACCATATTTAACCTTTGGGTTTATGTTTTCATGTTAATATGTAGTGCCCTTTTTACATCAAATCTAGTGCTGAGTATTCTTCACAAATAACTCATCCTTAGTTTTATCCGTTGACAAAACATATTCCCAGTAGAGTTGTTGAACTTAAGTAGACAAAGTTTGGCATGCAGGAATTTTATAAAAAAAAAAATTAAGATAACATTCAATTTGCAGCCATAATAGTGTGCAACTGCAATAAAACCCTGCTATTATTGCTAAATTACATATATACAAAGCAAACAAGATTTCCTAAGGCGCATTACATAAAGTGTGTATATAAAATAGTGCAATTATCAATATATGATATTGTGCAACAATCGTGACAAAAAATATAACAACACTCTCACTCACTTGCTTCAGAGCTTGTTTGAAAAGAACCTGGCTCTGTATAGTTGGCAATGTACTTATATGGGTGGCATTACCCATCTTCCAGATTTTGAGTTCTCTATAAGACGCAAGGCAACAGCGACCAAAAAAGGGACATAAGTTAGTATGTCCATATCCTCAAAGCAAAGTATTAATAACAGGTACACACTCACCCTTTATAGAGCCATTATATGTATAGACTCCAATTTTTCAGTACTGATGCTCATTCAAGGGTGGCGTCTTCCCTTCTCTTCCTCATCGTGCTGGAAATTGAGACTGGAAATATCCACAAACGCACAAAGTATCTCAAAATGTTATTAAATACACAAAGTATAGAATAAATCGTAAAATTCAGGAAATACATGATTCACCAGCATCTGCTGGCTTCCTCAGTTGGAAAAATATGTATTCTCTGGACAGACCATCCTTTCCGTCTTTTATACCCATATACATCTTTCCTCATGGTCCTTTGGCACTCTTCAGACTCCACTGCGTATGCACGGCATCCGAGTTCCCAGATCCCTCAGCACACGTCCGGCCATGTAACAGTTTCTAGAAGAGTCCCCTCTGCAAAGGTGTTGCTTTCCGTTACTGCCATTCGCCATCTTGTGTTTATGCATGTTAATATGGACTCATTGGACCTATTAGAATAACATGTTAGAGCCACAACCTCTATTTTCTGGTTCTAATATGTTTTTGTAATGGGTCCAAGGATAAAACAAATGTATAAAAACAAATAATTGTTCCCCTCAGTCTTGATATTGAAACTGAAAATCTGCAATGGAATGCAGACATGGAATGCAAATGGATGCAATCGGCCGTACTAACGAGCATGAACACAAGATGGCGCATGTGAAGTATCAGAACGTAACACATGCGCAGAGGGGACTCTCCAAGAAGCTGTTACACTGATGGGCGTTTTCTGACAGATTTGGATGTCTGAACACTGACGTATGCGCAGTGGAGTCTTAAGAATGCCAAAGAGCCACAAGGAAAGACATATGGGGGTATAAAAGACAGAAAGGAATGCGCCTTGGGGAATCTTGTTTGTTTTGTACGTAGTTAAAACGTGCAAGAGCTCAGGGCTCCCCTGGAAGGGAGAAGAGTGATAGAGGGTAGCCACAGAATGGAAATGTCAAACAAGCCGGGTCAGTACACAAGAGTACAGAGTAGGAGTAGTCAGCCACACCGGGTCGGTACACAGGAATACAAAGCAGGAATAGTCTTTCAAGTCGGATTGGTACATAGGAGAAACTGAGAGGTACGTACTGATGGGCTTAGAGCACACCCCAACAGGACACTTCTCATGGCTCATGATAGGCCTTAAATAGGGAAGTGGGACTCCACCCTAGATCATCATCATTTTCCGGCACCAAAATGAAGTTGATAGGTTCAATGCAGTGCCTGTGCATCACTATCGTGACGCTCGCAATTAGTGTAAATTTACACCAGGTGATTGTGCTGTATCAAAATGACTGCCAGAGCTAGGAGAGATGACTTGAATGCCAGTAGCTCCCCCAGAAATGGTACAGGGGTCGCGGCTGGCAGCAAGGAGGCAGGTGGAGCATCAAGGAGGTGTGGATCTCATGGTGGAATGACACCCAAAGGGCGTAGGTGAAGAGGTCAGCCTCACAAAGACACATTTATATATAGATGCAGTCATTTCTAAAGGGATCACATACTTTATCTTGCCACTGTACATTCGTTTTTGCACATGTGAATGAAATATTTATGCTTCATATATATCTAACGACAGGCCTCTTTGTTGTTAACTTGGTGGTCGGAATATGATGAATTTCCTAGTTTCCATTAGTTTTCTTATGGGAAAATGGGATGTGATGTATATCATCCGAAATGTACTTTGACATGGGGGGGAGGAGGAATAAAAAATATTTTTCAATGTCAACTGGGCTGTACAAGAAATGTTTCTCTCTTTTTGCCTGTTTTAATTAATTTTTCCATTTAATTTAAAATTCCTGTAATTGGGGCTTTGGAGATCAGTATTTTGCCAATAATTACCGAAAGTAATTGCAAATCTGTATCTAAGTGCTAATAGTCCTGTATCCGCTAAATGTCTGGAGACGTGGAAAACAAAAACACAATTTAAATTAAAACATACCATGTCTTCCATAAAGTTTATTATTACGTACTTAAGTGACGGCTGGGTGGAGTAGAGGTAACATCACTGCTCTGCATGGAGAGAGCCTGTGGAGTCATGGGTTCGATCCCAGCGAGCAACCTCTCCAGTAAGTGTCCTTGGGCAAGACACCTAATGGTACATACTCGCCACCCAGGACATACTTGAAAACGAGAGAAATCTCAATGTATCCTTCCTGGTAAAATCCTTTCACAAAAAAAATATATATATATATATCATTTAAAGTGAATAGGGAAGTCATGATAATGTTATTATTCTATACTGCAGGCAAACTCTCCCTTATGGTTTAGGGAGCCCCCCAAGGCGTCGTAAGAGAACCTTATCAAGATGCCAATGTAAGGATATGGCGGACAGGAAATGTGCTATCTTCTGTAATCTTGAACCAAGGTAAGCAGATATATGATTTAAAATAGACATATTACCAAAAACACATATCTGAAATAAAATAGATGTTTAAGTTCAACAAATAATACAGACTGAGTTCTACTGTAAGAATAGAAAGTCCCATTTGTTTCAGTTACCCTAGTCCCTTAGAGTGTAAACTCATGGGATGTCTGCCTGAGCTCTTGGTTTAAAGTGATGTATTACCTGGACAGTTATGCTACGACCAGGGTTGTATTTCCTCTTGAATCATGTAAGTCTGCTGTTTGTGCTTCCCCATCGTAAAGCGCTACGGAATCTGTAACAGTAGCTTTTTATTTCTGTAACAACTGTAACAATTCAATGTTCTTGAACCCAGGACATATTTGGAAACGAGAGAAATCTCAATGTATCCTTCCTGGTAAAATATTTTATAAATAAATAAATAAAAGCGAGTATCAAAAGAAGACTTAGTGTTGCATATTCGTTTCTGGCAATCTCATCATGAAAAACCCATGCAAAGAATTTTCAAATTAAAATTGCATAGTGATTACAGATGTGCATTTTGTTTCGTTCCAAATCAAAATTTGGACGAAATTTTCCCAAACTGCTTCCAAAATTCGAATCGGTTCCATCCGAAATGGTATAAAACGAGTTGATTTCGTTTTTACTGATCAATTCGTTATACTGTTTCACTTAAACTCGGCAGCGCGTCCCTTTCCATTTGCCGTGGTGCGGAATCTGTTGTATTCAGCATCACAGGCCATGGACAGCGCCATGGTGCTTTCCGGTGTGATTCAGCGGCAGTGAAATTCCCCATGGACAAATAATGGTTAATCTATTCAGAGAACGCTGAACAGTGCCGAAATGTCAGTGAAATGCCTTGATTTTCGGTGGTTTGTTCGACAGCTTTAAACAGGCGAATCACTTAGATTTTAATGTAAAAGATGTTACCATTTTTTATTAAATATTTATTCAATTGTTTATTCTTTTCACTTGCAGCAAAAGTCTCTTTATTTTTTTAGGATTTCTTTAGGTATTTTTCAGAAATTTTTGGATTCCTAACTTATTTTAAAATGAGGCTATATTTCTTTGCCAAACGCAGCGGGTCTTTTTTCCCTTCAGTCTGGCCGTGTTCAGCGGAGGCGGTCTATGGTGCTGAAATCCATTCAATACCAAGGGCAGCAGCTATTTTTGGTGCTGAAACCTATTCAGCATCATGGATAACGGCTCCTTGGGACTCTGGAGCACCGTGGGGCTGCTGTCCTCAGTTCTGAATACATTTCAGCACCATGGATAGCAGCTCTGCGGGACTTCAAGGGCTGCAGAGCTGCTATCCATGGTGCTGAATAGGTTTCAGCACCAAGAATAGCTACTGTCCTTGGTACTGAATTGGTTTCAGCACCAAAGATAGGGGATGAGGTATCTTTTTTTACCCTAATCTAAGTAATTAATTCATCCAGTTAACATTCCAAAATAACTAATGAAAACGAAATAACTAATAAACCTGAAATACGAATTGATCCAAAAAATAAATTACCAATAAAAATGAAATAACGAATCAATCCGAAATTCGAATCACATTAACATAACGAATGCACCGTAACAAATTGAAAAGGGAATGAATCAATCAGAAACTAAACAAAATTTTTCGTTGTGCCCACATCTAAGGCTAGGGTCAGACTAACGCATTTTTCACGTTGTCCGTGAAAATGTGCGTTCGAAGAATGGACGTATTTTTTCACGGAATACGCAATAGCGGTCATACTATGCGCAGTTTCATCCGTGATTTTGTACGGATCATCAATAAAACACTTCTTGCATCTGGACGTTATGTTGGCCGGACATTAGCAGCGTCTGATGTCTCCAATTCACGCACACACGCCGCTAGCGGACGCAGCGCACTCTGTACGTCAGTACTAGTGGTTTAACGTTCTCGAAAAAATGCGTTCATTTTCCACTTGCGTTGCGCAGCCGGACTTTTGTGCGACCGTACTTCGTATATTGGCCGTCATTGCCTGGCATCTGCTGCTAGCACGGCCGTGATTAAGTGCGCCAGAACGCGCGTTCGCACTGCCTCAGTCTGACCCTAGCCTAAATCTAGAGTCAGACGAACACAGTCAAAGCACACTCAGCATGCGTGCATAACGGACAGACGTACTGACGAAAGATACTGTAAACACCACGCAGTCCTTTTTTTTGACAGACGTAGAACAAAAAAGGGAATTACGGGAAATAAAATTAATATGAAAATTTTTAAAAGGATATGAAAAGCCATTTTGTGCATCAAGGTGCTGGACGTCGCAAATGCGCTGCGTGTGACATCTCCTCACTCACACAAAACGCTACACGGACGTGGTGCATTCTGCGCATCCGTGGTAGCGGTTTTATGCTCTTGCCAAACTTGCGTCCATTTGCCATGTGCGTTGTGCGTGCGCAGTTCGGTGCGCACGTACTTTGTGTGTGGGTCTCTATTGCTCATGATTCTATGCTATGACGGACGTTAAACTGTGCGGCAAAACGGACGTGATCACTGCATTCGTCTGACAGGGGCCCAATAGTGATGGATATTCACATGTTTTATTTTATGCTAGCAACACTTATTCAGTGAAGGCACATTTTCAAAACCAATGGACCCGAAGGATCCTGATTACTAAAAATGGAACCCTGCTTTATAACTTTTCATTTTGCTCTTCTCCCTTCCTGAGTCTGAAAAATATAAAGCCATCATTATGCTTTTAAAAATTGTCATGGCATTGATCAGATTGTTCATATGCTGTCAATGTTGTATATTATGTTTGAATAAGGATTCCTTTCAATGTCCGTTTCTGTGTTAACACATTCTTCAGTGCAAAAATAATTAAGTACATGTAAAGATACGGATAGACTAGCAACCAGTGTTTTTTTTTTTAATGAAGTTTAATTAATTTTTAAGAAATATTAGTAAGAAAGTAAGAAATATTTGGGAATTTCCCCAATGAATTTCTTACTGTAATACTGTAACATATTTGGAAGATATCACCACCTAGTGGCCAAATATAGTTACTCCAGGTAGAACTGCAGCTATCTGCAGCCCGTGGTTTCATGCATTGGCTGCGGAAAGCCCGATAAATCAGGACATTCCCCAGCTGATTTTAAGCTGTTTTAGCACCTTGGCCATTATACCCACAGGGCTAACACTTCTGGAGCCCAAAAGAAAACGAAATTTGTTTGCAACAAACTAATTTAATTTGCAATCATACAGCATAGCTCCAGATTGTGTTAACAAGATCTCAAGCTGCTGTATCAGCTACCGCTGATCATGTATACATGATCCCAGTAGTGAAGGGGTTTACAATAGCTGGTGAAACATGATTTGTAATATAAACGGATGAATTAGGAGATATGGTCATTATATTATGGGCAGATCTGCATTACAGAATAGCGTGTTTTGAGTTTAAAGTGCACTTTACATAGCTAAAACAAGTTTTGTCCTTTTTGACAGGGAATCCTTTTATGTGCTTTTTCACTGACCTATATAATTGAGAAAAGGAGTTCTTTCCTTATAAAAATTCCCAGTCCCCCACCTGACTGAGCCTGCAGCAGGGGGGGGGGGATCACTATGAGCAGAGAGCCATCCTACAGGGCTCCACTCCGTTCAGTTTTTGTGCTGCCCTGGCTGTTAGCTCATAGAGACGCAGCACACTGACTGAATGTAGGACAAGCCCTGTAGGACGGCTCTCTGCTCGTAGCCCCAACCCCCTGCAGCATGCCTCAGTCACGAGGGGGATTGGGAATATTTGAAAGGGAATAACCCCCCTCTTTCAATTATATAGGCCAGTGAAAATTACTGACCTATATAGGGAGTGATGCCCTTTCAAATAGGCAAACCTTGTTTTGCCTATGACAGGTGCACTTTAAGGAATAGTTTGACATAATTTGTGTGCCAAATGCAAAGTAGTCTCATAGAAAGGATGTAAAAGTTATTTTTCAGTTTGAAAGTTTTTATTTTATTCAATACAAATATTTAACAGCCAATGATTAGTATTTCACACTGCCAAGAATTTAAGGTGGAGTCAGACAACTAGGCCCAGAAATGTCAGCTGAATTATTGCCCCAGTAAAATAGACATAATAAAGTAATTAAGGAAGAAGAGAAACATAACAAATTCCTCAGGTTTAACTCCTTATGCACATGTATTATAGGGGTTAAGGGAAACATTTTACTTCCACAGGGTTTCATTGATGTGTCAGAACAAACTAGTAGTTCTCCCTGCCCCTTTCCTCACTTTATCCAGACTGCAGACACAGAATGTGTCATTAAACAACCAATATCTCCTCTAGGAACATTGCTGCCAATAAAAAAGGAATAGTGGAGGTTGATCTGCCAGGAAAGCAATTCCAAAAAGTGGAGAAGTCTCAAGTCCACCTCCTGCGAATTCTACAGTAAGATAACTGATATTGATAATGATTTATTTTTACCATTTTTTTTATGTAAGCTTAAAGACAGCAAGTAGACATGAGACATGGATCTTTCGTTCTTCCCAATAAACAATGCATAGACTGAAACCATTTATTCACAAACCTTTTTCAATCCTCAAACTTATTTTTCTCTCTAGAACCTTGTCCCTTGTCAATGTTACCTTTGAACACTCACTTTTATTGCAGTTATGCTATTAAGTCCCAACACTCTTGGTTAAAACTAAACAAAGCTTCACTACAGACTCACAAAAATGTTATGTAAGCCGAAAACAAGCTGACCGGTGCCGGTCAGGTTAGAAGCCTCACCTTAGGTTTAACTTTTACCTCTCCACACCTCATTGTTTTACAAATAGTAAAATGGCAAAGAGCCTCAAATTGCACCTATAAAAATTACAGAGATAAGAGATATAAAAAAATAAGAATATTAAACCACTTTTTGTACGTAGGATCAAATCATTTTTTATTTTAGTGATCTAGGTAAAAATAATCCTAATGTTTTTTTGGCAAATAGATTATCCTAATGGAAATGAACCGTCAGAAAATCACAAGTATACTTCTACTACCCATGAAAATCGGAACTTGTTTACTTGTCTTTTTCAACAGGGACACCATTGCCCAGAATGTAAAAATTCTCCAATTCCGTCACAGTTCTGCTGTCTTCTCACCAGTTTTGCCTTGGGACTCTGTAGCTTGGAAGAAGAAAAGATAAAAGATGGTATGCATTTTGGTGAAGGAAAGAGAAGAGTCTTGAACATAGAGGGGCATTTAGAGCAGTTGAGACACAAGAAGAGAACGCTCTCACATGGAGAAGATGTAGTCTTTGGATGAAGACAGATTATGGCTGTTCAGCAACATTTGTAAGCTATGCTTTTCTTGGTATTGGAGAGGCAAAGAACTCTTAGAGAATAAATGTAATAATCATTTAAGAGGTGAAGAAAATCGCAAACCAAGGAGAGTGAAGTGGGTTCATTTCAATCTAACTTACCAATATCTTCTCTGCAGGTAGCACTAACCAGCAGTTTGAAGTATACACATACAGCTAAGCTTCATTACATTGACAATATTTAGACTATGACAGTACATTTGTATGTGTGCATCAAATGAAGCCATTTCAACAAGGTAATATATCTAATCCTAAATTCAAGACAAAGCTGTGCTAAAATGAGCTGGTCTTGAAAATTCACATAGGAAAATCTGAGGAATTTGATAATTTAGGTGGAAGATGACAGCTTCAAAGAACTCACATTTACCATTCTGCTGTCATTTTTAATTGCCCTACAAAAAACGAATCTACGAGTAAAATTACTGTCAGCCATGGAGATCAGTGTGCGAAAAGCACAGCGATGAATGGTATAGTTGACTTATAATGGACCTTATGAACGTACTGATAAGACGTGTAGCAGTCATTGGTTTCGACTGGAATCCAATGAGTAAATAAAGAGGAGTCAAGTCACCAGTGGTTATTTTAGTGCCAGTATGCTAATACCACTGCAAGACAATTACAGTTAAACGGACTGGCAAACAAAATTCAGTCAAGGAAAGGAGAAGGAATGACAAATGTATTGTTAATATGGCTTAATATTTATTTTCTTGTGAGCAGTAATTTTAACAAATATAAAGATAATATTCTTAAAGAATCTTAGAGGCTGTTTAGTGTATATGTTACGGGTAAAGCCCGAGGTGCGGTTAATCCTAGGATTACCCGGGTAATCCTGACATTACCCAAAACCGCTGGGTAAAACTGCAAAAAAATTAAAATTTCGGACTTTACCAGGGTAATTTTAGGACTAACCAACTGCGCTTGGGTAACAGTTTGGAAGAGCTGGAAAATTCGCACTTTACCCGGATAATGTGCAAGTCTGAAGCTTCACCCGAGTAATCTGAGGACTATCCGCAGTTTCACCTGGGTAATCTGCAGAGCATCCAACCCCGCTTTGGTAAAAGTGAATTTTGCTATTATCAAGGGATATTCTCAACGAAAACGGCAAAAGACAAACATTAAAATGTATTAACGATATAATGAATATACAGACTAACAGGATATGTTTCTTATATGAATGTTAAAGAGTTACTTGATCTTGATTATGTGTCATATGCGCTTATTTATAATTTATAAAACATAATAACCATCAGGTTACTCTTTTATATAATATCTTTTAATCTTCATAAATAATTTTTCAGACAATTGATGCACAGAGTAACCTTATGGTTATTTAGTGTGGTATGTGACTGTGGTTACAAGTTCATCAAAAATAACAAAAAAACACAATTTTGTTATCATTCAGATAACAGTTTGCAGCTTTATTCGGGTAATCCTCGAAATTGAGTCAACTGTAACCTGCTGAAAACCCAAGAAAAGCGGAGTACCCAGAGGCGTTTAGATATTTTGCAGATTACCCGGATAAAGTCTGATGTTTCGTTGCACATCACACTTTATCCAGCAACACTAGGGTAATGTGCGAATTACCCGGTTAAAATAGAGCAGAAAAGTGGAGTACCCAGCGGCCTCTGGATACTTTGCAGATTACCCGGGTAAAGTCTGAAATTTAATTTCACTTCGGACTTTTGCTATTGACGCCTGGGTAATGCTAGGATTAACCGCACTTCGGGCTTTAACCGTAACATATATAACTTTTGACGTTTTCTTCCATTATGCCTTTCTTTTAAGTTACTTTATGTACATAGAGGCTGTTCTAATCAAATTATATTTTGTGATTTACTGCAGACTTTCTTTTTTTTTTTTATTTAATACAGAGAAACACCCATGGGGATTAAGCATAAGCAATAGAAAAGGAATTTGATCAGGGGTCAAAGATCTCCTGGATTTTAAATCTACAATTGGACCCATAGATCCAAATAATGACCCTCTAAATATCTTTAAGAATGTATGAGCTAGAAAATAAGCTACAGTGACCTTGCTTTATCATGAGTGAGTCTTTAATGAGGGAGAAGCAGATGAATGGCTTTTACAGAGACAGAATGAATCCTTCCTCCCTCCCAACATGAAAGGGTTTTGAATCAATAAAACATTTAAAATTATCAACTTGGCACTTATGTTGGCTGTAAGACTGAAATACATGACACAGCAAAACATTAAAGTAACAAGAAAGTAACAAGTCTTTGTTAATGATCATTTGGATTTAAATCTGATCATTTGACAGAGTACTCCTTATTTGTTCCTACCCTATCAACTATAGGATACCTGATAAGATAGCATAGTACAGGCCATTCAGGGGACATCTCCATGTTATGCAAATATTAATATATATCTACTTATTGCTATCATAAAAATATGATTTTATTTATTTCTTTGAACCACTATGTACATAAATTAAGAATGTTACGAGATTGTTTAAAAACCTCTTCAGATATTAAATGCGTTTAAACATTGTGTAATATACTTTCACACAGTTCTGAAGGAGTTAATAATTAATTGAAATAAAAAAAATTGTGGAGCGGTTATTGCTGTCCTGCCTTTTATCAGACCTTGAAGTTTCTAGAAAAAATGTACTATGTCACTTTACAGATAACTTACATCATCGTATTCCTACAAAAAATTTAGATGTATGTGTTAAAGTAAAAAAAACATTCATCATGTACACAATTAAAAGTTTGATTGCATCACTCTGGCTTCCCATGAACCTGATTTAACACATTGCAGATTATATAGTTCTCTTGTGCGACATACTAGGTATACACACGGGTCTCTACTTATCTTATGCATGAATCAAGTGAAACTAATGTTACACAAAAATGCTAAATACCTCATAACTATCTGAAAGAATAATAAGGTTGGTGCTAAAGATTGTTAGACTTTTACCTCATTCCTTTGTCCCTTTAAACTCACCCCCATTGTGCTTCTGGCCCATCCCTCTCACCCTCCGTCATGCCATATTCCAATCCCTTTCTTGTTGCTATTGTTTTAATATTTTCAAACTTGGAGGCATTAAGCAACAAAATAGTTACAAACATTTTGACAAAAATTGGGAAGACCTGCCCAAAACTCTACAACTACATACACTGGGATGGAATCATGGGACTTCAGGCAATATGATGGGTTATAAACTGAACTTCACCATTTGTCCATCTAAGGCCAGAGTACGGATGCACATAGTGCGCTCATCTGACCGACGTGCCTCCTGGTGTCCGTCGCAGTGTTTTGACGCATCAACAGGGCCGGCCACACGTTGTAGAGCGCTCACAAATTGGGCGTGCTGTGGACGTTTAGAATGCCTCCTGTCGAAGTGCTATGATGCACATTCGACGGAGTTGCAAAGCGTGATCCTCCATAGGAGGATCGAGCCTTGCAGCGCTGAACACACTAAATGTGCTCAGCGTGGTGCCCAGGTGGGCGTCAGAGTGGAAGGAATGTTCCTTCCACTCTTAAAAACGCTTGTCTGACCACAGCCTTGGTTCCTTTGTCAGTGTGCAAAATATTCTGGGCACTATCCCCTCCTTAACGCTAGCGCTCACATAAATGAGCATTAGTGTACCACATAGATCACCTCCCAATCGCTAAAGGGTTAAAAAATCCATTAGCAAATCGGTATTAGCGCGTTTTAGCGCCAGCTTAATGTACTTTGCACTCCCTATACTTAACATGGGGAGCGCACAGAGTAAGCCGAGAGTAATTAGAGTTGGCAACACAAAGTCCTAACGTTAATTACAAACAGCTGTCGCTAACTAAAAAAGTTTGCTCCAGCTTAGAGTTGGTTATCTGCAGCTGGAACCCCCCCCCCAAAAAAGAAATCAAATTGTAGCGCTCACTCCCGGAGGAGCCGCAGAATTTAAACCTCGGGTCAGTCTCCCCACACTAGGGAATAAATATACACCAGCACTGCTATGGATTTTATACGTTATATAGTTTACTGATCTCAAATGAACTGGCATATATAAAGCAGCACGGTATACATATATATTTACAGAGGTTCGTAATGCGAGAAATGCGCAGCGGAAAAGAAAAATGAATATTAACCCCTTCGTTGTTGGAATGTGAGTCCCGTACAGGTTGTGTCCCAAAAAAAGGTGTACGTGTATGCGTGTGTTGGTACTAGATTCAACTGGCCAGTGAATAAAACAAACAAATCTTCGACTAGTCAAGTTGGGGCCCTGTGGAATTAAACAATGCTGCAGCGTGCGTTTCTTTATTTTTGGAACTGCGGCCTGGGAGGCCTCTCACCCATCCGATAGGTAATCTGTTCAGGACCCGATCAAGGATTTCTCTCCGCTGTTTACAGGGACTCTGTGCCACTGGATCCGCTCCCTGTTTGTCCGATCTCCACACTGCATACAACGGTTTACTGCCTGCACTCCCAAAGGATCATCACAGTCTCCTTACACGGGGTCCAGCCGGAACCAGCTTCTTGTCCTCAGACCTCCCAGCTTGGTATAGACAGATCTCCGCAGGGTCACTGTCCCGATCCCCAGCACCAGCGAGGTAGCCCCTGCGCTCTGGCCTGGTCACGATCCTTAACAGCTCTGCCTGCGTCCTTCTCCTTTCAGCTCCCAGCTCACTCTGAGCATGCTTTCCACGAGGCTGCTGATGCCCTTCCTTTCCTACACACCCACTTCCTGTCCTCACGCAAAGCATCATGGAAAATGTAGTTTAGTGCTTTCCTTGCTTGTCCAGCATAATCTTACCATGGTCTCTGTCTCCCTCTGGTGGCCATAATAATTAAATGCAGCAGAACACAGTCTTTAAAGCAGCGCTACACTCTCCCCCCCTAAACTCTTGGGTTCTCCCAAGGGCGTGTAACGGATACATGTATCGGTCATACATAACATAACACAACAGTTCTAACTTTAACCGATACATTCAGGGTTGATAACAGGCAGCAAATATCCTCAATCTCACCCAAACCCCTAGACACCTCTGTAAGTAGGGCTGACACTTCAGGAAACCTCCGCACAGTTGTTATGGCTTCCTCTGTGCTATGTCCTGGTGAATCATACGTGAGTCTCTGAGGGGGTCGTATTGAACGTTTAGGTTCAAATTTTTCAGGATCCTCTTCAGTTGGGAGAGCTGACTCCACAGGCTCAATTCTCTCTCCTGTAGACTGAGTAGATACATCTTCGGTGTATGAACCTTCCAGGGAAGGCATAAAACTGTCATCACCCGATACGTCTTCAGGTGGGTGAGTTGCATTTACGGGCTCAATTTTCTCATCAACAATTGGAGCAAACACTTCCTCGGAATATGAGCCCTCCAGTGAAGGCATAGAACTGTAATCTATGGATATTTCCTCTAGAACTTCAGGAACTTCCGGTGCTTGAGTCATAACTTCAGAAATATCAGGCTCTAAATCACTCTCACTCCGGTCAGAGACCGGCTTGATGCCCTGAGACTCGGGTGTCCACACCCAGCTCAGACACCAGCCTTCCTCTTCACTGTCTTCTTCACTCTCTCCGACGGGACGTAACTGCTGAGACCGAGTAATAGAAGTCGGACGAGATATAGGCAGACCAGGCACAGAGAATTTGTCTCCAATCGGTACTTGTACAGTCTTTCCTGACCGTAGGACCTTCTCTGTCTCTTCCGTTCTCCTCAGCCTTCTTACTTCTGTAGTGGCTCTCTGTTCTTTGACCCTCCGTGGACAGGCCAGTCGTGACATTGAGTGTGCCTTCTTAGGAGCAGGACTCTATTCCGTGACCAGTGGGGTTAAGAGGTGTCTCAACACATCAGTGTTCATCCCAACTATCATAGAACTTCGATTAGCTCCCGAGGCACGAGGACACACAATTGCCAACGTGTCACATACTCCCGGTTGTCCAGCGATTACCGAACTGAATTCTAGCTTCACCTGTATATATCCATCATAGGGAAACTTCTCCATTCCCATACCCCAGATTTCGAGATCCTTCAATTTCTTCAGGGGTATATGCTTCAAATTTTTCTGATAGAAGTCTCGGTAAATCAGCGTTACTTGAGCACCCGAATCTAGAAGAGCCTTAGTATAGACTCCTTCCACTTGAACCGGGATGATGGGCAAAGGACCTATCAACTTGTCAGGGAACTTTTTCGTAGCAGCAGGAGAGGTAGACCCAGTCTGTTGTACTCTAACCCTTGTCCTCATACGTGGTGACTGCGGGCGTACATTGTCTTCCCGTGACGTAGGACCAGACCTCCAGGGAGAGGATCTCCTAGGTCTAGCAGGCACATATAGGGACCCTCCCTGTCTCCTTTCCTGGCACTGAGCCTTGAAATGGCTGAATTCTCTACAGGCAAAACATCTTCCCCATGAGGATGAGGTCACACTTTCTTCCTGTGGCTCATTTGAAAATCCCCTGTCGGAGGCCACGGCAACCGCTGCTGTTCGTATATCTGAGAGAGACCTCTGTATCTCAGTCTGCATTTCTGCTACTTTCAAGATGGCCCGGCATAGATCCGTATGTGTCTGTTCCATCTTAACTTGGGCTTCTTGTACTTTCTCAAGAGTCTTTTGTATCTCACCATACACCTGGTTTGACGACCTTTGAGTTATCTCCGGCTCATATGTCTCTTCCGGATCATCTTCATCTGATGAACACTCATTATACTCTATGGGTTGTGCATAGACCTTTTCTCCCCTTCTTCCAAGCTTCTCTTCCAGAAGGGCTTCTTCTTCCCGAACAACTCGAATCAGTTCTATGTAATTTAACTCTTTATTACCTTCTCAAGTCTTCAGTTGCAACATCACAGGATCTAAGGGTAAAGCACCTTTCAATATCTGACGCATTCTAACCTGATCTACTGTAGTGGGGTCTGTTCCCTTCGTCAATAGGGATGAGCTGTTCAGGTTCGGACGGTTCGGGGTTCGACCCGAACTTAGCCTGTTCGAGTAGATCACGAACACCGAACATTTCTGGGTGTTCGCCGCATGTTCGACCACAATGGACCACAATGCATTTTCCCACTGCCCTGAAGCTCGTATTTGGCTACAGCCTTGCACCTGACCACAGGTCTGGTGCAAGACTGGTTCAACACTATGCCAATCACCGCTCAGAGTCCTGATTGGGCAAATTTTGCCCAATCATGGGCTCACAGAGCTAAGTCCCGCAGCACACTATATAACGTTTCCACGCGCCGATTCTGCACGCATTTCAGAGGAGATTTCAAAGGAGATAGTTGTGTGTTGTTACTGCCGGTCTGCCACGCTACTGGGGGGGTCTGGGGGGTCTCATTTCTACCAAATATCAGGGAATTAAGGTGATGTGTGTCTTGTCACTGTGCCAGCAAGTTTTTTTGGGCTTTACAACTTTCTTTAAAACATTTGTGAATTAAGGTGATCTTCTGGGTCTTGTCACTGTGCCAGCAAATCGTTTTGGGTCTCATTTCTACCAAATATCAGGGAATTTATGTGATGTGTGTCTTGTCACTGTGCCAGCAAGTTTTTTTGGGGTTTACAACTTTCTGTAAAACATTTGTGAATTGAGGTGATCTTCTGGGTCTTGTGACTGTGCCAGCAAATCTTTTTGGGGCTCACTAATTTCTTTAAAACATTTGTGAATTGAGGTGATCTGTGTCTCGTCACTGGCTGCCAGCTATCAGTGTGTCTCACGGAGTTATACCAGAGTTCTTTAAATCTTTATACCAGAGTTGAATCAGAGTTCTGTATATATTAATCTGTCTGAAAGAACAAAAAGGCCAGGCAGATGCTCCCAGACACAAATAAGAGGGCAAGCAGTCCCTGTGTCGGGAGGCTGTGTCTCTGGATGTGGTGCATCCTCTGCAGGGGCACGCTTGTCCTTTCTAACTGGTACTGGCCGTCTTAAGCAGCAGCAACATACAGAGGAGTTGGTGGATTGGCTAACCAGGCCATCCTCATCCTCCGAGTCCTCTGCCAGCCAGGCTTCTAGTGCTTTACAGTCCACCTCAGCTGCCAAAGCATCTAATGCAGCCTCCATGTCCACAGCTACTCCTGCCGTAGCCTCGCTATCACACACGGAGGAGTCAGCTGAATTGTTTGACTACAATGAGAGTGACCTGCTGCTTGAGGATGCGCAGCAAGTACAGTGCTCTGATTCAATCTCTGAGGTTGAGCAAGGGAGTATAATCAACCTAGAGGAAGGGGGTGCCAGTGATGACACACAAATAACTGGCACTCATGTTGCCCCAGCAGCTGCAGCATACTGCCAAGTTGGCTCCACTGACGAGGAGATAGGGGGTGAAGATGACATTGATGATGAGGTCACTGACTCCACCTGGGTGCCAGATCGAACTGAGGAATCAAGTGATGAGGAGGGGGAGGAGGCACAGCAAACACGAGGCACAACATCCTCTGTGACCAACCGTAGCACTAGCCAGTCCAAGGCATCACATGTCAGAGCTGCTCCGGTGCAGAGCGCTGTTGTCTCAAAGAACACATGCAGGAACTCTGCTGTCTGGGAGTTCTTTAAGAAATGTGCAGCAGACCCCACCTTTGCTATTTGTAATCTATGTCAGATGAGGCTGAAGCGTGGGATAAGCACCGGACACTTGGGTACCACGTGCTTGAGGCGACATATGAACAAGTGCCACACATCCCGTTGGCGCAAAACTTTGCGTAGGTCCTCCTCCTCCGCCTCATCTGTCTCTACCCACACTGTACGTCCTGCCATGTCATTGCCTACAACCTCCACCGACAGGGATGATGCTACAGTAATGGATGTACCAGCAGGTCCTTCCTCACAATGTGACATCATCCCAGTAGCTGAAGATTTACGCAGTCAGATTACGTTGCCGCAGCTGCTGCAGCGAAAGAAAAAATATAGTCCCAACCATCCCCAAGCACAGCGTCTAAATGCCAGCTTAGCAAAATTACTCGCATTGCAGCTGCTGCCTTTCCAGCTGGTGGACTCTGTTCCCTTCCATGAATTTGCTGAATGTGCTGTACCACAGTGGCAGGTTCCAAAACGCCATTACTTTTCACGCAAGGCCATTCCAGCACTATACCAGCACGTGGAAGACAATGTTATCCAGTCATTGGGAAAGGCAGTCAGCAGCAAGGTGCATGTGACTTTAGACACGTGGTCCAGCAAGCATGGACAGGGTCGTTACATTTCCTTCACGGCACACTGGGTAACTCTGATTGCAGCTGGGAGGGATCCAAGACGGGGCTCTGTGCTGGAGCTTGTTCATCCACGACGCCTCCAGAAAGCTGCTTGTATGAGGTCTGTCTGCTCCACACCACCACCTCTTCCTCCTCCTCCTCCTTCTCGGTCTCTGGCGAAGTGGCAGTTAAACCGATGCCTGACAGGGTCTACGCAATGGCTCAAGCAAAAAGATGCCATACTGTGCTTGAGCTGGTTTGTTTAGGGGACAGGAGCCACACCGGGTCATAAATTTTGTCAGCTCTGCAGGGGCAGGTGCAGAGATGGTTAACACCACGCCAGCTTGAGCTGGGAATGATCGTCTGCGATGATGGCAGCAACCTTCTCTCCGCCCTATGCAAGGGTAAATTGACGCATGTACCATGGCTAGCACACGTCCTAAATCTGGTGGTACAGCGTTTCCTAACCAAGTACCCAGGGCTGCCAGAGCTTCTCATCCAGGCCAGTAAAGTCTGCAGCCACTTCAGACGGTCATTACCAGCAAGCGTTCGCCTGGCAGAAATTCAAAGAGAATTCCACCTTCCCACAAACCGTCTGATCTGTGACATGCCCACCAGGTGGAACTCGACATTAGCAATGCTGCAGCATCTGCACAAGCAGCAGAGACCATCAACCTGTGTGAGTATGGCACAAGGACAGGTTCAGGTCAACTTGTTTTTTTTCCCCCGCAGTGGCTGATGATCAAGGATGCATGCACTGTACTGTCACCATTTGAGGAGGCAACGAGGATGGTGAGCAGGGACAGTGCATGCATCAGTGACACAATTCCTTTAGTGTTCCTGCTGGAGCACACTCTGCGGGGAATTATAGATGTGGCTCTAGAGGCAGAGCAGCGGGAGGAAGAGGAGGCCTAGCCCTAGCTCTCAAGGCCCCAGTCTTTCCGCAAACAGCATTCCAGCGGGTCCTACTCAGATCAGACAGGAGGAGGAGGAGGACTATTTAACCCTTTCACTGCTGAAGACGTGTGGGACACGTCCTCATTGATGCACGTTGCATGCTGAGGACGTGCCCCACACGTCATCAGCTGTGCGGGACCCCCGGCGGAGATACTCACCTCTCTGTCCAGGGTCCCACGGCGTTCTGACTTCAGCGTCCTCAGACGCTGAAGTCAAGCGCCTCCCGGCGTAAATGACGTCATCGCGCCATGCGCGATGACGTCATTTCCAGGCGACCCCCCGGCAATGCCGGGAGATAGCCTGGAAGGGAGGGGGAGGATCCGTTCGGATCCCTCTCCCTCCCGATCGGGAAGGAGCAGCGGTAAAAGCCAGGCACCGCTTAAAAGGGGAGAGTCTCCCCATTTAAGCGATGCCTGGCTTTAACCCCTCAAGTGCTGGGTTGCACTTCAGCGCCTTGCGGCGCCGAAGTGCAGCCTATCTCCGGTGGGGGCCGCCATCTTGGATGGCGGCTCCGCCCCCGGGACTCCCCTCGCTGTCTGACGTCATCACGCTATGCGTGATGACGTCAGATAGCCGGGGAACCCCTAGCTGCCGGGGATTTCCCAAGGAAATCCCCTGGTGGAGATAGGGGGTTCTTGTGAACCCCGATATCTACAGAACCGTGGCAGCTAGGGGGTCATGGAGGGTGTCATTTGAAAGGCCTGAGCATGGCCTTTCGAATGATACCCAACATGACTAGGTAAAAAGTAAAAAAAAAATAATAATAAAAAAAATAAAAAATAAATAAATTTAAAAAAAATAAATAAATAAAAAAAAACATGTTTTTTTTTTTGTGTGTTGTTTTTATTAATGCAGCAATATTGTTCACATTTCAATTATAATGTGAACAATGATGCTGCACTAATGATTTTTTTCTATGGGGTGCGTTTGCTAAAAATCACGTAATTCCCCCCCCAAAAAGTAACAAGTCCCCATTTCAAATTTTTTGTACAAGCGCACCCCATACAAAACATAACCGCAAACGCTCATGTGATAAAATGTGAAAAAAAACACTTTACACACTGCAGATGATTAAAAATTCAATTTTTATTGTATTTTTTGTTATAATATACAGGCAGGTCATGACGTATACATATAAAAATGATATATTATGAATCTGCGTAGTCTGCCGGAAAGAACGATATATAATATGTCTGGGTCATTTATTAAAATGTGGCTTCAAATCGCGTTTAAACATGATGAGCGAAAGCGGTAAAAATGAGCTCAGCACACAGGCGTGAAATGCCTCAGCAGTGAAGGGGTTAAGTAGTGGGGGCATTGAAGGTGGGGATTCCTCAAGGGAGGGTTTTGTGTGCCCAGAAATAGAAGGGCTTGTGTGTGGCTGGGAGGAGGAAGTGCACGATACGGTCATCCTCATTGACCAGGAAGACTCGGCAGCTAATGCCACCTCCAACCTACGCTGCATGGGCTCCCTAATGATGCAAAGCCTGCTAAAGGACCCCAGGATTCGTGCTATTAAGGAGAGGGATCATTACTGGTTGGCAACCCTTCTTGATCCACGATACAAGGGGAAAGTTGCAGAGCTCATCCTGCCCGCACAGAGGGAGCACAGGATGAAGAAACTTGAGGACACTCTAAAGCGACACTTGGTAATCTACCAGTGCCTAGAAAGGTGTTACACAAGTGCTGACACACCTGCTTCTGAGGCTGCGGGTGATCAGAGGAATAGCGGTGAAGGCCAGGGCCGCTTGACTGATGCTTTTTTTAAAATTTTTAGTCCACGACGCCCAAGGACGTCAAATGTAGGCACCCATTGCCAGTGTCTTCACCATATGGTGCAGGACTACCTAGGGGCAAGGGCAGACCTGGATACCTTTCCAGCAGATAATCCACTGGTTTACTGGGTGTTGAGATTGGATCAATGGCCAGAATTTAGCCAATATGCTATGCAGCTACTAGGTTGCCCTTCATCTAGCGTGCTTTCCAAAAGGACGTTCAGTGCCGCTGGAGGTTTTGTCACAGACAAAAGAGTGCGTCTGTCCACCGACTTTGTAGATCGGCTGACATTTATAAAAATGAATCAGTCCTGGATCAGCAGCTATCAATCCCCTGATGCTGAAGTAATGGATTAGATAGGGGATGTCCTCTTCTGCATTCACAAAACCTCCAGCACTGAACTCTCCCACAATACCACAAAAGGGTTACGGTGTGAAGGCACTTGCTGCCATGAAAGGCACAATATTTGGCTACACTGACGCCTGTGCCAGATTTATATCATTTTAATTTTTTGAACCGCAGGGTCCAACCCTGCACTCTTCTACAATACCACAGAGGGGTTACTGTATGATGATACTTGCTGGCCTGGCATTAAAGGCACGATATCTGGGTGCACTGACGCCCATTACCAGATCAAAAACTTTTCAATATAGGACCACCTGGTCCACCCCTGCACTCTTCCACCATACCACAGAGGGGTTACTGTATGATGATACTTGCTGCCCTGGCAGTCTTGCACCAAAGACTACTTATGTGCGGGCAACACGGACGATAACACTGCGTTCGTCTGACCCCAGCCTTACTGTATGATGATACTTGCTGGCCTGGCAGTCTTGCACCAAAGGCAGAATATCTGGGTGCACTGAAGCCTTAACCAGATGCATATCTTTTTAATATAGGACCGCAAGGTTCACCCCTGCACTCTTCCACAATACCACAGAGGGGTTAGGCTAGGGTCAGATGAGCGCATTTTCTACGGACTGTGCGTCCGTGCAGTACGCACGTACTTACTGACTGACGACAAGGTAGTGGCCACACAGTCCGTTTTTTTTCACCAACGGATTTTTTGACTGATGTAGCGTAGCAGGGAAAATAAATTACAATGAAAGAACATTCTGTCCGTCAAAAATGCTGGACGTATAAATGCAGTCCGTCTGACCTGGTTGCATCACTCACACACAAAGCTATGCGGACGTTGTGGAAGTGGCGCACTCTGCACGTCCGTTCTAGCAGTATTACGTTCTTGCCTAACCTGCGTCCGTTTGCAGCGTCCGTCAGCCCCCGCACTTCTGTGCGTACGTACTTCGTGTGTGGGGCTCCATTTAACACATTTGTATGCTATCACGGACGTACTTATGTGCGGGCAACACGGACGATAACACTGCGTTCGTCTGACCCCAGCCTTACTGTATGATGATACTTGCTGGCCTGGCAGTCTTGCACCAAAGGCAGAATATCTGGGTGCACTGACGCCTTAACCAGATGCATATCTTTTTAATATAGGACCGCAAGGTTCACCCCTGCACTCTTCCACAATACCACAGAGGGGTTACTGTATGATGATACTTGCTGGCCTGGCATTAAAGCCACAATATCTGGGTGCACTGACGCCCATTACCAGATAAAAAACTTTTCAATATAGGACCACATGGTCCACCCCTGCACTCTTCCACAATACCACAGAGGGGTTACTGTATGATGATACTTGCTGCCCTGGCAGTCTTGCACCAAAGGCAGAATATCTGGGTGCACTGACGCCCATTCCCAGATTCATATCTTTTTAATATACTGTAGGACCGCATGGTCCACCCCTGTATTCTTCCACAATACCACAGAGGGGTTACTGTATGATAGTATTTGCATGCCTGGCACTAAAGGCACAATATCTGGGTGCACTGCCACTGACGCCTGTATCAGATTCATATCCTCAGAGGGGTTACGGTGTGACGGCACTGTTGCCGACGCTAAAAGCCCAATTTTAAAGCACCTATTGTTTCTTTCATCCAAAGCCTACATAAGTTTCACAATAATTTAGCCAAAAAAATCACTAAACATTTTCTGCGCGTCCTGAAATGTTTTTTCATACAGGCTGCCGCCCCAAGCAGTTGTTTATGGATAGATTAAAGGAAAAGCATTTACCGTCATATGAAACGTAATTTTTTTTTGTTTTTAAGTGTTTCTATACATCCTAGAAATCCGCCACTTCACGGGCAGGTTATGGGGACCTCCTAGGTACGATATTTGAAAGAATTTTTTTTTATTTTTTTTAAACCTTATTTCATGGAAAACTCACTGTCCCTTTAAAAACATTTTTTTTAAACTTTTTGTCCTTGTTTCCTGTCCTCCAGGGCACTACCCGGACCCCCATACACCTTTTATGAAAAATATGTAGCATATATGCCCTCTTTGAGGGCACTCTAAAAAACCGAATTTTCAGCCCCATTGACTTGCATGGGGTTCGAGTTCGGGTTCGGGCTTGAACCGAACTCGGGGAGTGTTCGGCTCATCCCTATTCTTCAACAGTACTTGGTACAGTATCTTTTCCAGGCGCCTCATGTATTATGTCATCTTCTCACCCCTTTTCTGGTAAGTATGTTCATACTGGTACATAAGCTCAGCAGCCTTTTCCGTTCGCCCGAAGGCTTCCTCTAATATGTTCAGGTAATCTAGAGCAGTACAGTCTCTCCTACTCAGCTTCAGATTCCTGACAGCCTCTGACTCAGGTCCCTTTAAGCTCTCAGTAATTCTTTGCTTCTTCTGCGCTTCAGAGACGTCCCACTCATCCAGAGCCTGCATCGCTTGTTCTACCCATTCTTCCCCCACCGGAGTTGGCAAGTTTCCTGAAAATTTTTCCAACTTCCGATATCCGAAGCTGATGTAAGAAGGGTGGGCCCTCTGACACTTAACTACGAGGTCTCCAATAGCAGCAATGAACTCTGGCCCGATCATGGCCAGCGGGCTGGACGCAGGAATGTTCACTGAATCACCACGTGGCTTACTTGGCTGGATCAGACGAACTTCCACGTCGTCGGTTAGCTGTATACTCACGCCCTGAAAACACACGGGAACACCCTTTCTCCACTCAAAAAGAACATACGTGTGAGAAGTCTCTGGGTTCACTTTAATGTCCGCTAGAAAACCCCGCTGGTCAGGTGCCAACGCTGCCACGGCCAGGCGGATCTGCTCTTCTGCCCAGGTGTCTACAGGTATATCTATTACTACACTAAACTCTAACTGGCCACCCTGTGCTTTACACCACTCTGCTGCTTCGTCTGGATCCATATTTAACCCTTTAAATGCGTTTTTTCCAGAGACTGAATCCCGAACGAGCCCCACGTGTAGCGCTCACTCCCGGAGGAGCCGCTGAATTTAAACCTCGGGTCAGTCTCCCCGCACTAGGGAATAAATATACACCAGCACTGCTGTGGATTTTATATGTTATATAGTTTACTGATCTCAAATGAACTGGCATATATAAAGCAGCACGGTATACATATATATTTACAGAAGTTCGTAATACGAGAAACAGGCAGCGGAAAAGAAAAATGAATATTACCCCCTTCATTGTTGGAATGTGAGTCCCGTACAGGTTGTGTCCCAAAAAAAGGTGTACGTGTATGCGTGTGTTGGTACCCGGGTACTAGATTCAACTGGCCAGTGAATAAAACAAACAAATCTTTGACTAGTCAAGTTGGGGCCCTGTGGAATTAAACAATGCTGCAGCGTGCGTTTCTTTATTTTTGGAACTGCGGCCTGGGAGGCCTCTCACCCATCCGATAGGTAATCTGTTCAGGACCCGATCAAGGATTTCTCTCTGCCGTTTACTGGGACTCTGTGCCACCGGATCCGCTCCCTGTTTGTCCGATCTCCACAATGCGTACAACGGTTTACTGCCTGCACTCCCAATGGATCATCGCAGTCTCCTTACACGGGGTCCAGCCGGAACCAGCTTCTTGTCCTCAGACCTCCCAGCTTGGTATAGACAGATCTCCGCAGGGTCACTGTCCCGATCCCCAGCACCAGCGAGGTAGCCCCTGCGCTCTGGCCTGGTCACGATCCTTAACAGCTCTGCCTGTGTCCTTCTCCTTTCAGCTCCCAGCTCACTCTGAGCATGCTTTCCACGAGGCTGCTGATGCCCTTCCTTTCCTACACACCCACTTCCTGTCCTCACGCAAAGCATCGTGGAAAATGTAGTACAGTGCTTTCCTTGCTTGTCCAGCATAATCTTACCATGGTCTCTGTCTCCCTCTGGTGGCCATAATAATTAAATGCAGCAGAACACAGTCATTAAAGCAGCGCTACAAAATGCTAGCCTCTCATCCCACGGCGAGAACAGCAGCCCGATCCACCACTTCTGGCCACCAGGAGCAGTGTGAGGTTGGGGAAAAAAGTCCTCAGTCTCCCTCCGTGATCACTCCGCCAACCGACAGGATCTCGCGAGAGGCGAGATCCTGCTGGTCATGTGACCCGATATTAGACACCTCCATGGAGTCCTATGGACTCCGTGGAGGGGATGCTCATGGCGGCATTTTAGCACTGCCCGAGCATCCTTGAGCCTAGTGGTCACTATGAGGCGGCCTGCTGGACTCAGCAACTACCCTGTAATTTACAGGTAAAACTGGGACTCTAAAGGGAGAGTAGTGAATGCTAATTTTTCCCCTTAGCATCCCCGATTTAGCTGTAGGCAGCTGATAGTGCTGCCCATGTCTCTTTATCCCTGTACCCCACTAACAATGTCCCTTTACAATGCTTCCCTTTCAATTTTGTCTTTTTGCTCCGCTTGTAACCAATGACATCGATGAGCCCGATGTGAAGGGAGGTGGGGCAGAAGTGTAGCAGAAAATCATAGGGCGTTTTTTTTGGAATTCTTTATTTTCCAAAGTTCCGGTACAAATAACAGACAGTCACCCAAAGTAGCTGATAATGCCATTATATGAGGAAGCACAGCACCATTTCCCATCTAAAAAAGAAAGCCACAATCAGAAAAAGAAAAGCAAAGTAAAAAAAACAAAGAAAAAGGAAGAAAAGCGAAAGGAAGGAGGGGGGACCATCATTTCCAACCAAGAGAACCGTATCAGTAGACCTGTGCAAAATTACAAGCATCCCACCTAACCCAGCATTCAGTCAGTCTCATAGTCTAGCCAGGTGGTCCAGATCCAGTAGAAGAGAGCTATTGTCCCATGCAGTGCTTTTTTTCTGAAAAAATAGGTGGGGTACTCTCACACCCAGGGAAAAAGTGATTATTATGATGATTTTTCGGGTCCTAATAAATACTCCTTTATTAACCCTTTAGGGACAGAGGCAATTTTACAAATATGAGCGTACCACAGAGCTCCACAGCAATAACGCTCACAGCAATGTGCAGTGTGTATGCGCGTACTGTATCACAGAGCTCCACAGCAATAAAATTCAGTAATGTATGGTGTGTATGAGCGTATCACATAGCTCCACAGCAATAAAACTCAGTAATGTATGGTGTGTATGAGCGCATCAGAGCTCCACAGCTATTTTTTTTACACCCCTGGCCAATCCCATTCTTCATTACACCCCAAGGAAAAGAAAGACAGGTCCTCCAGCGCTGCTTTGAAAGGTGCACTCGTGCCACTACATTTATTTAATAGAGAGCATACAGGCAAACGTTTCAGGGATACAACCCTTTCCTCAGTGCACAGCGCCCTGTGCACTGAGGAAAGGGTTGTATCCCTGAAATGTTTGCCTGTATGCTCTCTATCTATTAAATAAATGTGGTGACACGAGTGCACCTTTCAAAGCAGCGCTGGAGGACCTGTCTTTCTTTTCCTTGGAGATCGTTCTACCTGTGGTTGGGAATATCCATGAGGTTGTCCGTCACTCCAGTAGTAGCTGATAAGTATATTTCCAAAGACTTTTTTGGGTGCTGTAGACACCCGACCCTGGGGTAATTTTTTCATTACACCCCCCCATGGCCCCCTCCCTTCTTTTTACGCAGGTCCCCCATTTTTGTTTCTAGGCAGGTCCTTTTTTCTCAAGCTGGTCCTGTTTTGTTAAACTAGGCAAGTCCCTGTTTTTGTTTTTCCCCAACCTAGGTAGGTCCCGTTTTTGTTTCTAGGCATGTCCCCTTTTTAATTAGGCAGGTCCCCTTTTTTAACTAAGCAGGTCCCGTTTTTTTTAAATAGGCAGGTCCCGTTTTTTTTAAATAGGCAGGTCCCTTTTTTTTTAAATAGGCAGGTCCGTTTTTTATTTGTTTTTCAGACTAGGCAGGTCCCCTTTTTTTTAATAGGTAGGTCCCTGTTTTTTTAAATTAGGCAGATCCCCTTTTTTTAACTAGGCAGGTCGGTTTTTTTTTTTTTTTTTTCAGACTAGGCAGGTCCCCGTTTTGTTAATAGGCAGGTACCTGTTTTTTTAATAGGCAGGGCCCCGTTTTTTTCTAAATTAGGCAGGTCACCGTTTTTTTTTAAAAGACAACTCATCCACGGCCTTGTAATCTCCCGATTTGACTATTGCAATAATCTCTTATCTGGCCTCCCTCTCTCCCACCTCACCGCCCTACAATCCATTCTGAACGCCTCCGCCAGGCTCATCCACCTCACCCGCCGCTCTGTCTCTGCTCCCTTCTGCGAGTCCCTTCACTGGCTCCCCATCCACTGCAGAATTAAGTTTAAAATCCTTACCCTGACCTACAAAGCTCTCACTAACTCAGCTCCCCACTACCTGTCCTCACTAATCACCAAATACACCCCAGCCCGCTCCCGAAGATCAAACAGTGACCTGTGCCTAGCTTCTGCCCGCATCACCTCTTCCCATGATAGACTGTAGGATTTCTCACGCGCAGCCCCCATTCTCTGGAATGCTCTCCCTCATACGGCCAGACTTTCCCCTAACTTCCCTTCCTTCAAACGCTCCCTTAAAACATTCCTATTTAGGGAAGCCTACCACCCGACTCACTGACGCAACCATCATTCACTCTCACCTAGCAGTCCTCTCCTCCTGTTTCCAACCCCAACCCTTCTAGATTGTGAGTTCCTATGGGAATAGGGCCATCAGTTTGTCAAATGTTGTTCAATGTATTGTAATCCTGTCTATATTGTGCCCATTGTACAGCGCTGTGGATTATGCCGGCGCTTTATAAAAATTAATAATAATAATAATCGTGAAGCAAATGGGTGAACATAACCTCATATTTGGCCTTGTACAGCCCTGCATGATCAATTGTCAGCCAAACCCCCTAGGTATTTCAAGGAGTCAGGAGAGAAATGAAAACCAGTGAGAGTGCGTAGGCGCCCCAACCTCCTCCAGTGACATTCCCAATGGCATAGTCCTTGAATTATCCAAGTTGACCAAACACCCCGAGACCTCCGAAAAGGACTCCATAAGGGCCAGAAGGGGGGTGGACTGAATGGATGGGGTCCTCTACGGTCAATGGGACGTCATCTGCATAAGCAGAAACTAAAAAACTCCTCCCCTCCCACCCTCAGACCCAGAATAGAGGTAGGAGCCCGAAGTCTAGCAAGCAAAGGCTCCAGGGAATGTGTGAAAAGGAGGGGGGCAGGGGTCACCTCTGTCTGGTGCCATTCCCTATGGTGAAAACCTCTGGGGTCGCTTCTGGCGTGAGGATCCTGGTGAGGGGGGCAGCATAAAAGGCACTCAAGGCTACAAGGAATCGGGGAGGGAAACCCCAGTGCGCCAGGAGGCTAAACATATATGGCCACTCCACCCTGTCGAACACCTTCTCCGCATCCAGAGAGAGAAGCAGAGAAGGTATCCGAGAGACCTCCGGCCACTCAATCAGCACCGCGTTCCACCTAGCAATCTCAAAAGCTTGCCTGGATGGGGATAAATCACACCTGATCAGGGCGAATGACTGAGGGGTCTTCTCCCATCAATCTATTTGCTAACAATTTAGTAAAGATTTTATAATCCATGTTCTATAAGGAAATGAGGCAGGGAGGGATCCTTTCCCACTTTGGGGATCATGACCACATTTGACTGTAAAAAGTCAGGAGCGACCGAGCGCCCATCCAGAAGGGAATTATAAAGTCTAGTTAGATAGGGGACCAAATGGAGGGAAACTTTTTTATAATAGAAGGCCGGAAGGCCGTCAAGCCGTCTGGGCTGGGGGATTTGTGGGGTTTCATCTGTTTGATCACCGAGAGCACCTCTGCCTCTGTCACCTCCTCCTCCAAGCTATCCAGATAAGGCTGGGAAATCTCCGGACCCTTCCACTGAGAAAGGAAGGCCCGCAATCGCTGCATGTGATCCAGGTTGGAGTAGGGATGGATTGGAGAATGGTTATAGAGCCGCCTAAAGTAGTCAGTGAAAATTTTATTTATCTCCTGAAGCAAGGTGGTGGACGCCCCAGAGGAAGTACGGGCAGAAGTCACTAATTTAGATGTATTTTATCACTTTAGTTTATTGGCCAGCAAAGTACGAGCTTTGTTGGAATATTCATAAAACGTCTGCCTCGGCCAGGCCAGGGAACGGGATGCATCAGATACTAGTGCCGCCCGGAGTTCCTGACGTACCCATAACAGGGCTTCATAGTCCCCAGGAGACTGGGAAAGTTTGTGCGCCTCTTCCCGATCTGCTAATAGAGACTGTAGATCCGAAAGCTGCTGGAGCCTCACCTTCTTAAATGCAATACAAGGGTTTGGTGTGGTTAATTAGGTGCCTAATTAAAGAGACCTTCGGAATATTTAATAAAAAGAGGAATTTTTAAATGCTGCTAACTGCGGATAAGATCATCCACCCTATTCTGGATTGCCACAGGATTATTTTATAACCAATTGGGTCCCGGGAGCGCAATATTTTTAGATAAATACATTTAGCAAATGTCACCCTTTGTTATAAAAAGAGAGTGATAATAACGTGCTTTGCATTTGGAAGAGAGCATAAATTTATACTTAAATTTTCTGCAGCATCTTGCTCCGTAGTTGAAGACCGCCTGGACTCCTGTATTCACTCTTTGCAGTAGTTGGTCTGTATCTCAGTTGCAACCTCAAAAAACATGCACTTAGTCAATATAAAACATAAGAAAATTTATTAATTTAAAAGACATATAATCATGTCCTAGGGGCCCCTTGGGCCAATTGTCCCAAATAGTAGTGCTGGGATACGCGTTTCGTCGGTCGCTATGCCGACTTCCGCAGTCCCAAAAAGAAAAATATGTCTAAGCGCTTGCTATGTGCTTGAGGTTTTATAGTTCCACTTAATTAACAATCTCCTGTGGCGTTCCAAGATTTCTTTTCTTATTTCTTTTCTTATTTCCTGTGGAACGGCAACTCAGACAGTTGCCGCAACCGTGAAAGCCATTTTTTATTCCGAAGGTGTTTTTCTTTTTCAGTTTTCTCGTATGTTCACTTTTAACCACATTGGATTTGATATTTCCCACCCCCCTACATATAAGTCTAGGCTTGAATGGTAGTAGATCTTTTAAGACTGGATCCTGACATAATCTAAGCGAATATTTGTTTATTATTTTTCTGACATTTTTATTCTGCTTGCTGTACGTGCATATAAAGGGCGGACTTTTGTGCTGTATAGAACTTCCTGTTTTTTCTTTATATGAAATCAATGGCTTCCTTTCTTTTCCCTTGATTTCTTCTTGTATATTATTTAGATGCTCTTCTTTGTAACCTTTTTCTTTGTACGCTTGTTTTAGCTTGGATGATTGTTTGACGTATACATCCTCTTCCGTACAATTTCTTCTTACATGTAGGAACTGGCTCTGGGTATCCCTTCCAACCATTTAGGTAGGTGGCAACTGTCCTTACTTATATAGTTATTGCAGTCCACCTTTTTAAAATAATTCTTGGTCTTCATCCTCCCTTCTTCTATATATACGGTAAGGTCCAAGAAATCAACACTTTCTTTACTCCATTTTGTTTCTAATTCTATATGATTTTCATTACGGTTCAGATATGCTATAAATTCCTTTAACTTTTCCTCTCCTCCATTCCATTTGAAAAAAATGTCATCGATATACCTTCCATATTTGATTAGATGTTGATCCCAGTTCTTCAATGCTTCCTCTTCTCAGTATGACATGAAAAGGTTCGCATAACTCGGGGCGAATTTGGTTCCAATCGCATTCCTCATTGTTTGCAAATAAAATTCATCCTTAAATCTAAAGAAATTGTTAGCCAATATCAGCTGTATACCTTCTAGGATGAATTCCTTCTGTTCTAAAGGGATATCCTCCATTTTTTCAAGTAATATCCTACAGCCTGTAGTCATGACTCATGAGGAATGATACTATACAATGATTTCACGTCACTTGTGACCAACAAGTAATCGTCCTTCCACTCTGTCTTCTAAGATTTGTAGTACGTTGATTGTATCTTTCAGATGAGTTTTCGTCTTACTGACTATAGGTTGTAATAGTCTATCGACGTACTCAGAAATGCGACTGGACACCAAGTTAATTCCAGCCACTATAGGTCTTCCCGGGGGGTCTGTAACACTTTTATGTAGCTTCAGCAAATGGTAAACAATTGGAATTCTTGGATGGTCTATTTTCATGTACTGAAATTCCGTATCATTGAGAATTCCCATGGTTTTGCCCTTATAAATATTATATTATAAAAATGTTATAAATTATAAAAATATAATATATTCTAAAAATTCTAAATATTCATAGAATTTTTTGCTGATCCGTTCCGTCTGATCCGTAGGTAATTTTTCATATGTTCCCACGTCATCCAAAATTCGAAAAGCTTCATATTTAGCAGTGGACATAATAACTACCCCCCCCCACCCTTGTCGGCTGGTTTTATCACCAGGTCTGGATCATCTCTCAATTCTTTCATTGCTGCCCGTTCTTTTTTTGTCAGGTTATCACTTATCACCTTTATAATCCAAGTCTAGGTTGTTTATCTCATGTAATACCATTTTCTCAAACGTCCTAATTTCAGTAGACAACATCAACTGTGGGTAAAATTTAGATCTTTCCTTCAAGTCTGTATGTTTGTACACTTGCAAGGTCTCCCTCCTCTCTATGGGTTGAAGAATGGTTATAGAGCCGCCTAAAGTAGTCAGTGAAAATGTTATTTATCTCCTGAAGCAAGGTGGTGGACGCCCCAGAGGAAGTACGGGCAGAAGTCACTAATTTAGATGTATTTTATCACTTTAGTTTATTGGCCAGCAAAGTACGAGCTTTGTTGGAATATTCATAAAATGTCTGCCTCGGCCAGACCAGGGAACGGGATGCATCAGATACTAGAGCCGCCCGGAGTTCCTGACGTACCCGTAACAGGGCTTCATAGTCCCCAGGAGACTGGGAAAGTTTGTGCACCTCTTCCCGATCTGCTAATAGAGACTGCAGATCCGATAGCTGCTGAAGCCTCACCTTCTTAGGTCTACTCCCTATTTGAATGAGGTGGCCCCTGATCTTATGGGCTAGCCACAGGACGTCAGGGCCAAACTCCACAGAATTATTCTCGTGAATTACCTATACAATCGAGTGGAGTGCTCCTCCTGCACCTCTGGATTTTGTAAGAGGGTAGAATTCAACCGCCAGGACCAGGCCACCTTCACACCGGGGAGCGAGAACGACAAGGAGACTGGGGCATGATCTGACCAACTTATGTGACCTATCTCAGAGCGAGTCATCCACTGAAGACATCTAGGGGGGAGGAGGAAGAGGTCTATCCTGGAATAAGAAGAATGAGGTTGGGAATAGAAAGTAAAGTCATGGTCCCCCGGGTGTTGGAGCCGACACACATCTAATAAATAGGAGTCCGTCAGAAAATGGGCCAACAACCTGTCCTGGGGAGACGCAGAGTGAGAATGGGATGTGGTTGTAAGCCCCCTCCAGTCAATGGCTGGAATGGGAGTCACATTAAAGTCACCCCCAGCACCATTAGTGAGTCAGCGTTCTCTCGCATCAAACTCTCCTGGCGAGACCAGAAGGACGCGTCATGAGTGTAAACATTAAGGAGCCGCACCGCTTTATCTGCGATCGTTCCCCTCAGTAAAATAATACCGGCCATCAGCATCACAACCAGTATGGAGTTCATTAAATTGGCACGATACATGCACTAATATGGCAACCCCTCTACGTTTACAGTTTGCGAAGGCCAAAAAAGAGCGTGAGAATGTGCGATCAGTGAGACTAAACTGGTTTTGGCATGTCTTGGCAAAATGGGTTTCCTGTAAAAAGCTATGTGGCAATGTGAGTGCTTCAAATCCCCCAGGACCAATCTACATTTCGCCAGGGGGTTCAATCCCATCATGTTCTGAGAAAGCAAATGAACCTCAGAGCGACCAATGAAATAGGGGTGGTGCTACACACAGGTCAGGACAGTGGCACTAGGGATCGCGGTCCCCCAAGGGCAAGGAAGGAAGGGAGGTTAGGAGGGGGAAAAGAGAGAGAAAAAAAGAGAAAAAACAGACCACAAAAATCGTACTGGACTTACTAACAGCCGGTTAAACCATGGGGGAGGATGACCCGGAGTCACGACCCTAGGAGACAGAAAAAATGGTCGCAAAAACGACGTCGCCGGACCTCCACTCGAGTATTGAGGAAAAAGCCCTCACCCATCCCCATCGTGGCCTCACAAACCAGCAAAATATGCCCAATGGAACATTCAAATAATAGATACCATAAGGCTGAGCCCATCTCCTATCCCCACAAAGACCGTAGATACAATAAAATCAATGCATAAAACAAATAAGCACACAATTTGCTTAAAAAAAAACATAGGGCCGGCTTGGATAACACCAGGCGCAAATCAACAAAGGTCACATAGTCCGTAGGCATCTACCTGGCAGCAGTGGTGTATTTAGGTTTTGTGCTGCCCTAGGCCTGACTAAACTCGTGCACCCCCTAATTTAAATTTGAGGCACCCCTTCCTGTCAAGGGCACACCTCTTCCTGGTTAATCCCCACCCTTCCTCTTTAAGCTCCACCTTTTCCTCTTAGAGCTCCGCCTTTTCCTCTCTTTATATTAAAAGTGGATACCAAGTGCCTACTTGTATATTTTGTATACCATTTCAAATGTATCTATTGAGATAAATAAGATTATGAAATGTTTAAATTCAAGCATTTTTACAAAGAACAGCCATGCATGTCAAGTATACTGGATCACAGCCTCTCTAATTGGTTGAACAATAAAATCCACAGAAATGTGCACTGCATTTGAGCGTATCACAGAGCTGCACAGCACTAAAACCCACAGAAATGTGCACTGTGTATGAGCATTTCACAGAACTGCACAGCAATAAAACTCACCGTAATATGCAGTGTGTATCACAGAATCCACAGCAATAAAACTCCCAGCAATGCAATGTTTGGTGTGTGTCAGCGTATCAGAATCCACTGCAATAAAACTCCCAGCAAACCGAGTGAATATGAGCACACAGCAATTATTTATTCTATAGTTACTGGCCTCCGTCTGCGGTAGTTCTGTGTGCAGAGTCAGCAGGGACTGTGTACGGACTCAGCAGGAGGTCCCTCCAGGCTATGTTAGGATCGTGGCTGTGCCTGTGCGTGGAGCCCTCTTGTCAGCAGTGGGTGCAGTGGCTTTGATTCCCTTCCCGGTGGGTGTTCAGTCCAGAATAGAGTGAGAGTCTGTGTTAACAAAAGGGCGGGCAGCTGCGTGCGTGTCACGTGGTTCAGCCAGTCAGGTGGTACTGAGACTCAGTACCACCTGACTGGCCAGACCGCGTGACCTGCACGCACGCAGCCTCACCAGGAGCCAGGCAGCTCAATGACAAATTTCTGTCAATGCAGTGCTGGTTGAGGAAAGGTCCACTTTAAACAGCAGTAAGCAGACAGGGCTTCATATTCTGCCGATACCCCCCCCCCCTTTACCTGCTGTTTACTGTCATCTTCTCTCTCTGCACACAAATCACATCCCCCTCCCCTCTCCTAGAGCTGCTGCGGGGCAGGGGAGGAGCTATGGAAGGAGGAGAGGGGGATTTTTATTCTATTCGCTTTTATTCCTTATGCAAATGCCCTGCTCCGCTGCTCGTTGTTTGAGAACACCGCTCAAAGCTGACACACAGTGACAGTGGCACCTCCTAGTACCCCCTAATGACACCCCAATAATCACTGCTACCTGGGGTGGCCCGCCCCGCCACTCCCCTAAGTACACCACTACTCTGTGATATGCTCACACACACATTTGGCGAACTGCCAGCAAGTACGGTGCTGTTTGAAGGCAGTGCAAATTCCCATAGAGAAGTAATGGTTAATCTATTCAGAGAACACCAAACAGCAGAGAAATGGCAGTGAAATGCCCTGATGTTCGGTGGTTTCAATCAGCAGGTTTATTCAGGTGAACCACCTAGGTTTCAATGTTAAAAATATTCCCTTTTTTTATGCAATATCTAATAAACCATTTATTATTTTAATCGGCAGTAAAAAGTCTTTATTGATTTTTTTTTTTTAGTACCTTTTTAGTCATTTTTCAGATATGTTTTGAGCAAAATTCCCCCCCTTTTCTTTAATAGTGTTTTTTCTTTTTTCTGTAACAGAACTTTTTATTATCAATCATAGGATTTTATACGTAAATTCCAGACATTTTCGTTCAGTAGTTCTTTTGAAAACAGCAGGCCACGGGTTTGCGGTGACAGCATTCAGCGGCCGACTCCCTGCACTTTGGGGACCCTGCGGTGAATGGCGAATTCACTGCAGGGTGGGGAAATTTTATTCCCTGAAGTGCAGGGAACTACAGAACACCAAAATGTTGGTGTCATTTCGGCGCTCTGTGAGTAACCCACTTAGTGGTGAGGTTTTTTGCTGCCCCCTGGAAAGTGAAAGCCTAGGCATTGCTTACCCAGGACATACTTGAAAATTAGTGAAATCCCAATGTATCCTTCCTGGTAAAATACTTTGCAAAAGTAAAAGTACAAAAATAATAAAAAAAAAATTGGGGGGTGGGGCCACCCAGTGCGGGCCGCCGCACCCTGGAAAGTGCCGCCCTAGGCCTAGGCCTTGTCGGCCTAGGCCAAAATACACCACTGCCTGGCAGAGAGGGCAAGTAAACCAAACGGGGGGCAGGGGAAGAGAAAAAATATGGGACAGTGTGAAAAGGAGAGCATACACACCTACTCAACCAGGGGTACGATTCTTGCCTTCCAAGCCATGGCCCGGGACCACCTCCCAGTGGGAAACAAGAGTGGGCTCTGGGGCCCGAGGGGGCGAATAAACTTTGGGCATCCTCCAGAGGAGGCCATTCAAACAAGCAAAGAACTGTCCAGGATCAATTTGTGCCTCCCACAAATGCCAGCAATTTAATAGTGAATCTCCAAGCATATTGTTGTTTCTCCGACGTTGCAAAGTCTTCGGGGTTATGTTATGAAACACGGCCAGAGACAAATTCTCATACTCCACTTCCATACTTCTGCTTCTGTACATAATCACAACCATAGCGTTATAGCAATGCAGCTGGAGTATAACGTCCCGGGGCTGGGTACCATCCGCACTCGGTGCCCGCAAAACCCTATGTGTGCAGTCAATGTGTAGCCGAGCAGGGGGCACCTCCGGCACAACATGCTTAAGAGTCCTCTGTGCCGTCTCCTCCAGCTCCTGAGCCAGCACCGACTCTGGGAGGCCCTGCAGGCGTATGTTATTCCACCGCGATCGGGTCGACATGTCCTCCAACGCCAGCCCCAAACACTCCACTCTGCCAGCAAGGTGGGCCGACCTGCGCACCACTGCATTGTGGGCCTCCACCATCTCATCTGCTGCTACCTCTAAGGTAGCCATCCTTACCTCTGAAGCCAGCTTCGACATCTCCTCCCCCAGGTAAGCCTGCATGTCTCCCATCCTCATCAGAACGTGGGATATGCCCGCTCTGGAGACGGGTTGGTGAGTCGAAGTGGGGATCCACAGGCCCCAGGCTAGGCCCAGTTTTCCTCATGGAGCTGCCATCTTGGGCTTCGTCCTCGCTGCAATGCAGGAAGATCGACGCCACCTCGGCCTCACGGGACTTCGCCTTCTTGCTGCTCCGGGCACTCCTTGGCATGTTCCCAGGGCAGGTAGGGAGGGTTTGGAGATAAAAAAGGGATCAGCATGCTGCTTTAAATTGCGGGGGAGTTGGCGGATCACAGGAGCTCCTGCTACAAGTGACTGCACCGGCGAACGTCCAAACTCTGCCCCCCCCGACCTGTGGCTTTTAAGTCTTTTTGCCTTCTGGCTGACCCCCAGCATTAAGGGGTTAATGTGGAATATAACTTTAAAAAGGAAATAAGGTTAAATTCCAAATTGTTCTGGAAAGGTTGAGAAATATTTTTTTTATCCTCAGAAAATAGGTTTTCCTCTACTGGATACACAGTTTTCATAGATGATAGTGTAGCGCTCACTCCCGGAGGAGCCGCTGAATAAACCTCGGGTTAGTCTCACCGCACTAGGAAATAACTATACACCAGCACTGTTGTGGATTTTTATGTATTATATTCTTTACTGATCCCAATAAAGCAGCATATATTACGTATATACGGTATTTAACTGACAAGAATTCGTAACGCGGGAAAAACACGCGGCGGCAAAAGAAACGGTTAACCCCCTCAGTTCTGGAGTGTACAGTTGTGTTCAAAATTATTCAACCCCCAATGCTGTAAAGGGTTTTAGGGAATTTAGTGTACATTTGTAATTGTATTCAGAATGAAATCCTACAAGGACTTTTTAAAGAACCATATGCAACTAAAATGACATCAATTGGTTTTGTAATACAGTAGTACATGTTTATTTTGTGAATTCTTCATTGACACAATTATTCAACCCCTTAAAGACTACCACTCTGAAGAACAGAGGTTCATTCAAGTGTTTTCAATCAGGTATTAAAAACACCTGTGGATGTCACGGAGCAGCAATAAAGCATAATAAGCACCAATTGGGCAGCTTTAAAATGACTGTGATACTCAGCTCCTTCTAGACATTTACTGGTGTGGTTACAAACATGGTGAAGTCAAGAGAATGGTCCAGGAAGACAAGAGAAGAGGGGATTACTCTTCACAGGAAGGGCAATGGCTATAAGAAGATTGCAAAGATGTTAAACATACCAAGAGAGACCATAGGAAGCATCATTCGCAAATTCAAGGCAAAGGGCATTGTTGAAACGCTACCTGGTCGTAGCAGAAAGAAGATGCTGACTTCGACTGCTGTGCGCTACCTGAAGCGTAGAGTGGAGAAAAGTCCCCGTGTGACTGCTGAGGAACTGAGAAAAGATTTGTCAGATGTGGGTACTGACGTTTCAGCTCAGACAATACGGCGCACACTGTGTAATGAAGGCATCCATGCCAGAACTCCCAGGTGCACCCCCTTGCTGTCTCCAAAGAATAAGAAGAGTCGACTGCAGTATGCCAAAAGTCATGTGGACAAACCACAGAAGTGTTCTGTGGACTGATGAAACAAAATTAGAACTGTTTGGGCCCATGGATCAACGCTATGTTTGGAGGAGGAAGAACAAGGCCTATGAAGAAAAGAACACCTTGCCTACTGTGAAGCATGGCGGGGAGGTCAATCATGCTTTGGGGCTGTTTTGCTTCTGCAGGTACAGGGAAGCTTCAGCGTGTGCAAGGTACCATGAATTCTCTTCAGTACCAGGAGATATTGGATGACAATGTGATGCAGTCCGTCACAAACCTGAGGCTTGGGAGACGTTGGACCTTTCAACAGGACAATGATCCAAAGCATACTTCCAAGTCCACTAGAGCATGGTTGCAGATTAAAGGCTGGAACATTTTGGAGTGGCCATCGCAGTCACCTGACTTAAATCCGATTGAGAACCTCTGGTGGGACTTAAAGAAAGCAGTTGCAGTGCGCAAGCCTAAGAATGTGACTGAACTGGAGGCTTTTGCCCATGACGAATGGGCGAAGATACCCGCAGATCGCTGCAAGACACTTGTGTCAAGCTATGCTTCACGTTTAAAATCTGTTATAACTGTAAAAGGATGTTGTACTAAGTACTAAGATTGAATGTCACTTGGGGGTTGAATAAAACTGATAATGATGTGAGCACAGAAAAGACATTTGTGGTTATTTCATTATAAATGTTATGTTATATTTGTCTGACCTACACGTGCCTCTTTGATTTAATTGTAAGCAAGATGACTGAATGATCAAAATCAAAGTCAAACTGGCCAAAACACTCAATTTCAGTGGGGGTCGAATAATTTTGAACACAACTGTAAGTCCCGTGAATAATGGCTCAAAAATGTGTATGTGTATTGTCTCGGGTACCCGGGTACTGTATTCAACTGGCCAGTGAATGAAACAAAACAATCTTCGACTAGTCACCGTTGGGGCCCTGTGGATTTAAACAATACTGCAGCGTGCGTTTCTTATTTGGGAACTGCGGCCTGGGAGGCCTCTCACCCATCCGATAGACAAAACTGTCCAGCACCCGTTCAAAGATCTTCTCCGCTGTGTACTGGGACTCTGTGCCACTGGATCCCAATCGATCCGAAATGGATCCCAATTGACTCCCAATCGATCAGCGCGGTCTTCTAACTCGGGGTCCAGCCTGAACCAGCTTGTCATCCAGACCTCTCAGCACTGTGTAGGTAGGTCTCAGCACTGTCACTGTCCCGATCTCCAGCACCAGTGAGACAGCGTCTGCACTCCGGCCTGGTCGCGATCCTTGACCGCTCTTACCTGCGTGCTCTTTCACTGCGCCGCTCATTCTGACCTTGCCATCCACGAGGCCGCTGATTTCCTTCCTCTTCCCATCCCACCCCCTTCCGGTCCTCCCGCAAAGGATGATGGTAGGTGTAGTTCAGTTTTTGTCCAGCATAGTCCACTATGTCTCTGTCTCCCTCTGGTGGCCATAATATTTAAATGCAGCAGAACACAGTCTTTAAGGCAGCGCTACAATAGATCCGGTCTGCTCTGCTTGTTGAGTCTTGTTGAGCCAGCAGCAGATATGTATTGATCAGGTTCAAGCTGCTCCTGCTTCAGCAACGGTGGGGAATGAATAGGAGAAAAATAAATTATGTAGAATTAAAAGCAGAGGGTGCCTTTAGGCACATACAGTGGCAAGAAAAAGTATGTGAACCCTTTGGGATTACGTGGAATTGTGCATGAATTGGTCATAAAATGTGCTCTGATCTTCATCTAAATCACAACAATTTGATAAACACAGTCTGCTTAAAATAATACAACACAAACATATGTTTTCAAGTTTTTATTGAACAGAACATGTAAACATTCACAGTACAGGGTGGAAAAAGTATGTGAACCTTTGGACTTAATAACTGGTTGACCCTCCTTTGGCAGCAATAACCTCAACCAAACGTTTCCTGTAGTTGCAGATCAGACCTGCACAACGATCTGGAGTAATTTTGGACCACTCCTCTTCACAAAATTGTTTCAGTGTAGCAATATTCTTGGAACGTCTGGTGTGAATCGCTCTCTTAAGGTCATGCCAGCATTTCAATTGGGTTGAGGTCAGGACTCTGACTGGGCCACTCCAGAAGGCGTATTTTGTTTTGTTGAAGCCATTCTTTTGTTGAATTGCTTGTATGCTTTGGGTCATTGTCCTGTTTCATCACCCATCCTCTGCGGAGCTTCAGTTGGCGGACAGATGGTCTTATGTTTTCCTGCAAAATGTCTTGATAAACTCTGGAATTCATTTTTCCATCAATGACAACAATCTGTCCAGGCCCTGAGGCAGCAAAGCAGCCCCAAACCATGATGCTCCCTCCGCCATGTTTTACAGTGGGGATGAGGTTTTGATGTTGGTGTGCTGTGCCTTTTTTTCTCCACACATAGTGTTGTGTTCTTTTTCCAAACAACTCAATTTTGGTTTCATATGTCCACAGAATATTTTTCCAGTAGTGCTGTGGAACATCCAGGTACTCTTTAGCAAACTTCAAACGTACTGTAATATTATTTTTGGACAGCAATGGCTTCCTCCGTGGTGTCCTCCCATGTACTCCATTTGTCAGGGTTCAGACTGTGCTCAGTGTAGCAAGATGGGGTTGTGAGCCCAGGATGCAGTGATAGAGGCAGGATTACGGTAACAGAAGAGTGTTTATTGTAAAATAAACACGAGGACGGATTATCAGGCATGGTTCAGACAAAAGAGTGGTCAAAATACAGAAATGGGTCTGCTACACGGGGAGTCTAGATGGGGGGCAGAAGGGGAGCAGGATGGGGGTACCGGTGTAATGAAGCAGATGAAAGTCCAGATAACAACAGAAGGTCCGAGGAGTCTTGGGTTGAGGAATCAGGTTATTGTCCAGAAGGTTGGGAGCTTTGGCACATAGGTTCACAGTCAGGCAACAGCAATGTGGAAGTGCAGGGGAAAGGGTGGGACTCCCTTATAGGATGGACCGATTAGGGAAGATGAAGGGCAGGTGAGTTTCCATGGCCAGAACGTTAGAGTCCAGGATGTGAAAAAGTCAATACAGAGTCCGGGAACATGCAGGGTTTGGAACAAAAGGGGGCGCCAGGGGGTCAGGGCACCAGGATCTTACACCATTCTTGTTTAATGTTTTCCTTATTGTAGATGTGTCAACAAAAATGTTAGCATGTGCCAGAGATTTCTGTAAGTCTTTAGCTGACACTCTAGGATTCTTCTTTACCTCATTAAGCATTCTGCGTGGGGTGCTCTTGCAGTCATCTTGGTCATCTTTTGACTTTGGTCATCTTAGTCTTACGTCAGTAGTGGGGAAATTAATGGAAACCATGTTAAAGGAAAGGATTGTTGAACATTTAAAAACACATAGATTACAGGATCAGAAACAACATGGGTTTACCTCAGGGAGATCATGCCAAACTAATCTTAATGATTTTTTTGATTGGGTAACAAAAATAATAGACACAGGTGGTGCAGTAGACATTGCTTATTTAGATTTCAGTAAGGCTTTTGATACTGTTCCGCATAGAAGGCTTATCAATAAATTGCAATCTTTGAGCATGGATTCCAATATTGTTGAATGGATTAGGCAGTGGCTGAGTGACAGGCAACAGAGGGTTGTGGTAAATGGAGTTTATTCGGCGCAAGGTCTTGTTACCAGTGGGGTACCTCAGGGGTCAGTACTTGGACCCATTCTATTTAATATTTTTATTAATGATATTGCAGATGGTATTAATGGAAAAGTACCGTATTTTTCGCTCCATAAGACGCACCTGACCATAAGACGCACCTAGTTTTTAGAGGAGGAAAACCGGAAAATAAATATTCTGAATGAAATAGTGTAAAAATGGATATTGCCCCAGCTCGTGGATATGCCTTAGCTCACACATGGATTTGCCCCAGCCAGCTCACACATGGATTTGCCCCAGCCAGCTCACACATGGATTTGCCCCAGCCAGCTCTCACATGGATTTGCCCCAGCCAGCTCTCACATGGATTTGCCCCATCAGCTCTCACATGGATTTGCCCCATCAGCTCTCACATGGATTTGCCCCAGCCAGCTCTCACATGGATTTTCCCCAGCCAGCTCTCACATGGATTTGCCCCAGCCAGCTCACACATGGATTTGCCCCATCAGCTCACACATGGATTTGCCCCATCAGCTCTCACCTGGATTTGCCCCATCAGCTCACACATGGATTTGCCCCATCAGCTCTCACCTGGATTTGCCCCATCAGCTCTCACATGGATTTGCCCCAGCCAGCTCTCACATGGATTTGCCCCAGCCAGCTCACACATGGATTTGCCCCATCAGCTCTCACATGGATTTGCCCCATCAGCTCACACATGGATTTGCCCCAGCCAGCTCACACATGGATTTGCCCCAGCCAGCTCACACATGGATTTGCCCCAGCCAGCTCACACATGGATTTGCCCCATCAGCTCACACATGGATTTGCCCCAGCCAGCTCACACATGGATTTGCCCCATCAGCTCACACATGGATTTGCCCCAGCCAGCTCACACATGGATTTGCCCCATCAGCTCTCACATGGATTTGCCCCCTCAGCTCTCACATGGATTTGCCCCAGCCAGCTCACACATGGATTTGCCCCATCAGCTCACACATGGATTTGCCCCATCAGCTCTCACATGGATTTGCCCCAGCCAGCTCACACATGGATTTGCCCCATCAGCTCACACATGGATTTGCCCCAGCCAGCTCACACATGGATTTGCCCCATCAGCTCTCACATGGATTTGCCCCATCAGCTCTCACATGGATTTGCCCCAGCCAGCTCACACATGGATTTGCCCCATCAGCTCACACATGGATTTGCCCCATCAGCTCTCACATGGATTTGCCCCAGCCAGCTCACACATGGATTTGCCCCATCAGCTCACACATGGATTTGCCCCATCAGCTCACACATGGATTTGCCCCAGCCAGCTCACACATGGATTTGCCCCATCAGCTCTCACATGGATTTGCCCCATCAGCTCACACATGGATTTGCCCCAGCCAGCTCACACGTGGATTTGCCCCAGCCAGCTCACACATTGATAATGCCCCAGCTCACATATGGATATGGCCCAGCAGCTCGTGGATGTGCCTCCGCTCACCTGCCGCCGCCGCGTTCGTCTCCCTCTGAGCATGCGTCCGGCGGCAGGAAGCTTGGGCACTCGCCTGGGGGAGCCACGTGACCGCGATCTCGGGAGATCGCGGTCACGTGGCTCCCCCAGGCGAGTGCCCAAGCTTCCTGCCGCCGGACGCATGCTCAGAGGGAGACGAACGCGGCGGCGGCAGGTGAGCGGAGGCACATCCACGAGCTGCTGGGCCATATTCGCTCCATAAGACGCACCCACTTTTCCCCCCACTTTTTGGGGGGAAAAAAGTGCGTCTTATGGAGCGAAAAATACGGTATGTCTTTTTGCTGATGACACAAAGATTTGCAACAGGGTTGACGTTCCTGGAGGGATCAGCCAAATGACAAATGATTTAGGTAAACTAATAAAATGGTCCGAGCTGTGGCAGTTGAATTTTAATGTGGATAAGTGCAAGATAATGCACCTGGGACGTAAAAACCCAAGGGCTGAATATAGAATATTTGATACAGTCCTAACCTCAACATCTGAGGAAAGGGATTTAGGGGTTATTATTTCAGAGGATCTAAGGGTAAGTAGTCAATGTAATAGAGCAGCAGGAAATGCTAGCAGAATGCTTGGTTGTGTAGGGAGAGGTATTAGCATTAGGAAAAGGGAAGTGCTCATGCCACTGTACAGAGCACTGGTGAGACCTCACTTGGAGTACTGTGTGCAGTACTGGAGACCGTATCTCCAGAAGGATATAGACATCTTAGAGAGAGTTCAGAGAAGGGCTACTAAAATGGTGTACAGCTTGAAGGAGAAAAGTTACCAGGCTTAATGATCTTAACATGTACAGCTTGGAAAAAAGACGAGACAAAGGAGATATGATAGAAACATTTAAATACGTAAAGGGAATCCACAAGGTAGAGGAAGGGAGTATATTTAAAAGGAAACAAAGAAGCAAAACAAGAGGACATAGTCTTAGATTAGAGGGGCAAAGGTTTAAAAGTAACATCAGGAAGCATTATTTTACTGAGAGGGTGGTGGATACATGGAACAGCCTTCCAGTAGAAGTGGTAGAGGCCAAAACAGTAATTGAATTTAAGCAACCATGGGATAGGCATAAGGCTATCCTAAACAAAAGATAAATCCAGGTAAAGTATCCATGTAATTGGGCAGACTAGATGGGCCGAAAGGTTCTTATCTGCCGACATTTTTCTATGTTTCTATGTTTCTATCATTACAGGACGACCACGCCTAGGTAGCAACAGTGCTGAACTTTCTCCATTTGTAGACAGTCTGTCTTACCGTGGACACATGAACATCAAGGCTTTTGGAGATACTTTTGTAATCCTTTCCAGCTTCATGCAAGTCAACAATTCTTGATCGTAGGTCTTCTGAGAGCTCTTTTCTGTGAGGCATGGTTCACATCAGGCAGTGCTTCTTGAAACCAGTAAACCCAAAACTGGTGTGTGTTTTTAAAGGGCAGGACAGCTTTCAGCAACACATTCAATAATATTAGACTGATTGGACTCAAGGTTGGCTCACTCCTGGCTCCAATTAGCTCTTGGAGAAGTCATTAGGCTAGGGGTTCACATACTTTTTCCACCCTTCACTGTGAATGTTTACATGTTCTGTTCAATAAACACATGAAAACATATAATGTTTGTGTTGTATTATTTTAAGCAGACTGTGTTTTTCAAATTGTTGTGACTTAGATGAAGATCAGAGCACATTTTATGACCAACTCATGCAAATCTCCACGTAATCCCAAAGGGTTCACATACTTTTTCTTGCCACTGTACCTACTTTACCTAATTATAAATCCAGCCCTGTGGGCCGTTCAACTTACTGGATGGCTATAGAACACGCACTGTCCTTTCATATGAGGAAAATATGGCTATGGGTTGGAGGACAAAGGCTTAAGCATAAGTGAGACTTCAACTGGTGTACTCAGAGCCCACCCCATGGCTGTTGAATGGTGATCAAAAATATACAGGGTTATTCAAAGAGGATCGAAAAGTCACCGCACGTTCGGTGACTTTTCGTTCTCTGCGATTCGGTGATCCTATTTCGGTGACCCTGCGGTGTATTCAGCAAGCACCACCGGGTCGTCGTAGTGCAGGGATAAGCCACCACAAACCCGACGAACACTCACCGCAAAACCTGGCGAACGCTCACCGAAACCTGCAAAAACATCTGGATTAACCCCGCCGAACACGCTGGAGAAACCTGAGCAGCAGCCAATCACAACGCAAAGCAGCCGCCAGAAAAAACGGACACGCAGACAAATGAGGTGAAAAAAAAACAGTACGCTTGAAAGTTGGAAAATTTAAATGCTGTTTGCAAAAAAACTACTAAGCGAAAATGTCTGGAACTTACATATAAGATGCTAAGAATGATAATAAAATGGGCAGTTACAGTAAAAAGAAAAGCCGATTTAAAAAAAAAAAATAACGGGAAAACATTTTTGCCCAAAAAATGCAGATTCTAAAAAAATCTATAAAGAGACTTTTTACTGCAGGATATTATAATCAACGGTTTATTAGATATTGCATTAAAACGGGAATATTTTTAACATTGAAGCCTATGAGATTCGCCTGAATAAATCTGTTGAATGAAACCACCGAACAGCAGGGCTTTTCGACGACTTTTCCCTGTTGTTTTGTGTTCTCTGAATAGACGAAGCATTGCTTCTCTATGGGGATTTCACTGCCCTCGAACAGGCACAGAACAGGCACCGTATGTGCAGGCAATTTGCCAAGATTTGGCGAACTGCCTGTTCTCTGAATAGCCGAATGGCCAGGAAAGATAACCGTACGCTGAATTTCAGTGTTCGGTTACCTTTCGGCCACAATTCGGATCTCTTTGAATAACCCTGATAGTTGTTGGGGAATTTGCAATCTCTGTACAACAAGCAAATGGCAAACGGAAACGAAACTATGCTTTTATGTAAAAGAAGAAACAAAAAAAATAAAAAATCTGGATATTTTCAACCAATGAGTGTAACTTTTCATAGAACTTTCTGGACTATGAAACCTATTTATTAGATAATAAAAGCAGAAAAGAAAGTTCATTTTGTAATCATTATAACACATAATTAGAAATTATGACGAGCAATGTAAGTATTGTTATTTTTGAGAAAATCTTTACCAAGACTAAAGGTGGAATCTAAAAAGAAAAATCTATCCCACTCTTTACTCTTGTACAGCAGCAGACACTGACAGTGTCAAGGATCATACCAGAGGACACAGAGGAAGAACCAAAGCTCCTCTGTTCAGGCAGGCTCAGCGAAGACCAGATCCCTATTCTTTACGTTTTGATTCTAGGCAGCACTATTCAGGGATTTCCAATCTGCCTGTCCTCTGGATAATCTGCTCTGGTAGTACCAGACTGGTATCATACCAGAGTTCTCATGCTGCAGCTATGGGAAGCCACAGGTATTACCCAGACTGCAAGACTTTTGTTGTGCGGCGCTGACCCTATGGAATGCGCTTCCTCGCAATATCAGACTGTCCCCAAATCTGGCTTCATTTAAACGCTCCCTAAAGACCCTTCTATTTAGGGAAGCCTACCACCTGACTCCGTAACAAGACATCCGACCGACCCAAAAACAGCCCTCACCTTTCGCTGCATTAACTAATCACTGCAGCCCCCTCCTGTTTCTAATCCCCTCACCCATCTAAATTGTAAATTCCCACGGGAATAGGGCCCTCATATCCTCATGTATCTGCAGACAGGAATACTGACCTTCCTCCTGTATGTATTGTAGAATTGTCCTGTCTTTACCCATTGCACCTTGTACAGCGTTGTGGAATGTGTTGGCACTTAATAAATAATAATACTCCTTATGAACTGGCCCTCTCCCAATTGATTGGTGTTATACTTCTTTACACGAGCTCTTGTGTATTAGTTTGGATACAGCCAGAACCAGAGATCTGTATTCTACACAGTGTTTGAGTTGTGCATTTCATTTCATTATGAATCACATTTCGTCGAAAATTCCAACAATTCGTACTTGGAAGTACTTCCGAAATAACGCATTAATTGTATCCGAAACAGGTTGCATCCGAAACTAAATGAAATGTTATATGATGAATCGATTTGGATCGATTTGTTATAATGAAATAGACTCATAAGGACGTTTCACACAGGTATACTACTTCCCTGTTAATTGGCCTGTGCAGTGTTGAACCTATTGGATTCAGCACAACAGGCCAATTGTCAATAAAATATTGTGCAGTTCGGAGCATTTCAGAGGTAGTGAAATTTTTCCATAGAGAACTATTGAAATAAATGATTCCTATATACAGGTCGGTGAAGTGCGCCACAGTGTGTTGAAATAAATCTCATGGTCTCGGGGAGAATGTACAGAGACCCTGAGATTCTGAACCTTCACCCCGAGTGTCTGAACATTTACCCAGAGTCTCCGGGTCTCTGGGTGAATGGTCAGAGTCTCAGGGTCTCTTGCTGAATGTTCAGGGTCTCTGAAAGAATGTTGATAGTCTCAGGGTCTCTGGGTGTATGTTCAGAGTCTGTCTGAAACAAACTGAATCCATATATACCAAATCGCTTCAGATCGGTTTGTTATATAATGAATTGATCTTGAATAATGAATTGACATAAAATAAAACACTTGAATGAGAACAGCCTCAAGCCAAAGGGATATCAGCAAATAGCTCCAACAAAGCTGCTCACCAATCTGGCCGGAATGGTTCCCCTCCCAGGTCCAATCTCGCAGAAAAATAACTCTGGAGGAATGTTCATATCCTTAAGATCTCAGGGTGAATGTTCAGAGACCCTGAGACCAGTGGTGTAGTTAGGTTTTGTGCTGCCCTAGGTCTGACTAAACTCGTACACCCCTAATTTAAATTCAACACACCCCTTCCTGTCAAGGCCACACCTCTTATTGTTTAAACCACACCCTTCCTCTTTAGGCTCCACCTTTTTGAGCCACCATTTAGAGCTCCGCCTCTTACTCTCTGTAAATTAAAAGTGGATACAAAATGCCTACTTGTATATTTTGTATACCACTTCAAATGTTGTATCTATTATTTTAAGAGATAATCAAATAAAATTATGAAATGTTTAAATTAAGCCATTTTTACAAAGATCAGCCATGCATGTCAAGTATACTGGATCACAGCCACTCTAATCGGTTGAACAATAAAACTCACAGAAATGTGTGGTATGTATGAGCAGGGTCCTCTCTCCTTCTGTTCGTGTGTGTAACGTGTATGTATATTTGTTATTCTGTCTCTCCCATTGTACAATGCTTTATAAATACTTATAACTGTATCACAAAGCACCACAGCAATGAAACCCACAGAAATGTGCAGTGTGTTTGAGCATATCACAGAGCTCCACAGCAATAAACCTCACAGTAATGTGTGGTGTATGAGCATATCACAAAAGCTCCACAGCAATAAAACTCAGTAATGTGCAGTGTGTATGAACATGCCAGACCTCCACAATGAAACCCACAGAAATGTACAGTGTATGAGCATATCACAGAGCTCCACAGCAATAAACCTCACAGTAATGTGCACTGTGATGAGCATATCAGAGCACCACAGCAATAGAACTCTCACGGTAAAGGCAGTGAGTATGAACATACACACAATCCACAGCAATAGACCTCTAACGGTAAAGGCAATGAGTCTGCGCGTACACCAGATCCACAGCAATAGACCTCTAACTGTAAAGGCAATGAGTTTGAGCATACAAAGGATCCACAGCAACAGAACTTTAACGGTAAAGGCAATGAGTCTGAGGGTACACCGGAGCCACAGTAATAGAACTTTAACGGTAAAGGCAATGAGTCTCTCCTTTTTCATGTCCCCCTCACTTTAGCATGTCCATCTCCCCACCTCCCTTTCCATTTCACCCCACTCTTCTCATGTTAATTGCACCCCACTTTTTTCATTCCTCTCACCCCCCACTCTTTTCATTCACCTCACCCCCCTCACTCTTTTCATTCCCCCGTGTTATTTTGTGTCCGATAAAGGCTGACTCACCAGATGAAATGCTGCCGTTCAGGAGGTCACAATAAATCCAATTTTTTCCATGCAGAGGAGCGTCTGCTGTTTACTGCTAAGAAAGTTCCTGTAATGTCTGATGAGATTTCCAAACCATTCCGAAGGGTATTCCGTCCGTCCTACTGACCTGTCCCAGGAGGCAGGAGCCAGTGAAGACCCCCCAGACCCCCAACCTTAAGAGGCGGAAGGTTCTCGTTACTTTCCCCCATGACCCCCCCTGAGTGCTACTGTTCATTTCTGCTACAAAGGAGACATGTCCAGAGAGAGCGAGTCCTCTGGCAGCTTCATGGAGAACGGTAAGCCCACACCTCCCCAGCAGGCCAGTCTCCTTAAAAGTGTTCTTCCCCCCCCAGTCAACTCACCTGCGGTGAACCTGGGAACCACCGCTAACCTCCGTTGCTGCATGTGCATTATGGTGGAGCGCTGGGAGGAAGTGACGTTATTATCACTTCCTCCCAGCGCTGGAGAGTCCACGTGACAGCGCAACTCAGAACTGGAGGAGGCCTCGCAACACTCGGCAGCAGGGTGGTCCAGAGCTGAGGATGGGGATCTAGAACCCGGCGGCCGTGGGGTTTTTTTCGTGTGGAGGGAGTTTTTTTTTTGCTGTCCCTGGAAAGTGCCCAAAAAGTGCCGCCCTAGGCCTTGTCGGCCTAGGCCAAGATACATCGCTGCCTCAGACTCTGAACATTCACCCTGAAACCCTACGATTCTGAACATTAACCTAGAGACCTTGAGATTCTGAACATTCACTCAGAGACCTTGAGATTCTGAACATTCACTCAGAGACCTTGAGATTCTGAGTGAATGTTCAGAGTCTCAGGGTCTCTGAAAAGTTACCCTGAGAATTTATTGGATTCAGCACCACAGGCCAATTGACAGTGAAATATGATGCAGTTCAGTGGCAGCGAAATTGTCCCAGAGAGAATCATTAAAATTAATGATTCCTATGTACAGATCGCTGAAATGCGCTGACACATTATTAATCCTAGCTTTTAACCCTCATTTTCTAACCCTAATTGAGCAGCATTTATTGATTTCATTAGCAACCTGAAATAACGACATGCTAGTTAAATGAATTCTGTTTCGGGTAAAAAATCTTGGGCACTGTCACCTGTTGTGAGCTTACCCAAGCGTTGCCATGTTTTTGCGTTAGCGTCAGGTTAAAGGAGTCTAGCACACCTGACCAACAGATCGTTTGTCTTTCGCTACAAATGGGAAAAATCACATATGCGTTGCTAATAGCGATTCGTAGCATGAGCTTACTGTACTTTCCGTGTCCTACACTATATATTTAACATGGGGAGCGCTAGAGATCCTAGCGCTTTTGTAACCAACAGAACACTTGGTTATGCTGGGGGTTATTCATAATATGTAAGCGATACCGGAATCTGCCCGTACATTTGCTACGCGTGCAGATGCCACCGATACTGCAACCAATACTGGAAGCCAGCTCTTGGCTGGCTTACTGGCCAGTGTCAGAGGGGTAGAGGCGGCTGGCAGAGTGATCTAACAGCACTCTGTCAGGCCCCTCCAAGTGGCTGTGCTCCTTCGAGTGGCCGCTGGCAAAAATTGTAGCCTGGTGGCTCGGTGGCAACCACCAGCCGCGATCTTGCGAGATCCCAGAGTTCATGAGATCTCTGAACTCTGGGATCTCGTGAGATTGCGGCTGGTGGTTGCCAGCGAGCTGCCGGGCTACAACCATTGCCGGCTGGTGTAATGCTAAAGTTTGTTCCCTGTAATATTTGGTTCCCCGGACTCTAAGCAGGAAGCATCCTTCGTATATGTATGGCAGGAAATGCTACAATGCATTGTAAACAGGGAGAGGACAAAGGAACAATATGGTAAGGCACTCCATCAGCTTTGAGTTTATATTGTGGTAACTGAGTGAAAGGGAATCCAAAAATGCTAAATTTATATTTGCTTGAATAAAAATGTTAGTTGAAGCATGAGGGTGACAAACATAAGATTGAAGAATTCTTAAAACCTGACCAGTTCATTGCAAGTTATACTTATCTGTAAAGATTTATGTAGGGTCAATACAAGGTTTTAAAAGTGCATATTATATGCATTCAACAGTTCTTTTTTTTTTAGTGATCTACCGATACTAGTATCAGTATCGGTGCCGATATCGGGACCTGCACGAGTACTGGGTACAAGGTCCCCAATACCTATACCGATACCAGAAGCCAGCGCTGGGCTGGCTAGTCGGCCGGTTTCCCTGGGGGCAGTGCTTCTGTCAGGCTCCTCCGAGTCATCTTCTTCCTTCGAGCGGCCACCGGCAGAGGTTGTAGCCCAGCGGCTCAACTGGGATCCACCAGCCGTGATCTCGTGAGATCGTGGCATTCAAAAGATCTCGTGAGACCGCGGCTGTGCGTGCTTCCCAACGAGTGGCTGGGCTACAACCTCTGCCGGCGGCTGCTTGAAGGAGGAAAATCACTCAGAGCCAGAGGAGCCTGACAGAGCAGGAGGGTGAGCTGGGGGCAATATCTGAGCTGGGGCAATATGAGAGATGGAGCAATATCTGAGCAGGGGCAATATCTGAGCTGGGGGTAATATCTGAGCTGGGGTTAATATCTGAGCTGGGGCAATATCTGAGCTGGGGCAATATACAGTACTGTGCAAAAGTTTTAGGCATTTGTGAAAAAATGCTATAAACAAAGAATGCTTTCACAAATGGAGGTGTTACACATTTATGTTCATAAATGAACAAAATGCAGTGAATGAACAAAAGAGATATCTAAATCAAATCAATAGTCTTTGAAGGAATTCAGCTGGTAGGTTGTTCCAAACATCTTGGAGAATTAACCACAGATCTTCTGTGGATGTAGGCTTTCTCACATTGTCATGCCCCATGATTTAGGATTTATTGTATATTTTTCTGTTTTGTGTTGAATCTGTCTTTGCTGCTGACATGCTATTGATTTCATAGCTATTTTGTCCCTTCTGGGTTTCCCTAGCTTTTCTGTATCAACTAGTTCCCACCCCACTGCCCAGTGTATTGTTGTTTTTTACTTCCTGGTTACATAGCAGCCATTCCGTTCTCACTGCTAGACAAACTAAAGTCTTTTTACCTGCAATAGCTGTACACTAACAAGATTGTCAGTCTGATCATTAAACTCTTCAACTGGATTCATCTTTCTACGTGTCAGTTTTGCTGAGTTGAAGCTATCTGCTGAACTTCATCGTGTGAGTACTGGTCAAATATTTGCAGCATACACTGACCATCACAGACCCAAGATTCTCCACCTCGGAATGAGCATAAGCATACACTGACCAGCACCCCGGAATGAGCATAAGCATACACGGACCATCACAGACCCAAGATTCTTAACTCTGCACCCCGGAACCAGCATAATCATACACTGACCAGCACCCCGGAACGAGCATAAGGTAGCAGGATTTCAGAATGCCGTCCAACGCTATCCTCCAAAGAACCCCATTCTTGCAACTGTATTTTTTTGACAAATGTATTAATTTCTGGCTGATTCCATGTTTCAATGTTCCCTCCTTTTTACTTAAAAAACTTTTTTACCTGGTCTTCACCTCTGCCTCTCACCCTCCCCCTCTTCCTGCTCCTCCTCCTTCCCCCTCCTGCCGTGTAGTTTTTAAAAGCACACTTAGCAAATCTCCATTCTATTTTGCAGCATACACTGACCATCACAGACCCAAGATTCTCCACTCTGCAGTCCATCAGGCCAGAGTAAAGGCAGAAGAGAGAATTGCCCAACTCCAAGAGACTGCTTCTCACGTTTCAGCATCTAGCAAGCATTCAAATAGCTCACGTCTCTCAAGGTCAAAATCCTCACAATATTCAAAGCGTTCATCAATTAGTCTGCAGCTTATCCAAGCCCGGTAAAGGCAGAAACTACAAAAATGCAGGCGGCCTTTGCAAAAGGAAAGCAGAGACGGAAATGGTCGCTGCTTGCAAAAAAGCAGAAATTGAAACGGATGCCGCTAGCAAAAAAGCAGAAATGGAAATGGACACCGCTAGCAAAAAAGAAGAAATGGAAATGGACGCCGCTCGCAAGAAAGCAGCTATGGAAACGGAAGAAGCTCGCAAAAGAGCAGAAATAGAAGCCCTAGAGAAACAGTGTGAGCATGCCACAGCCGTAGCAACATTAAAAGTCCTAGAGCAGTCTGACGTGGAAAGTGAAAGAGACCGCATCAGCTTATGCAACGTGGATACGGAAGATTCCATTAAGCGCACCAGAGACTATGTACTAAAGCAAAACAGTGACTCTCTCATAACATCAAATGTTCCTGACAGTTGTGACAACCTTCCAAAACAGGGAAAAGACTCTGTAGCAGTACCCTGCATACAAGGTCAGTACAATACTCTACTAGCCAATGACCTTGAGCTTTCTTCACACGCCCTAGTGCAACAGCAATCCCAATGCATGAACTCTCAATTGCAATTCTACCCTTCAGCAATTCATCAAAATCCTAGCAACCATACAGCTTTAAAACCATGCCTGCCTGAGTCTATGGACGTTAAACCGACTCCAGGGCTAAATGCAGATGCAACCGCATACTACCCTATGTCACTTAACCAGAATACTGCAAATTCCTTTCAAACTTCATTTCCCTGCCCAAAGTCAGAGAAAACAGACATTTCTGAGTTTGCTAGATATATGGCTCGCCGTGAACTCACCAAGACAAGCCTTTCGAACTTTGATGACCAGCCTGAAAACTACAGAAGCTGGAAGGGTGCCTTCAGAACTGTAATTAGTGATCTTGGCATTACTCCTGCCGAGGAACTGGACCTGCTGATCAGATGGCTTGGTCCACAGTCTACAGAACTGGGCTCTGGGCTCCAGTGACCTCCCCAAGTGGCATCCTAAGTGGACGCTTAGAGTTGATTTCCTGGAGTTTTATCCATGATGCCCTATACCATCCACCATCATGATCCCTAATTCCTGTGTCTCCTCTCTCCACAGGTAAGACTTTATCACCCAGTATCCACAGACACCCACATCTCAACTGATCCCCTGCATACTTTTGCTGGTAAGACTTTATCACCCAGTATCCACAGACACCCACATCTCAACTGATCCCCTGCATACTTTTGCTGGTAAGACTTTATCACCCAGTATCCACAGACACCCACATCTCAACTGATCCCCTGCATACTTTTGCTGGTAAGACTTTATCACCCAGTATCCACAGACACCCACATCTCAACTGATCCCCTGCATACTTTTGCTGGTAGGACCCCTATCACCCAGTATTTGCAGGCACCCACATCACACCAAGGCACCCACCTTGGTCTCTTTTTTTAAAATTTATTTTGTCTCCTTTCTCCACCATTTGCTTTGCTAATTAGCATGTGAATCTCCTGCCCTATTGACACAGCCCATCCAGCATCAGGTGTTTACCTTTTAACTGCCTGAATGCAATCAGTCTGCACTATATAACAGCTAAGAGTGGCTCCATTGAGCCTTGCCTCCAGTGACCTCCCCAAGTGGCATCCTAAGTGGACGCTTAGAGTTGATTTCCTGGAGTTGCGGGACTGGAGGAAGGAACTGCAAGGCCCACTTTTTACTCTGGGTAAACGCACGTCTATATTATGCTTTCTCTCACGCTTCTGCTCTTTACTTCTACCTTTCTCCTTAAATGGAACTCCTGCCCCTCTACCACCGACCCCTACACTATCTGCATCTCTCCCTCCCTCCTCTCATCCCACATGATGGCCTCGCATGAGCTCCTTTGTTTCCTCAGAACATGGTCTCCCTCTTTCTCTCGTGCTGCCAATCACTCCCACTCCCACAAATCCCATTCCCACCTTCTCTTTCTCACCCTCCTGCTGTTACTCTATTCAGGTGACATATCCCCTAACCTTAGCCCCACAACACATTCAATACTTCCCTCTCATCCTATCTCCATCGCACATAAATCACCTCCCTGCAAGCCCAGCAACCTCATTCCCATAATCCCTCAGCGCCTGTCCTCTTTCTCCTGCGCCCTCTGGAACGCTCGCTCTGTGTGCAACAAACTCACAGCCATCCATGACCTCTTCCTTTCAAACTCCTTCAACCTCCTAGCTTTAACTGAAACCTGGCTAACTCCCTCTGACACGGCCTCCGTTGCTGCTCTCTCACATGGTGGTCTACACTTGAGCCATACCCCCAGACCGGGTGAGAGAAATGGTGGCAGGGTCGGAATCCTACTCTCTCCCACCTGCACCTACCAGCATCTCCCTCCACCCCCATCCCTCTCCTTCTCCTCCTTCAAGACACACTGCATCCGCCTGTTCTCTCCTCTGGCCCTCAGGGTGGCAGTCATCTACCGCCCACCGGGACCAACCTCCCAGTTCTTTGACCACTTTGCTACCTGGCTTTCTCACTTCCTGTCTTCTAATCTTCCATGCCTAATTCTCGGGGACTTCAACATTCCCATTGATGATCCCTCCACCCCTGCTGCCTCCAAACGTTTCACTCACGTCCTCCCTTGGACTCACACAATCCTCCCTCCTCCCTACCCACCGCGATGGTCACGCTATTGACCTTGTCTTTTCCAACCTCTGCTCCATTTCTGAGTTCAACTGTCGCCCTTTCCCCATCTCTGACCACCACCTTCTCTCTTTCAACCTATCTGGACTTCCTAAACACCCTGCTCCCCCACCCCGCACACACACTCGCAGAAATCTACATGCTGTGGACCCCCATCAATTCTCCAACCTACTTCACCACCTCCCTCACACCTCATCGTTCACCTGCCCTGATGCTGCCACTAATCACTACAACACTACGCTTATCTCTGCTCTAGACACTCTTGCTCCTCTTTGACTCTGTAAGGCCCCACGCCGCCAGCTTCAGCCCTGGCACACCCTCCAGACTCGCTACCTGCAAAGATGCTCCCACACTGCAGAGCGTGCCTGGAGGAAATCCCGCTCTGAAGCTGATTTTGTTCACTTCAAGTTTATTCTCCGGTCATACACCTCTGCCCTCCACTTGGCCAAACAATCCTTCTTCTCATCTCTTATATCTACGCTGTCCTCCAACCCTAAATGGCTCTGGTCCACCTTCAACACCCTCCTCTACCCACCTGCACCTCCCCCCACAGCTGCCTGCAGAAACGAAGAATGACCCCAGTTTTTCCTACGAGTTCCACACTTCGGGCATCCTTCCTCAGATGTCCGATAGCTCATACTTTAATCACAGAAGCAGCAGGGGACCAGTACCAGTGAAGAAGACTAACGTCTTCGGCCATTTCTTACCGCTGTCACCACAAAACAACTCATACACGCCCTGATAATCTCCCGACTCGACTATTGCAATAATCTCTTATCTGGCCTCCCTCTGTCCCGCCTCTCCCCCCTACAATCCATCCTGAACGCCTCCGCCAGGCTAATTCACCTCACCCGCCGCTCTGTCTCTGCCGCTCCCCTCTGCGAGTCCCTTCACTGGCTCCCCATCCACTGCAGAATTAAGTTCAAAATCCTTATCCTTACCTACAAAACCCTCACTAACTCAGCGCCCCACTACCTGTCCTCACTAATCACCAAATACACCCCAGCCCGCTCCCTAAGGTCAAACAGTGACCTGCGCCTAGCTTCTCCCCGCATCACCTCTTCCCATGATAGACTGCAGGATTTCTCACGCGCAGCCCCCACTCTCTGGAACGCTCTCCCTCGTACTGTCAGACTTTCCCCTAACTTCTCTTCCTTCAAACGCTCCCTTAAAACATTCCTATTTAGGGAAGCCTACCACCAAACTCACTGACGCAACCATCAATCACTCTCACCTTACAGTCCTCTCCTCCTGTTTCCAACCCCAACCCTCCAAGATTGTGAGTTCCTACGGGAATAGGGCCCTCATCTCCTCCTGTACTGTTTGTCAAATGTTGTTCAATGTATTGTAACCCTGTCTATACTGTGCTTATTGTACAGCGCTGCGGAATATGCTGGCGCTTTATAAATAATGAATAATAATAATAATAACGTCCTCCCCCCTCCTACCTCAATACCTGACGAGTGCAAACAAGGTGAAAAGATTGAGAATCCTAACTGCCTTTGTCCTATTCATAAGAAACCACATCCCCTCAAAAAATGTATCGGCTTAAGAAAGAAACCACTCCAAGAGTGTACATGTATATTTTTCTGCACTTTGATAAAGACCAATTAGGTCGAAACGCGTTAGTGCTGCAATAAATTTTACTTTATTTTATCCTGCCGACTTTTCGTCTGTGACATATCCCGGGGATCCAATATTTCATCTATGGACCAGGTTATCACCACGGATGGTTGCTGGTAGGACGGGCTGGTGAGATCATATCCAGATATATGCCTATATAGTCCAGAGCCGACTTTATGGGGCTCAGAAAAAAGTGAGTTGAATACTTTCTCTCTGGAAACCAGGTGTCATAAGGATGTACTGCGCAATGTATGTCTCCTATTATGTTTTCTAGATTATCTTGAAGTATTACTCACTGGACACTTGGCGTAAGCGCGAGGACTCTACCCATTATTTTATCCATTGACTATTCGCACTTGGGAGTGTGCGTTTGTGCCCTTGCTGCTACCCAAGACCGACCATCTACACATTATCTGCGCCGTTTTTTCCACCTTATTGTTTTTTCTGTTTTGAACTATTGTTACCACTAGAGGGAGACAGAGCTAGAGACATTGTGGACTATGCTGGACAAAAAGGACTTAGTCTCCCAGCACCCTTTGCGTGAGGACAGGGAGTGGGGTCAATAAGCGGAGGATATACATCAGCAGCCTCGTGTTTGGCGAGTGAAGAGTGAGCGGAGCAATGAGAGGTGTAGGACGCACGTTGGAGCTGTCAAGGATTACAACCAGGCCGGAGTGCAGACGTGGTCTTATTCGTGCAGGAGATCGGGACAGAGATCGTGCTGTGACCTACATACTCAGCGCTAAGAGATTTGGAGGACAAGCTGGTTCCGGCAGGACCTCGAGTTAGGAGGCCGCGACGATCGATCAGGAGTGCAGGCGGCAGATCGTTTGTTCCAATTGTGGAGATTCGGCAAGCGGGAAGCAGATTCCTTGGCACAGAGTCCCAGGTCAACGTGGAGAAAGATCCTTTGGTCAAGGCATCGAGTGCTGGATAGTTCGTTCGATAGATGGGTGAGAGGCCTCCAGGCCCACGGTTCCGAAACAAAAACGCACACTTGTCATATTGCTTCAATTCACAGGGCCCCAACGGTGACTAGTCGAAGATTGTTCTTTTCATTCACTGGTCAGTTGAACACAGTACCCGGGTACCCTAGACACCACATATTTATATTTTTGAGCTATTTCACAGGACTTACACTCCAGAACTGAGGGGGTTAACCTGCCGCGTGTTTTTTCCGCGTTACGAATTCTTGCCATTCAAATACAGTATACAGTATGTGTATTGTATGCTGCTTTATTGGGATCAGTAAAGTATATAATATAGAAAAATCCACAACAGTGCTGGTGTATAGTTATTTCCTAGTGCGGTGAGACTATCCCGAGGTTTATTCAGCGGCTCCTCCGGGGGTGAGCACTACACCTGCAACGTCAACAGACTCCCCTCCGTCTTAATGCACGGTGGGGAGACTACAGATCAGGAAGTTACCATAGTGTCCTCTTCTTGTACAACAGTATGCGGTGAAGATCTTTACGACAAGTCTTGTGCTAAAATATGCTTAGTTAGCATATATCACGAGGATCACCCAGGAAAGTCTGCTAAAGTATGCGCCATCCTGGACGATCAGAGCAATCGGTCCCTCGCAAGAATGGAACTCTTCGATCTTTTCAACATAAAAGGAGATTCTTACCCTTATACTTTAGGTACATGTAGTGGCATTACAGAGGTCTCTGGAAGAAGAGCAAGCGGATTCGTAGTAGCGTCTCTTGGGGGCAATCTGGAATTACTGTTACCCATACTTGTAGAGTGCAACCAGATCTCATCTAACAAACAAGAGTTCCCAATCCCTACACCAGAAGCTGCCCTACACCATCCTCATCTGAAGGCTATAGCTAACGAAATACCAGCCCTTGACAAGAATGCAGATATCGTAATTCTCCTGGGCAGAGATATCCTCAGAGTACATAAGGTACGGCAACAAATTAATGGTCCACATGATGCTCCATTCGCTCAACGCCTTGATCTAGGCAATGTTTGTATAAGGGAAATGAAGGTACCTACCAAGATTGCTTCCTACAAAACACACATCTTGCCAAATGGTCGCAACACCTATCTTGAACCATGCCCACACCATTACAGAGTAAAGGAAAAATTGAACAGCAACGAATGGCAGTATGACGGCCAAGATAAATTAAATGCTTTTCTGTCCCGGGATAACACCTTTGGAGCCACCGTGTTCAATTCTACCAATGATGACCACAAACTGGCACTGGCAAGAGAAGATAGGGAATTTCTCAAGACGTTTGATAAAGAATTCGCTCAGGATGATGCCAATAGCTGGGTAGCACCCCTACCCTTTTGTACGCCTAGAGAAAAGCTACCTATTTGCCTCTTTAAAGCACACCTCGAAGAAGAAAACCGAGGCTGTGAAGAAGATGAACCGGCCCCATGCCAGCCGGAATTCAATGCTGGTCCGCGGAATCCGGAAATATTCCCATTCTGCCATGTATGCCAGGAAAGCCCTCTACAAGTGCAAGTACAAAGCCCCAGAAACTAAGATTGACAGGAAGAAAAAGGAGAACGCTAGAGCTACTGTGTCAAAGACAGTTGGTGGGGATAAGAATGGCGGTACTTGAGTAGTCAAACTGCGTAAAATGCCTCGCTATTATCCTACTGAAGATGTTCAAAGGAAGCTGTTAAGCCTTTCAGCCAGCACAAACGTAACATGCACTCCATCATTCCTGGGACTTTATTTATACTCCTCAATGGACGCTGCAGGGGGAAGCGTAGAGCTCACCAGAAATTTGTTATCACTACTTCCACAAAAGTCAGTATCTCAAGTGTCAAGGTTTCAAAGCACCTGACTGTTGCTTACTTCAAGAAGAAGAGGCTGCGCAAACCCGAGCACCAGTAGGGAGAGATCTTTGAAACAGAGAAGGACAAATACGCAGTCACACAACAGCGCAAAGCTGATCAAAAGTTTGTGGATTCCCAACTCCCGCCAATGGGTCTCGTCACTCAGGTTATGTCTAGTTACGATTGAAGAATCTGAAACGTGAAGGTCAAGGGGACTAAAGGAGGTGTTGTCCATAGTTTCTTCCAGCCAATCACTCAACTGATACCCCTTCTGCCAAGGGAAAAGGTCAGTTAAGAGCTTCTGCTATCGGCAGAAGCCTTTCCACAAACAGCCAATTGGATTACAATTGTGTTGGTGGGAGTTTTGGCCTAGTGCAGCTTCCCCAGCACGAAGATGGGTTAACTTGTTAAATTTACTCCTCACATCTAGACCCATGACCTAACTTCAAGACTGTTGACTTACAACTTTACACTTTATAGCAAGTTACTATTATTGAATGCTTTACTTTTGTTTTTCAGGTCTCCGCATTGGGTTTCCAGGAGGACATTTAAAGTTTATAGTGTTAGTTTATTTTTGAAATCTAAAGATTTCAGACGGGGAGTGTCATGCCCCATGATTTAGGATTTATTGTATATTTTTCTGTTTTGTGTTGAATCTGTCTTTGCTGCTGACATGTTATTGATTTCATAGCTATTTTGTCCCTTCTGGGTTTCCCTAGCTTTTCTGTATCAGCTAGTTCCCACCCCTCTCTCTGCCCAGTGTCTTGTTGTTTGTTACTTCCTGGTTACATAGCAGCCATTCCGTTCTCACTGCTAGACAAACTAAAGTCTTTTTACCTGCAATAGCTGTACACTAACAAGATTGTCAGTCTGATCATTAAACTCTTCAACTGGATTCATCTTTCTACGTGTCAGTTTTGCTGAGTTGAAGCTATCTGCTGAACTTCATCGTGTGAGTACTGGTCAAATACAGACTTCAGCTAGTCTAACACACATGCCTCACAGCTTTGCTTAGGGAAGCAGAATACACATCCTTCTGTCTCTTCATGTAATCCCAGACACATTCGATGATGTTGAGATCAGGGCTCTGTGGGGGCCATGCCATCACTTCCAGTACTTCTTGTTCTTCTTTACGCTGAAGATAGTTCTTAATGACTTTGGCTGTATGTTTGGGGTAGTTGTCCTGCTGCAGAATAAATTTGGGGCCAATCCTATGCCTCCCTGATGGTATTGCAAGATGGATAAGTATCTGCCTGTATTTCTCAGCATTGAGAACACCATTAATCCTGACCAAATCTCCAACTCCATTTGCAGAAAATACAGCCCCAAACGTTCAAGGAACCTCCACCATACTTCACTGTTGCCTGCAGACACTCATTATTGTACCACTCTCCAGCCCTTCGACGAACAAACTGCCTTCTGCTACAGCCAAATATTTCAAATTTTGACCCCTCAGTCCAGAGCACCTGCTGCTATTATTCTGCACCCCAGTTCCTATGTTTTCGTGCATACTTTAGTCACTTGGCCTTGTTCCCACGTCAGAGGTATGGCTTTTTGGCTGCAACTCTTCCATGAAGACCACTTCTGGCCAGACGTCTCTGGACAGTAGATGGGTGTACCTGGGTCCCACTGTTTCTGCCAGTTCTGAGCTGATGGCACTGCTGGACATCTTCTGATTTCGAAGGGCAATAAGCTTGATGTGTCTTTCATCTGCTGCACTAAGTTTCCTTGGCCGACCACTGCGTCTACGATCCTCAACGTTGCCCGTTTCTTTGTGCTTCTTCAAAAGAGCTTGAACAGCACAACTTGAAACCCCAGTCTGCTTTGAAATCTTTGTCTGAGAGAGACCTTGTTGATGCAGTATAACTACCTTGTGTCTTGTTGCTGTGCTCAATCTTGCCATGACATGAAACTGTCTTTCACAACCTCACCTTGGTAGCAGAGTTTGGCTGTTCCTCACCCAGTTTTAAGCCTCCTACACAGCTGTTTCTGTTTCAGTTCATCACTGGTTTTCAACCTACGTGGGACATTGATGATCATTATCACCTGTTTGGTATAATTGGTTGGTCATACACCTGACTATAATCCTACAAAATCCCTGACTTTATGCAAGTGTACCTATGAGAATTGATGCTGGTTTGAAGACAAAAGGTAGCAACACCAAATATTGATTTGACTTCGATTTTTCTTTTGTTTGCTCACTTTGCATATTGAAAATTGACAAATATAAACAATTATTATTTATATTTCTGAAAGAATTCTTTGTTTACAGCATTTTTCACACCTGCCTAAAACCTTTGCACAGTACTATATATGTATCAGCTGTGAGCAATATATATATATCTCTGTATGACCTGGGGCAATATATATTTGAGCTGGGGCAATATATATATATGAGGTCTGTTCTTATTGAAAAGTGGTCGTATGATCTTAAATAAAAGTATCAGTACTCGGTATCAGTGAGTACTTTTAAAAAGTATCGGTACTTGTACTCGGTCTTAAAAAAATGGTATCGGTGCATCCCTATTTTTTTTAGCTGAGTAATGGGTAGAAAAATTTAATAACTTCTTTAACCCCCTTAATATCTGCATCAAGCGGTGCAAGGATTTAACGCCCAACAACAGCATAGACAATCATGTATTGGCACAGTGCCATTAGAGCATTCTGCCAGCTGCCCCAGTGTCTGTATCTGAGGTCTGTAGTGTGTGTATACACACATGCACACGTGGGTATGTGGGTATAGGAGGTCTGTGGGTGTGTATATATATATATATATTTATATTGTGTCTGCTCTTATTGGAAAGGGGTCACATGACATTAAATAAAAATGGGCTACATTATATTCTTGTTGCTAACGTTAGCGCTCACATGAGTGAGCGTTAACGTTAGCCCTGATGGCCCTAACGCGGGCGCACCATGTTTCAATCCAAACGCTAACGGGTTAAAAAACCTTTATCGTTTGGTACCTTGCGCTATACTGCGCGAGGTTACTGTACTTTGTGATCCCTATACTTAACATGGGGAGCGCAAAGTGATAATCAGCATTAGGATTACAAAGTCCTAACGCAGATTAACGTCTGGCTGCGGTTTGGAAAAAGTTAATCACAGCCAGGACTTGGTGCTAACAGATTCTGCTGGTGCAGAATCCTTTAGCACCAGCCAGAAACCCCCCCAAACAAATTCAGATACTCACCTCCTATCCCGCGGCGAGGACCGCAGCTCCATCCGCCTCCTCTGTCCGGCGGGAGCAGGGAGAGACTGGGGGAAAAAGCGTCCGTTAAAAGCTTAGCGCCGTTAACAAGCAAGCAGCTTTTTAAGCGCCTGCATTGTAATTCTGCGCTGAAACGGGGCGCAAAAGAGAAACCTGCAAGCGCAGTTTTTTCTCCTTTGCGCCCCCGTTTTAGCGCGATTATTGTAATTTAGCCCAGTATCGTTACTCAGTATCCGTGAGTACCTAAAACAAAATTATCGATACTCGGTCTTAAAGAAGTGGTATCGGTGTATCCCTAATGGAGTCTAAAAGAGTAAATTTACTTTCAACCTATGATGTAATCTGGAAAAATGCTCCAGATCAGGTACCGTCATAGGGCAATATAAATTGGTGCTAACTTAACAAGAGCTATTGTAAACTTAACAACTCCGTAGACTCTAATGGCTCTGGTAAGTTTACAACAGCTCTGGTTAAGTTAGCACCAAATTTGTAATAGGGCCCATAGTTTGCTGAAGTTTCACCAGTGTTGCAGCTGTGAAAACACAAGCGTTACACAACATTAAATTAATCTAAAAGTGCGGCAGGAGAAGCTGTACTGACCGATATCATAGCAATTTATAGTTTTCCAATCAGCTCACAACTCAATATTGTCCACATCCCAATATGGAGAGATTTTTATATCACAGGTGTGATGCCACCTGCGTCAGAATGTTATTACAATTTAAGACTAACAGTGAACTTCATATTTTTTTAATGCTTTACTCCTGTAATCAGAGATAACATAATTAGTATCCCTTATTACAGTGGCAAGGAAAAGTATGTGAACCCTTTGGGATTACGAGGAGTTTTGCATGAATTGGTCATAAAATGTGCTCTGATCTTCATCTAAGTAACAACAATTTGAAAAACACAGTCTGCTTAAAATAATACAACACAAACATTATATGTTTTCATGTGTTTATTGAACAGAACATGTAAACATTCACAGTGCAGGGTGGAAAAAGTATGTGCACCCCTAGCCTAATGACTTCTCCAAGAGCTAATTGGAGCCAGGAGTGAGCCAACCTTGAGTCCAATCAGTGGAATATTATTGGATGTGTTGCTGAAAGCTGTCCTGCCCTTTAAAAACACACACCAGTTTTGGGTTTACTGGATTCAAGAAGCACTGCCTGATGTGAACCATGCCTCGCAGAAAAGAGCTCTCAGAAGACCTACGATCAAGAATTGTTGACTTGCATGAAGCTGGAAAGGGTTAGAAAAGTATCTCCAAAAGCCTTGATGTTCATGTGTCCACGGTAAGACAGACTGTCTACAAATGGAGAAAGTTCAGCACTGTTGCTACTCTCCCTAGGCGTGGTCGTCCTGTAAAGATGACTGCAAGAGCACAGCGCAGAATGCTTAATGAGGTAAAGAAGAATCCTAGAGTGTCAGCTGAAGACTTACAGAAATCTCTGGCACATGCTAACATTTTTGTTGACACATCTACAATAAGAAAATCATTAAACAAGAATGGAGTACATGGGAGGACACCACGGAGGAAGCCATTGCTGTCCAAAAAGAATATTGCAGCACGTTTGAGGTTTGCAAACGAGCACCTGGATGTTCCACAGCACTACTGGCAAAATATTCTGTGGACAGATGAAACCAAAATTTAGTTTTTTGGAAAAAACACACAACACTATGTGTGGAGAAAAAAAGGCACAGCACATCAACATCAAAACCTCATCCGCACTGTAAAACATGGCGGAGGGAGCATCGTGGTTTGGGGCTGCTTTGCTGCCTCAGGGCCTGGACGGATTGTTGTAATTTATGGAAAAATTAATTCCAGGGTTTATCAAGACATTTTGCAGGAAAACATAAGACCATCTGTCCGCCAACTGAAGCTCCGCAGAGGATGGGTGAAGCAACAGGACAATGACCCAAAGCATACAAGTAATTCAACAAAAGAATGGCTTCAACAAAACAAAATACGCCTTCTGGAGTGGCCCAGTCAGAGTCCTGACCTCAACCCGATTGAAATGCTGTGGCATGACCTTAAGAGAGCGATTCACACCAGACATCCCAAGAATATTGCTACACTGAAACAGTTTTGTGAAGAGGAGTGGTCCAAAATTACTCCAGATCGTTGTGCAGGTCTGATCTGCAACTACAGGAAATGTTTGGTTGAGGTTATTGCTGCCAAAGGAGGGTCAACCAGTTATTAAGTCCGAAGGTTCACATACTTTTTCCACCCTGCACTGTGAATGTTTACATGTTCTGTTCAATAAAAACATGAAAACATATAATGTTTGTGTTGTATTATTTTAAGCAGACTGTGCTTTTCAAATTGTTGTGACTTAGATGAAGATCAGAGCACATTTTATGACCAATTCATGCAAAACGCCACCTAATCCCAAAGGTTTCACATACTTTTTCTTGCCACTGTATATGACCTATAAAACATACAAAATAAGACGTATTATGTACCATCGATACTCAAAGGTTTTGGTTTGATTTTGGGGGTATTAAATAGAAATAAATAAATTATAAGAGAGACAAAGTGGGCTGGTTCCTTTTGCAAAACATGAGTTGGAGTTTTTTTTTTTTTTTGAATGAAAGTTTTATTGAGTTTTAGAAATACAATACAGATAAAGTTAGCCACATGAATAATACCATGTCCGTTCATCTTATACAAGAATAATTTATAAGGCAATCGTCAAGATAAAATGTGGCAGTAGAAGAATCTTAGGAAATAAACTTTGGCTTCAGTAAGACGTATCAAGCATTACATATTTGATAGTGTGAGGGAGGACGAGGCTTTTCCAAGATTAATGTCGATTCCATGGTGCTGGGTGAAAACTATAGCGTGTAGCCAAAGGGTGGCTTGGGGGGTTCTCCGCATTTGCGATGTGCAATAATATAGCGGGGGTATGAACGAGAACTGTGTAAGAAAGAGAGCTTACGAAAGAAAAGGGGTACAGAGATCAATAATGGGAAGAGAGTCAGAGAGCGTAAGATGGGAAGGTTGGATGTGAGATAATATGGGTGTGTAGGGTAGGGTAGGATGAGACACGATACATAAGGGAAGGGGACCATGTTACGCTGTAGGTACGTAATGCGTATTTTCAAGTGGTTACAGGTGATCACTAGTCCGTGCGGCACCGCCATCTTCCTCCAAGGAGCTATCTCCATTCATGATTGCTAAACCCGCATTTGCCTGTTCCATGGACCTCTCAAAGTTTGCCAAAGAGCAGTATGCGGCCCAGTGGAACCATACCTTGGGTAAAGTGTTGTGCTGCCGTCGCTGGGGCAAGCAGCGCAGTTTTCCGTCATTAGAGCGGCAGGATTCCCATTTTGCAACACCAGCATTTTTAAGGTTGGTCTGGTGGTGGACCGCCAGTAGAGAGGGATTAATTGATCGGGCTACTATGAGGATGCGTAGTAGTATGGAGTTTTTCATTGCCTTGACCGAGAATGGTAGCTGAAGTAAAAGAAAAATGTGTGGTGTCTAGGTCTTCGTCTGTTGTGTGGCGAATCAAGTCGTGGACCTCTCTTCAGAACGGTTCTAGAGATGTACATTCCCACCAGATGTGGAGGTAAGTGCCAACCTGCACATTGCACCTCCAGCACGTCGGCGAGTGTGTTGCATCATAAGTGGCCATCAGCGCCGGTGTACGGTACCAGAAGACTAATATTTTGTACGATGATTCCTGCAATTTAGCCATCTGTGTACCAGTATGTGTTAGGGAGAGCGACTTTGTCCATGCCTCATCAGGGATAGGTGCGCCTAATGTGCGTTCCAAACGTGCCATGAAATCTGGGGATTCGTTATCTACCTTTCGCAATAATCCATGAAGCAGGGATATACTGTGAGCCATGCGTGAGGCCTGCTGGCATATGGATTCAAAGGGTGTCAGCTGCCTTGTTAAAGAAGTGTTACCTGGTAACTTTTTAAGAAAGGATTTGATTTGGTGGTAATTAAATTCAACGGCGAAGGTGGGTTGTGGTGTATCGGGGGGCCTTAGGGGTATGAATGCGCCGTTCTGGAGTACATGGAGTGCTCTGAAATTTGGGGTGTCGGTGAATCGTTCTATCAATGAAGGAAGTATGTTTATTGAGAGATCAGGATTGTGTACAAGCGGGAGCAGTGGGGATGGATAGGTCGAGAGAGAGAATCTCGTCCTAATTTTGTGCCATACATGAAGCGTGGAACCTACAGGCGAGGAAGTCTGTCGGAGAGGTTTAGCTGCCGTCCATGATAACCATGGCAAAGTCCACAGTGGTCGGCTGACCAGTGTCTCCTCTAAGTCAATCCAGCGTTGGTCGGGTGAACTCGCCATCCAATCAACAATCCTAGCTAAGTGTGTGGCATAATAATACAGGCTAGTGTCAGGGAGAGCTAGACCACCACACAGCTTCGGTTTGCAGATCGTGGAGTATTTAAGTCGGGGACGTCCATGAGGCCAGATAAATGTCGTGAACAGCCGGCGTACTGTCTGATGAAATGAGGTCGGCAAAACGAGTGGTAGCGCTTGGAACAAATATAGGAGCCTAGGTAGGAGGTTCATCTTGATCACTCCAACTCTGCCTATCCATGAAAGATATTTAGGCGTCCATTTTGATATATCTGATCTGAATTCTTCTAAGAGTTGCATGTAGTTAAGGGCCACCAGGCTTCTAAAATCCGAGGATAGCTTAATCCCTAGGTAAGTAAGCGACGTAGAGCACCATCGAAATGGATATTGGGCAGTTAGGGTTGTACGCCAGGAATTCGGTAACGAGCTAGCTAGGATTTCCGATTTATTATTGTTTATCTTAAAACCTGATAACGCGCCATATTTTTGTAGTTCGTGTATGACCTCCGCCAACGATTGAACTGGGTCTGGTAAGAGGAACATCAGATCATCAGCGTAAGCTGATACTTTGTGCTCCGTGCGGACGCCCTAGAGTCCCTTAATCAGAGGGTTTTGCCTTATCGAAGTTAAGAAAAGCTCTAGGCTGAGAGCGAACAGCAGAGGGGACAGCGGACATCCTTGTCGCGTCCCGTTGAGGATCGAAAATGGCTGTGTCAGTGCCCCATTGATTTTGACTCGCACTGAGGGAGCGGAATAGAGAGCCCTGATCCATTGTAGGTAGTCCTCTCCCAGACCGAAGCGCTCCAGAGTGCGAAATAGAAAAGGCCACAACACTCTGTCGAAGGCCTTTTCCGCATCAGTCGACAGTAATAATAGTGGGGTTGCTGATCTTTTAGAATAAGCTATGGCATTCAGGACTCTGGTGGTCGCGTCTCTGGCCTCCCGACCAGAGATGAAGCCTACTTGGTCCGGATCTACTACCTGTGGTAAGAAGCGTTTAAGCTGGTCAGCCAGTATACGCGCCAACAGCTTCATGTCATTGTTCAAAAGCGAAATCGGCCTGTAATTACCGCACGATGAGTGGTCCTTCCCAGGCTTCGGAATCAGTGTGATTGTTGCCTGTAAGGAATGGGGATGTAGGGGGGCTCCCGCTCGTATTGCATTAAAAAGGTCAATGATAATCGGGAGCAGTTCCGCTGTACATTTCTTGTAATATTCGGTTGGCAAGCCGTCAGGACCAGGGCTCTTCCCGTTTTTCGAGGTTTTCAACGCAGCCAAGATTTCATCTGCAGTAATCTCCGCGTTCAAAGAGTCACGTTCTGTGGGGTCAAGAGGGCGTGTTATTGTTCTTTCGAAGTATGAATCTATGTGTTCCAGTTTCGGTGTCGGGGTGTCGCTCGTCTCTAGGTTGTATAAGTCTGTAAAATATTTGAGAAAGGTTCCCGATATATCCTGCGGGGCTGTTGAGAGTAGTCCTGTCTCTGTTCTGATTTTAGGTATGTAAGAAGTGGTTCGTCTGTTGCGTAGTATTCTTGCCAGTAGGCGTCCTGGTTTGTTTTCGTGTAGAGCGAAGAACGATCTAGAGCGTAATGCCTGAAATCTAATAGCTGTGTTTAAGATGTTGGTAAGATTTTGCCTTGCCAACAGTAAACGTTGGTATACCGCAAAATCATTAGATGTAATGTGCTCCAATTCCATGGCTCTAATGTCTGTTAGTAGGGTCTGGAGCTCCGCCTTCTGGGATTTTTTTACGAGCCGTGCCTTTGCTGATGAGGAACCCTCTAATTACTGCTTTGTGTGCTTCCCACAATACTGGCACAGGCATGTCTGGTTGTCGGTTGTCTGTGAAGAAGTCATTTAAAGTGGAGTGTAGTTCGTCCAGTATCAGAGGGTCATCTAGCAGAGATATGTTGAGACGCCACTGTCGTTCTCGTGGGAGAAATAGGGGAGATTGGAGTGTGAGAGTGAGTGGTGCGTGGTCTGAGAATGTGGTTGCGGCGAGGTCCGCGGACGTAGGTAAGCTCAGGTCATGGTAGTGCATGAAGAAGTAGTCAATTCGTGTATGTGTTGTGTGCACTGGTGAGTAAAAAGAATAATCTCTCTCCGTGGCATGTAGAGCTCTCCATACATCTACTAACCGCCGGTCCTGTAAGGAGCGTCGAACACTAATGTGAGGGGGTGGTCGTAGTCCCAGAGGAGGAATCTACCCGTGGGTCCATCACTACATTAAAATCACCTGCTAAGATGGTGATGCCTTGTTCAAAGGACTCTAGCTGTCGAAGAATCTTTGCAAGACTAGTGTGCTGTTTTCGTTTGGTAAATAGACGGATGCGAGGGTGTATCTGGTGTCTAGGATAGTCCCTCGTACGAAGAGGTACCTGCCGCCCTCGTCTGTTAAGGTCGCCTCCACTAGGAAAGGTACCTCTTTGGATATCAAAATCGCTACTCCGCGGGATTTGCGGAGCGTAAAGTTACTAAAGAAGGTCATTGGAAAACAGGAGTTACCTAACGTCGGGGCAGATCCTACCCGAAAATGGGTCTCCTGGAGGAAGGCGACGGATGTCCGCGTGGCTCTTAGTTCATTCATAAGTCGGGTTCTTTTTTCCGGGATATTAAGGCCTCGTACATTAAGGCAGCGCAACTGTAATTCCTGTGGGGTAAACAAAGAGTCCGTACGTGGCATTGTGGGTGCGTAGCGTTACGCGATTGCGCGGTTCTTATATTAGAATCAGATGTTGATGGGCTAGGAATAATACAAACAGACACACCGGGATTAGATCGTGGGTACGATGTGAAACAGAGTCTAGGGAGACAGTATCTTAAGTTAAAGAGGAGGGGGAAGAAAGTGTCAGGTAAAATAAAGTGTACAATCAGAAAGGTAAGTAGGGGACTAGATGTCCAGTAAAAGGTCACAGTAAAGGAGGTACAATGTGCACCCGTGGCGGGTTCCTCTTTACTGTTAGGATCAGTTCCGAGCAAAGGGGTCCGTCAGTGGGAGAGTGTGCACTAAACCTTGTGGGGTGTCAGTAGTGTAGTTAGGTATCAGAGACAGATGTGGACCAAGTACAATAGTGATCAGCAACACCGTCAAACTACCTGACCCACTCCACCGAATTTAGGTGCGATTATGTATCTAGTGACTAGGGGTGATGAGGGTCAAGAGGAGCTCGTGTGTATCCTGGGTCTTTTAGCTAAGCAACACGCCAGGAGACCTATATGCGGTGATGTGTGTGGTCAATTAGGACAATCTCATGTTAATTTCTAGGTTCGCGATCTATGGTCAAATCAGGTACTTAGGGTGATCTTTATGTAGACGCGTGTTGGATCGGATAAGTTAGAAGGGGCGATCGCCAATGGAGAAAGTAAGGAGAACATATAAAAGAAGTAAATCGATTAGAATGAAGCAACCATGGGTTTAGGAAGAGGGGCGGACTAATGATAATATTGGGTATCTGTATTGAGGATCTCAAGATGAGATTGGATAGTGAGTGCCCCAGACCACCGAGTAGGCCTGGTTCTACACCCGCAAACTTTGTATATCCCATGTCCCTCCGGGTTCTGCGAATGTATCTTAAAATGTTTCTTGTGAGTAACAACGTATAAGAATACTTAACTCTATATCAGAATACTGAACTCCATATAATAATACTGAACTCTATATAAGAGTGTCGAACTCTGTAAGAGAGTGCTTAACTCCACATAGTATTGTCTAACTCCATATAGGAATACTTAACTCCAAATAAGAATATTTATATCCAAATAAGAATATTTAACTCTATATAAGAATATTTAACTCCATGTATGAATAATTATCTCCATATAAGAATACTTAACTCTACCGAAGAATGTTTAACCCTGTATAAAAATACTGAGCTCCACGTAAGAAAATTTTGCGTTATATAAGAATAACTCCATAGAAGATTACTTAACTCTGTAGAAGAATACTGAATTCTAAATAAGAAAATTTAGCTCCAGATGGGAATATGTAACATTTTAGAAACATTATATACATGGAGATAAGAGCTAGTGTTTGATTACTGAACTTTTCCCCATCCGAACTTGGACAGTACTCAGCCTTCGTGACCAACAGGTTTGCATCTCTGGTAGGTTGAGACCCAATAGGTCCTCAGGCTCATAACCTCGCACACCAAGTAGGTTCAGTGTGAGGGTGGACCGGAGCTCGGCCCAATGGATCATCCGATAGATCGTAAGCAATTTTCAAAAAGGTCCAGCCGTAGGAAGTTGTGTGGAGGGAAGTCCGGTTCGCGAAGTCGGCCAAGAATCGGTAACGCGTCGTCTTCTAGCCAGCCATTCAGGTTCACCGTCTCTTTTTATCCATGTTCATATGTAAGAGTTCAACCATTAAGAGAGGGGGGCGGATGTGAGAAGGTAAGCGGAGGTGTTCCAATCGCTCTTTCCCTCCTTGGTATGCGTTGTGTGCGCGGTTGGCCGTTGAGAGGCAGTGTTGGTGGGGCCTGCGGGGGGGGGCACTCCCAGTCCTCGATCTCCATTACTGGTAGTCCCATGGCAGTTAGGAATGGTGCTACATCATTTGGTGAGCGAATGGCGTGAATCACATTGTTCTTGCGCGCGTTCAATGCAAATGGGAACCCCCAACGATAGGCAATGTTCGCCTCTTGTAATAGTTTGGTGACGGGACGTAGGGTACGTCTAGCCGTCAGAGTATGTGGGGATAGGTCCTGGAATATTTCAAATGTCTCCCCAGGAAATTTCCACTGTCTGCGGGTGCGGGCATTCTGCATTATCGCTTCCTTGAGTGTGAAATCAGGGAGGTGGCATATTATATCCCTCGGAGGTGCGGAGGCATTTGTGGCCCGGGGTCGAAGTGCCCGATGCACTCTGTCAATGGCGGCACGTGGTAAGGGGGGGCCATCTAAGATGTGTGCAAAGGCACTAGAGAGGAAGGCCTTAACCTCTGTGATGTCTTCGCCCACCCCTCTCACCCTTATGTTATTTCTCCGTGACCTGTTCTCTAAGTCATCCAACCTGCGGTGGAGCTCCGAGTATCTATGTTCATGTGCCGGGTCTTCATTTGGGGAATAGGTCCGCGAAGTTGCCGCTCCTTCTTCTAGGTGTGTAACCCGCGCGTCAATGGCGGAAAGATCAGTCTGGACATCAGCCAGTTCTTTCCCAAAGGCTGCCTGCAGCTGATCCAGCATTTCTTTAAGATCCGCGCGGGTGGGGTGTTCAGCTCTCGTGGGTAGGTCTGTAATCAGTGATTCTAAGCGCTGCATCGCCGATTGACCTCCTGTGGACGCTGTCTCCGAGAGAGCTGGGGAGGTCGCCATCTTGGGGCTGCCTTTCCGTTTAGGCCTCGATTGCAGGGATGAAAAATAGTCGTCGATATCTCTTGTTGGTGTGCTGTTGTCTGTCTGGGGGTGTTGCTTGGTCGTCCTGCGATGTGAAGAGCATACCATAGCCACCAGTGAGTGTTTTAAGGCGAGTTTATCGGTAGAGGGGTCAGGAGCTCTTGTATTATGCTGCCATCTCTGTCTCCAGCCAGGACACGCCCCGAGTTTCACCTTTTAGTGAATAGACCTGGGCTATATATGCTGGTGATGGGTGCAGGGTTCTTCCTCTTGTTCCTGCCAGCGTGAGAAGTACATCAAGATGAGATCAGGTGTTTTTCAGGTTTTATAGCAAGCAGTGCATCCTTATCTTATCTCCCGGCCTCGAGTTGGAGTTCTTAACCCTTTTGCTGCTGAGGCATTTCCCGCCTCTGTGCTGAGGTCATTTTTACCGGTTTTGCTCATCATGTTTTGAAGCCTTATTTTATTCTATGACCCAGACATATTATATATCGTTCTTTCCGGCAGATTCATAATATGTCATTATTATATGTATACGTTATGTCCTGTCTGTATATTATAACAAAATATGCAATAAAATTAGAATTTTCAGTAATTTACACCGTGTAAAGTGTTTTTTTTCACATTTTAACAGGCAATCGTTTGTTGCTATATTTTCTATGGGGTGCGCTTGTTAAAAAAATTAGAAATGGTGTCTCGTTCCATTTTTTTTTTGGGTAAAATTTCGCTATTTTTAACAAACGCACCCCATACAAAAATCGTTAGTGCAGCATCATTAACCCCTAGCTGCCACGGATCGGGAAATAGGGGGTTCATTGGAACCCCCTATCTCCACCATTGCCGGCAGCTAGCATAGCACGATGACGCCAGTCCTCGGGGGGAGTTCTCGGAGGCTAGGCCGACATCCAAGATGTTGGCCAGCTCCGGGAAAGGATCACGAACCGGCGCTTTCCGGCGCCGAATCGTGATCCGGCCCCCATGGGGTTAATGCCAGGTACCGTTTGGATGGGCTGTGCCGCAATGACATCTATTGTGCCCGCGGCGGTCCCGGAGTGCCGGGCTGACATCAAGGATGTCGGCCCGCACCGGGGGGCACAGCGATCGGCCGGAATCCGGCCGATCGCTGGCTGCGAAGGGAGGACGCGCTCAGCGCGTCCTCCGCAGCCAGCCCTTCCTGCGGGAGGACGCGCTGAGCGTGTCCTCCGCAGCGAAGTGGTTAAGCACTCATTGGGTATAAGAATAAGAAACGTCTAAGAAAAATTGCATACAAGGGGCTATATTACATTGTCTGCGCTAAAACGGCGACGCAAAGGAGAAAAACCTTTGCGCCCCTGTTTTAGCATGGAATTACAATGCAGGCGCTAGAAAAGCTGCCTGCATTGTTAACGGGTGCTAAGCCCCGGGATGCGCGCAGCAGCGCTAAGCGCCGCCATGCGCATCCTATCCATGGAGTCCATAGGACTCCATTAAGGCAGACCCTGGCGGTCACATGACCTGCCGGCTCTCGCCTCGCGATCCAGCAGGTCGGCGTAGTGGTCCACAGGTGGAGACTGAGGGACTTTTTCCACCAGTCTCTCCCTGCTCCCGCCGGACGGAGGAGGCGAACAGAGCCGCGGTCCTTGCCGCGGGATAGTAGGTGAGTGTCTGAATTTTTTTGGGGGGTTTTGGCTGGTGCTGACGGATTCGGCACCAGCGGAATCTGTTAGCAATTAGTCCAGGCTGTGGTTAACATTTTGCTAACCGCAGCCGGACGTTAATCAGCGTTAGGACATTGTATTCCTAACGCTAATTAACACTTTGCGCTCCCCATGGTAAGTATAGGGAGCGCAAAATACAGTAACCTCGCGCTGTAAAGCGCAAGGTACCAAACGGTAACTGGTTTCTTAACCCGTTAGCGTTTGGATTGTAATATGCTGTGGCTACCAGGGCTAACGTGAATGCTCACTCAGGTGAGTGCTAATGTTAGCACCAACAATGTAATTTAGCCCATAATATATATCCAGATATTTTTGTTATTTCAATAGTGTGATGTTTCTCTCAAAATATCTTGCCTTTTCTTGTAAGAGCTTCAGCGATTGTTTCTTTAGAATGTGTGGGTGTTGAGTCTTGAATTAACCTTTTGATATGCAGCATACAAATATGATAGTATGAGGGTGCCATCAATGAGATTTTGTTTGAATTGTTGCGCAACGTAAACAAAGATACTTTTCCTGATTTTTTTTTCTTGCATGCCTGAGAGCAGGTAAACCTATACTACAACTCTGTTACAGAAATCGACTATTTCCAAAAGGGTAAATATCTTCACGATGTGTGGCAGAGTGGGCAGTCCTTCTCATAGATATACAGACTGTAAGTAATATTTTACTACACATAAAAGAAATCATGTTTTAAAATTATATATAATTAAATTATATAAATAACCATGAATAATAAAAATAGATTTTAAAAAAAGATCACATTTGCTGTATTTCTCTACAAGCTGAGCACTGAAAGGCAGAGTTCTATTGAATCTAAATTAAATACTCTGGTCCATATGTGATGACGTTTTTATTTAGAAAATGAATGCTCTCCCTTCCCCCAAATCAATCCTTTTATTATGTCACATTGAGCTCATTGTAAGTTGACCTACTCCCTCAATCACTATATAGTTTCACCTTGAAAACTCTTCCTGCAGTGAAGTAAATGTAGTCCTACATACCAATGAAACAGAAAACACTGACTGGGTACTTGTAAACAAAGTCTGCTGAACTATGGCATTTAATAAGTCCCTATCTACAGCTTTTTTTATTTTCTGTCTTTTAAAGTATTTAACTTACTGCCCATAAAGGAGAATTTAACATGTTTCCACATGTACTCACACTTTTATTATGATTTATGGATTTTTACCATAGTCCTCAGCCATCGCTGTCAGAGCATTTGTGCTGGAACGGGGGTTGAGTTTTGCCATGTGTTTGAAAGAAACAAATTCTATGATACTTTGACCTCCACCTATTCTTTCTCGTATGTGGTCTTTTTCAAATTCATTCTGCCACTCAAAAAGATTGTGAATATTTTCTGCAGCAAATGAGAGACTAACTCTGTTTGAACTCATTTGTTGTTTGACTAATTCCCTAGCGCTGGGGTTCTCAAGCTTTGCACTTCAGATGTCTTGAAAATACATCTCCCAAGATACTCAGCCACCCATTCGCTTGACAGAGACTTGGGAGAAATGTAGCTGTGGCCACCTGGAAGGCCAAGGATGAGGACCCATGCTGGAGTGTCCAAGTCTGGGACTTACACACAGCTACTCTTCAAACTGGATTGGAAAGAACGATCCCACATCAAGACTATGGAGAATTTCCTGGGCAACCTAATTTGTTCTACATAGTTGCCAACAGTTCTGGGCCTATCCCAAGTGTTTGCTCAACATCCCGGGGGTTAGATGATGCTGAACTCTAAACTCAAGTCACTCATGGAAGACTCGTATCCAAAGACCGAGTCCCAGGACAATAAACCTTCAGGATGGCAAGCAAAATCCAGGACCATCCTTACAAAGCCGCAGTTTTTGCCAACTATGATTCTAGTGTAGAGGGCAGCCATTGTACTGCTTTATGCTAGGGCAAGATGAGGGTATTTTTGCAAAAGTAGTGTGAGTTACACATCACAGTGAGGCAGACTACCTAACCACAAGTTTGTTGTTGTATTTTTTTACAGTCCTTACTTTCATTTTAAAATGTAAAAACACGTATAACACAAATAACATAACTTTGAGGGATGGGAACAGATAATGGAATAAGAGCTGGGTGGAGTAGAGGTAACATCACTGCTCTGCGTGGAGAGAGCCTGTGGAGTCATGGGTTCGATCCCAGCGAGCAACCTCTCCAGTAAGTGTCCTTGGGCAAGACACCTAACAGTACATACTCGCCACCCAGGACATACTTGAAAACGAGAGAAATCTCAATGTATCCTTCTTGGTAAAATCCTTTCTCAAAAAAAAAAAAAGAGGCTGATTAGTGCATAAAAGTGTGAAGGTAGTCCAGAAAATACAGTAACAAAATGGCATGAATACTTTCTAGCTTATAAAGTAGGCTTATACTCAAACCACATTCTTCATGGAAGTTGTCTATCCTCCCATTTATGGAGACCAATAGCTTCTCAAGCTCCAAAACTTCATCCATGAAAATTCTCCATTGTCAATGGTTGGAACATCACTAGTCTGTTCGGACCTTTATCCCGAAAATAAATGTGTGATAGGGTGAAGGGGGGGGGGGGGGTTCTAAAAATCTTACTGCCCATTGTTTTAACCAAATTAGTAGCATAAATATAGAATTGTATTCCCAATAAAATGAAGCAAAGTTGTGTGAGCCAAGGCAGTTTTGTTTTAACAATAAATGCAGGGGGTATGTTGCCTGGCACCCAACCAAAGATAGCCATTTGAGGACTGAGCTCTCAGGTCCCTTCCAACCTAATTCAAGCCCAGTACGGAGTGGACGATATGGTGTGTGGCAAAAAGTTGACTGGAAACTCTGGAACACCTAGAAAACTTGACTACAACCGCAGTGGGACCCCTAGCTAATTTTCATTCACTAGCTTCACCGGACAGAATCCCTGAGACACCCAAGAGGGCAGATGACCATAATACTTTGTCTGAGATCCCTGACCCTCTACAGGCTATCTGTTGCTTAAACAATTGATCACTGCACCGCCATCCAAAACAGACATAGCATTGATGATATTGTTTCCCTGAGAAGCTGTCGGTAGGGAAATGAGAGCAGTCTGCTCAGATATAAAAGACCTTGCAAGCAGGCAATGGCTGATTTGTCAGCACTGTGAAGAAAGCTTGGTGGATAATCGAGGCCGCAGCGCTGCGGAATATGCCGGCGCTTTACATATATAATAAAGAATAATAATAATAATGTCAGAGTCTGAGGTTTACGTTAGTCTAAAAAACATGATGTTTTATATATACATCTACGAGATATTTTGATACATTGCTGGTGCGAGATTTGTCCGCAAGATGGCAACCCACTCTGTGATATTATATGCTGCTTCCCAGATTATCGATTGAGAAAGCCTGATCAGTTGGGAGCTGGGGACATGCGGATTAGCAACTGGAGTTTTATAGTGATCTGACTGTTTACTCTTAATGCCCGCAAACCCTTGAAGCCAGTGACTGCAGCTCTGAGGCAACAGAACATACACTATATTGCCAAAAGTATTCGCTCACCTGCCTTGACTCGCATATGAATTTAAGTGACATCCCATTCCTAATCCATAGGGTTCAATATGACGTCGGTCCACCCTTTGCAGCTATAACAGCTTCAACTCTTCTGGGAAGGCTGTCCACAAGGTTTAGGAGTGTGCTTATGGAAATTTTTGACCATTCTTCCAGAAGCGCATTTGTGAGTTCACACACTGATGTTGGACGAGAAGGCCTGGCTCTCAGAACACCTTTGGGATGAATTAGAGCGGAGACTATCGGGTGGAGGTTAGGACTCTGTGCAGGACAGTCAAGTTCATCCACACCAGACTCTGTCATCCATGTCTTTATGGACCTTGCTTTGTGCACTGGTGCACAGTCATGTTGGAAGAGGAAGGGGCCAGCTCCAAACTGTTCCCACAAAGTTGGGAGCATGGAATTGTCCAAAATGTCTTGGTATGCTGAAACATTCAGAGTTCCTTTCACTGGAACTAAGGGGCCAAGCCCACTTCCTGAAAAACAACTCCACACCATAATCCCCCCTCCACCAAACTTTACACTTGGCACAATGCAGTCAGACAAGTACCGTTCTCCTGGCAACTGCCAAACCCAGACTCGTCCATCAGATTGCCAGATGGAGAAGCACAATTCATCACTCCAGAGAACGCATCTCCACTGCTCTAGAGTCCAGTCGCGGCGTGCTTTACACCACTGCATCCGATGCTTTGCATTGCACTTGGTGATGTATGGTTTGGATGCAGCTGGTCGGTCATGGAAACCCATTCCATGAAGCTTTCTGCGCACTGTTCTTGAGCTAATCTGAAGGCTACATGAAGTTTGGAGGTCTGTAGCGATTGACTCTGCAGAAACTTGGCGACCTCTTCGCACTATGCACCTCAGCATCCGCTGACCCCGCTCCGTCAGTTTACGTGGCCTACCACTTCGTGGCTGAGTTGCTGTCATTCGTAAACACTTCCACGTTCTTATGATATAGCTGACAGTTGACTGTGAAATATTTAGGAGCAAGGAAACTTCATGACTGGATTTGTTGCAAAGGTGGCATCCTATCACGGTTCCATGCTGGAATTCACTGAGCTCCTTAGAGCGACCCATTCTTTCACAGATGTTTGCCTAGGTGCTTGATTTCATACACCTGTGGCCATGGAAGTGATTGGAACACCTGATTCTGATTATTTGGATGGGTGAGCAAATACTTTTGTCAATATAGTGTATCTTGCAGGCAGTGCCGGTGCTCCCGCTAGGCAAGCTAGGCAGCTGCCTAGGGCACACTGCCATCTAGGGCACAGCCGGCCACGACCCAGGTACCACAGACTCCGCCAGCAATACCATTATTATACGCCGATAATGCACGTATCTAAGCTATGGCGCCAGTTTGAAGGTTGTCTCGCATGCTGTGCGAGGTCTCTTGGCTGAATGGTCCATCTCAGACATTGAGGGCAGAGCTGTTTTCTCAGTGGCTGGCGTCTTGTAAGGGGTGGGCTCTCGTTGTTGTACGCACATTCTTGTGTCTTCGGTTCCCAGCGGTCTGCGCGTGCTCCTCCTGCCACCTCGCTGAGCTGTGACCGGTCACCAAGCAGCTCGAGCCTCAGAGAAGCAACCTATCCCAGACCCGACCCGTGGAGGGGGTAGGGCGTGCACGGACCGACTGACCGTGTGTGGCCCCCTGCGCAGTGTGTCTCCCCCCTGCGTGTTGTGTGTGTCCTCCCCACACAGTGTGACAGTGTGTGTCCCCTGCACCGTAGGGTTAGGGTTAGGGTGTGTTTGATTTGGTGGGGAGTCCGAATGGGTGGTGTTTAAACAGATGGGGGTGTCGAGATATATATTCAAATAAGAAACTTATACGAGATACAAATATCAATCGTTTATATTTCCTAGAAATTCTCCTAAATTCTTTTAATTGTATGTGTTTTGCTTTGAAGAATGCAATAATCAATAACCGGATAAAAACATATATATATTTATTAAGTATACAAAAAAGTTTCAAATCTCATATCATAAACGAAGATTTATAAACATCCACATCCATCCATCAGCACATGGATTATTATCTTCCCAATATATGTATCTCCTGTTAGTAACTGCATATATGATTAATATCATTTACTTTATCAGTTAGTAACTATACACAAATGGTTAATTGTTTTCTTTAAGCAGAAATGTTTATTAACATGTATTTCCCAGCAAATCAATGTTTAACAAGCTAGATCTTGTAGAGATATATGTATCTCTCTATGCTACGTGGATCAACAAAAGATGAGCGATCACTTATTTTGTTTCTAGAATGATAAGTAATAAAAACTTATTTAGTGAATCCTCCCCTAATATCGAGAATTAAGCTTCTAATCTTCTGCTTTTTATATTGTAGTTATATAATTCCTTGCTTATTTCAATCACAGTAACTTCCAAATTCAATATATATATATATCTGTATATCACTTTGCAACAATTACTTTAGGATAAAATCCTTATATCCGATTCTTCTTCATATCTCTATCTGCAGATTTATAAATATTTTGAAGACTCTGGATCTAACAGTAATCTGAGATATCTCAGTCTATCTGGTTGCAAGAAATACTCCAGATATATATAATTACATTAATTCCTTAATTTGCTTTCATACATTACCTATCCAAGATCTGGTCTGTAGTTACAGCAGCAATATTCTTTGAATATCATATATTGTTTTGCAATATGTGAAAATTATCAATGTCAGATATTCAATGCATGTGAGTTAGAATTGTGCATTCCCATGACAGAAAATTTAGGTGTGGTCCTAATCAAGTGATATGTAATATCCTGAATGCATTGTGTGTTAGAATGATCTGAATCTCTGCATTATCGTGTCCTGGGATGATCCGCCTGAATGATTGCAACAAACATTACAGAACCAGTTATAGTCAATTTGACGTCACTGAAAATCTACCCCTTAATTTAAATATTACTTTCTCTATATTAATTCTTAAATATAATATTTACTATGCCTCAAGAGGGCAGTGTTGCTCTTAAAATTAATTTCACAATTTAATTTTAATTCCCTTATCTCAGGTCAAAGATCAATTTACTAGCTTATTTTGAACAAAGAACAACTATGGTTATTCTAGACAGTGCGTCTCGGATTGTCAAAATTAAATTAATATCTCCACTCCTCTCAAGGTTTTTACTGAGTACTCTTTATCAGCTAAATTCCTTTCTAGTTAAAAATCAACAGAAATTCTATTCTTCAGTAATTATACCGTTATATAGTTCTACTCTACAAATAATTGGAGCATCTATTTTCTACTGTAAATATTGAATATATTGATTATAAAAATATATTTTGTGAAGATTTTTATACACTTGCATAGAGATTTTAAATATATTCCTATACCCAAAAAGAAAAATATCTTTAATTCAAGGACTTGTTAAAACAAACCAATAAATTTAAATATGACATGTCTGGCACTTAGCTCAGCATTATATCAATATAAAGACATTTTATCGTCTATAACATCATGTCTAGCACTTATAGAAACCCCCATAACTCTTATGGTTCACCTAGCCATGAACTATTAAAAAAAAATCTCTGTCCATTTCTAAAACTAGACGAAAATTTAAAAAGAAAAGACTTTACATTAAAACAAGATGGCTACAGGCATCCATTTTAATTTTCCATTATAATATACCCGACAGGGGTTTGTTATTTTGGGCGGATGGGGGGTCTTCAGTTTCGGATGATTTTAGGGCATATGCAGGTGTCTCTATATATGATAATATATTTGTATTACAGTGTTTTATTTCAACAGTTAACAATTTATTTTGGGGGGCGCAAATAACTGGTCTTGCCTATGGCGCAAAATAAGGAACAAAAAACGGACACCTCGAGGCGCAAAATCACCTGTCTCAACATATAAGTGATCATGGGAATGTGGAACAAGCAAATATTATCTGGTCTATTCACTAAAAGTTGAAACTCAGGAGAAGAGAACAATCTACACCAAATATTCGATTTGGAAAGTGAGATAAAGGGGAAAATTTTTCTTATTTGGCTATTTTGACCTAGAATTTTCACTTCTGCAGTTCTCCTGAGTTTCACCTTTTAGTGAATAGACCTGTATATGTCATGCAGTCACTGATAAATTCTCGCAATGGCCAAAATAAAAATATATATAACAGATAAACGTATTTGGCCCTTGCCCAATAAGGTAATGGAATATTTGTTAAGAGCTGACTGTAGATTTGTAATACCTTAAACACATACCACAAACAACATAGTTCTCAATGAACAGTAATCAAGTGTTCCAAACGTACATGCGTATTAGTATCTCAGTTGACATTTACGTAGTCCAGTAGTATAATTTTTTTTATGAAATATTAAACAAGTGGCAGTGGTGCAACTCTCGTTTTTTTTGACCAACCAAATGGCGCCATAAACATGCATGAAATAATCAATTTATAAACGTGTATGCTTCTCTATGGTGCAAAAACCTAAATTGCAAAATATTTAATACTCCATAATATGGAATAGTCCATGGTTTGCGCGGAGGTCTCCTCCTTTTTACCTCTGCGAGTCCGTATGTCTCAAAAAATGCAAGAGAACAGTAATAAGATAATAGTGCAATATTGTAGAGGCAAATCCTTATTATGTAATGAATTTTTTGTCACACTCACACATTCAAGAGCTTATTTATGGTTCTATATGTTGCGCAGAGTGTCAGCTTTCACGGAAGTGACACTGTCCGCTCCTCTGGATATCTTACTCCTTTATCCTCAAAAAGACACTAATATAGACAAACTCATGGCACAGTAGCTGGAACCAAATGCGTTGCTTATCAAAACAGCAGGAGAAAATTATAGTTCTGCTCTCTTATACCTGCTCTGGTGTTTCTGGCCTTGCAAACTTGCCAGTGTTGCCCAATCGTCCTCCGCTCTCTCCAATGCTCCTTAGTCCTCCCAGTTCCGTGAGGTTAATAATCTCCTGATGAAGCTCCGCGAGGGTGATATGCGTTGAGAAGTGTTTTTTTTTTGCTTTTAACAGTTCAATCATCTATGTGACTAGCATTTGTTTTGAGCGCTATGGCTATTGTGGTTGTCTGTTGTCTGAGGCTACTCTTTCTATTACCATTATTTAGCTATCGTATAGTCGGCAGCTCGAACTGCCGAGGTAACAGCATTACAATATGTGGGTGTCTCTTACATACTTTTTCCATGGTCTCTTATTTACATTTTTGTAGGACATTACTTCCATGTACATGACTTATGTGCCCTTGTTGCGCCTTTGTTGATTTTGGTTGCCATTCTGTGTCTTGCACTTTTGTGTTTTATGTAGTTCGTCATGGTTTTGAAACTTTAATAAAATGTATTTATTTTATGCTCCATCATATACATTTCTATTGTCTACATACATCTCTATCGATGTGGGTGATGTCCAGTCTGTATGAAGGTTCTTTATTGCCCTTTTGTACCTTTTTTATTTGTGTGTTAAAATTGTTGCAAACAACATGTCACGTCTCGGCCTTGCCCCCTGGTGGTGAAGGGTCTTCATGTTTGTTTTTCCCCTATGGTGTGTCTGGCTGTGCTGTTTAGGGCTGATCTGGGGTTCTGTTGTGATCTCCTGGTCTGGGGTCACATGGCCCAATCACACAGACCCACTCCCTATATATTCCCAGCAGCACAGAGCCTCATTGACTGTTTGTGGAGTTTGATGGTGGTTCTGTCTGGTTCGTGTTTCCTGAGTTGCTGCAAAGCATTCCTGTTCAAGTGTTTTCTGGTTCTGACCTCGGCTTTATTTTTGACTATCCCTTCTACTCCCCCCTGGTACCGTATATTTCTGATCTGTTGCCAACCTCTGCCTGATTGACGATTCTTGTATGTTTCATGTTTTATGTACCTTGTCTGTCTTAGTTTAGTATTATATTCAGAGGCTGCTTATAAGGACCTCTTTTAGTATAGTCTGTCTGTTTTGTTTACTGTCCTGCAGCCTGCTCCCTTCACGGATTGTCAAGTGTATCTTTGTGTTTCTGAGTGTCCTAAGTTGTCTGTCGGTCTTGAAGCCTTCGGAGCTTAGTGGCAATTCTGTTCTGTTTTTTGGTGCTCCTTGGTTTTGGAGAAATCCGTCTGTCCTTGTGTCCAGTCAGTTACTCACCTGCCTTAAGGGCTTCATCTCATGTTCCAAGCCACCACGATGGCCCAAGCAGGGGCTAACCGTTACACAACACTAAAGGGACTATTCACAAAGCACCAGACATTACTTTGATTTTAGGCCCAGTTCACTGCATTTCGGCGATTCCATTTTGCCAAAAATACGGTGAATTCACAATTCAGTATTCGGCGAATTGATAGCTCAGTGAATAGATGAGCTGCCATGAAATGGCAGCGAATGGTGAATTTCACAGTTGGGTGCAATTTCGGGCCAGTTTGGAGGTTAGCGAATAGCCCCTTAAATGGTGAACAGCAGTTTATTAACTTTACAGTAGAATAGCTGGGTTACTATTGTTCAGCTTTGCCTAGATTTCCAGTCACTGAAAGATACAGCTCCAGGTGCACTATGCTAAAAATGTAATGCTACAAAGACTAGGGGCAGTATTACAAAGCTGGTGCTAACCAGAGCTGTTGTAAGCTTAACAACCCCATAGACTATAATGGCTCTATAAAGTTTACAACAGCTCTGGTTAAGTTAGTACCAGCTTTGTAATATGGCCCTAGGTCTCTCAGAAAAAAAACTCAAAATCTAGCCATAATCCAGGTTACTGGGTGTTTTTTGAATCCTGGCAGGTAAAACACTGAAATGAGCAAAGTCAGTGCAGTCGAGTATACCGACTAGATACTAGTAGATACTCGAGTATACCGCTAGAGTTTGGTGATAAAAATTTACTTTAAAATTGGAGGGGTCGTGTTAAATTCGAGACATCTGCATCGCGTGTAAAAAAAAATTAAAAAATACTTGATCAGCCCACAAACGTATAGATCATACATACACCAGTTTCGAGCATCCATACATAACTTACTATAGTTACTAAACCAAACTCTTAACCAAGGAACCACTAGGTGGCGCCAGAATACAGAACATTTCTCTGGAGGATGCACTTTGGCTATTTTTCTTTTTTGAGCCAGCGCTGTGTATATATATATATATATATATCTTTTTCTCTAATGAAAGGAGTCAGACTTGGTAGGATTCTCGTTTTGGCTGCTTGAGGCCCATAGGTGTTAAGATAATTTTTAATTTGCTGTATGAATATATATATACTGTGATTCAAATACAAAACTTAGTCAATATGCCCTTTGTTTAAAATCCTATAAAATATTTCTAGCCACACATCCTCTCAAAGGAAGCCAATGGAATTTTAATTAAAAGCATACATCCTGGAAGTAGGAAAGAGAGCAAACTTTGTTACCGGGCAGAATAAGTAAAAAAGGTTTCTTTGTGTTGTCAGTATTAATTATGTATGATCTATACATTTGTGGGCTGAACTGTGTAAATGATGTCTGCTATTCGTCTGTAATCCAAGACTCTCTATGTCTGTCCCACTGGATCAAGCGAGAAGCAACAAATCTCCTTCATTGCATGACTCGGCCAGTCCTGCTGATGATTTTGCTGAAACCATTTCAATAGGCTTTGTGGGGAAATTTTTTAAATGTATTATCTGTTTTTATTCTTGTGATATTAACATGTATTGTTTGTTTTTGTTGCAGCTGTAATTGCAGTATGAAAAATTAATGAATCTGTATAAGAGTTTGGTGACAGGTTTAGAGGGAACAACATTTCTTAATTTTTTTTAATTTTATTTTTGCTTGGCCGTGTCACCATCATCATCATCATTGTTCATAAAGAGAACCTGACAGTCACCAAGGTCACAGTGGCTGAGTCTGGAACAAATCATGGACATTTTGTGCCAAGATCAAAGGTCATAGGTAATACTAGTGCACTGACACAGATTGTTCAGAAAGAGTTCCAATCTTTGAAACTCAGGTTATCTCATTTGCTTGACATTTGAGGAACCCAAGGATGTTGCATCTCAAGGTGGGATGTTGCTGAAGGCCGATTGTTGACCATTCACTTTGGATAAAGACAACGGTCTCAGACTCCGAGAAGTTCTTTTTCTTCAATCCCCTTGATAAGTGTGAGAATGGGTTGGATTTGGAAAAATGAGAATGCATTTCTTGAGAGTGTGTGTGAATGCAGGTGTGTATGAGTTTTGTGGAGTGAAGCTGAACATAAGAAAACACACAGATGAATTTAAAAGTACATCTATGTTATTATATTTTTCTTGTTTGGTGAAAATAATTTGGAAAATGCTTGTTAATAGTTATTTAATGTCTAGATTAGGCATTTGGCTCAGGTCCCTAGTTTGGTTCACTGGAAGAGTGAATCTAGATTTAAATTTTTCAATTTAGATAAGTGTATTTTATGCTCATAAAGGGCTTCCTTGTTGAATTCCTCCAGTACACAGTAAAGGTATTGAGGTATTTCATGATTATCATTCCTGTCCCTGCTTACCCTGCACTTCCACTCCACCTTCCTTGATTCCTTTCCTCCATTCCCCTCCCATGAGTAGTTTCTAGACTCTTTTTGTCACCCTCTGGACATCTAGAAAGACTTATGGGTATAAAGTGATGACACTGTGGTCCTGGCTACGTCAGTAATGATGCCTTGTTTTGTCTTATACTTTTTAGTGATCACAATTGTGTATATGATCAAAGAGAGAGCTGATAACGTTTTTTGTGAAAGTATTTTAAAAAAAGGTGTTAACTTGGCCCCCCCATGCTGTGACAGGAAGGTCTATGCAGGCAATGAACAATAGCTTTTGATATCCCTTCAAAAGGGGATTTAGTGGCCAGCAAAGAGCCAAAAGGACATTCACATTTTTAATTACTTCCTGAAACACATCAGAAAACAGGCTTGCCTAGGCAGAAGCGTTGTATTTTCAATTTATATACAAGAAATTTGAATGATTGATAACTGGTCATGCTTCGTAGGATGTTATTCCGATCACAATCTTTCTTTCTATTATCTATATATCAGTTTATCTGTTCCTATTAGTATCTCTCTGAGGCTAAATAATGTATGTACGCTATATGGACAAAACTATTGGGACATCTGACCGTTACACCAACATAGGGCAGTATTACATACTGCCTGCTAAAATACGGACGCTAAGGAGGAAAACCTGTGCCTGCAGGTTTCTCCTTCGCATCCCCATTTTAGCTCCATATTACGGGGCAGGTGCTAAATCAGCAGCCTGCCCCGTAATGCAGCGCTAAGCCAGAGGATACTCGAGGCAGCGCTTACCGCCGTCGCAAGCATCCCTTCCATGGAGTCTATAGGACTCCATTGAGGCTTCGAATGCCGGTCACATGACCTTCAGGATCGCACTTTTTGCAAGATCCTTCAGGTAGCCAGAGTGATCGTGGGGGGAGACCCCCCTTTTTTAACCCCTTAGCGGTCGTAATGTAATATGGTTGGCCCGCACTAGGGCCACTTAATCTAATGTTAACGCTCACACAGCTGAGTGCTAATGTTAGCGTTAAGTATGTAATAAGGCCCACGGACATTTATGACATTGTATTCAAAATACATAAATATGGAACTGGTCCTCCCCTATGCAACAGATTCCTTTCTTCTGGGAAGGCTTTTCACAAGATTTTGGATTATTGCTGTGGAACATTTTTCTCATTCATGCAGTAAAGCATTTGTGAGATTAGGCACTGACTTTGGGAGGGCCGGCCCAAGCCACTGTGCTTCCTGGATCCAAGGATGAAATGCTGCCCCCCAAGAGAAAAAGCACGCTATGTGTATGAGCGTATCACAGAACTCCACAGCAATAAAACTCACAGTAATGTGTGGTGTGTATGAGCGCATCAGTGAGCTGCATAGCAATAACATTCACAGTACTGCGCGGTGTATAGTCTACTCATTAACCCCTAAAATGCCATAAATTAAGGGGAAACATTAAAACACACACAAACATTAAAAAAACATTAAACAAATACACTGAGGTATGTAGCCTACCCATTAAAATGACATTAATCAAGGAAAAAATAAAATGTATATTGTGAGGGATGAAGCCTGCCCATTAACCCTGAAAAACAAAAGTAATACACAATGTGATATAGCGTGACCATTAACCCCCTTCATTGCTGAGCCATTTCAATCCTGTGACAAAAAGAAAAAGTTACGTTTATATTTTATTATTTATGATTTTTGTTCTTTTACAGTGAATATGGTCATGTTGAGTATCATTGGAAAGGTCAGACTCTGAACGTATGCAATGCACGAGGATGAAGATATAGCAGTCCGAAGAAGTGCAGGAAACTGGATGCCGATCCCTTGTAGGTGGGGGGGTTACATGGCAGACAAGGAATAACCTACAGTAGGTGGGTCTCTGTAGCAACGCCTATGGCTATCAGATACAATTTTACTTTATAATTCATTCCTCCTTCTATTCCCGAGCTCCACGGAGGTGGCGCACTGCACCCACATACCTGGTTCCGGCGGTCTAAAAGAGAGACAAGCTGCCTGGGAATGAGATCTGTCCACACGTGCCTTAATCTCTTCTCTCTGCTGCTCTTCCCCTGTTGCCCGCAGCCTCCAGGAACAGAAATGATAAACGCACCTCGAAAAAGGTACAGTGGCGGCAAAAATATGCTGCCCCCCCAGAATTTGCCACTTGGAGCCATGGCTCCAACCTGCACCACGGTCAGGCCGGCCTTGGATGTTGGATGAGATGGCTCTCAATCTCCATTCCAGTTCATCTCAAAGGTGTTCAATAGAGTTGAGGTTAAGGCTCTGTGCGTGCCAACCAAGTTCTTCCACACTACACTTTTCACTACATTTTAACATCATTTACTAGAAATAATTTTCCAATAACTTGTGTACAACTTAGGCTAGTGTCAGACGAGCATCTTTGGAGAGCGGAAGGAACATCCGTGAGAGTGGACGTTCCTTCCACTCAACGCCATCTGGCCACCTCGCTGAGCGCACTCAATGCGCTCAGCGCTTTGCAGCCCCGTCAACGTGCGTCCTAGCGCATCGGCGGGGAGGCTTGGAAAACCGACGCTTGTTGCACGCGCATTTCGTGTGCTCGCACAAGCGTTCACAAGCATGTGACCGGCCCCATTGCAGCGTCGCAATGCTGCGACGGACACCGGTAAGCAAATCCGTATGGATAGCGCGCTCGTCTGACACCAGTCGAAGATACATAAACTTGTATTCTATTTTTCATACTGCCATTCAGGCTATTTTATCAGTCGAAATATGCTTACTTATCTTAAAATCTTTTAATAAAAATTTATACAAAAGAAAAATATTTTCATGATTATACTTATAATATTGGTAACATAACAAGATAAATACAGTACTCCTAAATTAGATAAAATAATTGGTTGTAAATTTGGCACACTGTATGCATGGTAGCATTTATTTACCCAGTTAACCCTTTCTCTGCTGAGCTCATTTCACAATTTTTGTTCATCATGTTTAATCGTGATATAAAGTTATGTTTTATTCGAACAAATTATATATGGGGGGGGGGGTTTCAGTAGACTTAGTCACATAATTATATATTTTGCATGGGCCATTTCATGTCAATTTAAAATGATATAACAACAAATGTCAAAGTGTAACTTTGTAATAAAATTTCAATCATTTACAGCATATGAAATAATTTTCCACATTTTATAAATCATACCTCTGTGGTTATATGTTCAATGGGTTACTCTTGATTTAAAAAAAAAAGTGGAGAACCTGGCCAATCCCAGTCCTACCACCTGCAGTACCCCTAGCAAAGCTGGATTTCCCAGCCAGGGATGCCCCCCCTCAATCCAGTGCGAACAGGTCAGGTAGCATTGGGATGCCCAGGGTTGCCAGCATATGCGGGCAACCTGGAGCGACTCATTTGGTCCCGGCAGGGGGCGGAGCACCCTATGAACCCAGACTAGAGAGAGAGAGAGAGCTCTTCAGTTGTGTGTGGTAAGAGGAGTTGAAAGTAGCGTTGCACAAACACAGGGAGATCGGGGATTGACTCCAGGATGTTACAGAGCCAGAGGTTAGACCTATGGGACCTACTGTCTAAGTCTTCCACCACATCTTGGAACGTCTCTTAACATTCGCGCAGGGTGCAAAGATCTGCACTCATCGTGGCCTGGTCATCCTCAGCAGCCTCTGCTCGGTCCTAAAGGAATATAGTTTGTATAGTTTGGACCTCAGCGTGCTGATGTCTGCTCTAAGCCCCTCCAGGCCCACTTGGACGTCGGCCTAGAGGTTGTCCTTAATGGTGAGTAGACGTTGCTGGGGGTCTTGGAAGTCCCTCCGGGTGCAGGGATCCTTCAGCAAGGCTGCGGGAGTATGCACTCCCATCTTGGGCAGCCCTCGCTGTCTGGTAAGTGATGCTCCTGGAAGCACCAGGAGACATCGGACTGCAGCTCTCCTTGCCCCTGGGTATAGCAGGGACTTCTGGAGACCCAAATGGGCAAGTTAGGTGTGGATGAAGGCTAACTTGCCCCTAAATCTTAAAAGCCTGACAAACCACACTCCCCTATAATTTTTTATTGGTCAAAAAATATATAATTATCAAAATAGACTAAAAATAAATTATATTATTAAAATAAATGTTTATTTTTTAATAATGTTATTTTAATATTTTTATTTTCATGTTAAGAATTATTTTAATTGTATCTTTTATTGCTGTGGATCTTTGTGATCTGCTCATACACACCGCATATTGCTGTGGAGCTCCATGTTATGCTCATACACACATTTTGTCCTATAAAATATCTTGGAATAACCTGATCTCTGGTTGTTTGGGGCCTCATAACTAAAATTTACCAAAGGACACACCAAATTTGGAGCTGCCTCTGTCACAAACCATTTGCACTGTCAATGAATATAACTGCTTACTATTGATATACACCTCTTCATCATGCAGTGGAGCTCGGATCCCTATGGGTGCTGTCTTGGACCCAGTGTTGCAGAGCAGGGGTTCCTATTCTTTGGGTGGGAATTTTACAGGCCATTCATTATTTTGTTATAAAGTGTGTATTTCCAGCTGTTTGTTAGATAGCACAATTCAGCAGTAGGCAGCTGAGGTTCCAAGCTATTCAGGGACACCCTGCATTTGGTGGTAGCTGCTTAGGGTGAGGAGATCTAGTCTGTTTTACTCCTATTTTTGAGCTATAACCAGTCGGGGTTGAACATGCATTGGTGCCAGGAAGTTTAGTTTGGAGTGGCTGTGGGCTCTTGCAGCTGGAATACACAGGATTATGGGATGAGTACTTTGTACTTTCAAGGTTATTCAGAGAGAAGTGAAAACCAGGAGAATGGCTGGAGAAGTGAAAATTCTAGGTCAAAATAGCCAATTTGGAAAGTGAGATAAATGGGAGAATTTTTCTGGTTTGGCTATTTTGACCTCGAATTTTTAATTCTCCAGTCAATCTCCTGGTTTTCACCTCTCTGAATAACCCGGATAGTCTCAACTCATAGTGCACAGTAACGGATACAATTGCTTGCTATATTCAAAAAAGAAGAAAGATATATATATATCTCATACAGCGTAGGCGCCTATTTATAAACCAGATTACTATAGTGTTATGAAGTAGTTAAATTATAACTAATAAGTAGTGAGTTGCTGCCCAAAGGGGTAAGCACAATATACAGAAAAAACAACCAAAATCTGCATTAACCAAAAATGAAATTATAGATAGAACCTTTGTAGCGCATCAAAAATAGATTTAAAGGTAGACTTCAACAAAGAGGTATATCAAACATAAAGTGCTTCAGTCTTAAGGTGACAAATATTCAATCAATGAACACATATAAAAGTGCAATGTGCCATAGAACACAGTAAAGTGCAACAATATATAAAATTCCAGCAGTGCGATTGGTATAAGAGAGTCTATAAAGTGTAACAGTGTCCGAATGTGCAAAATGTGCAAATTCAATGATATCCAATACAACAGTATGAATACCAGTGGGAAAAATTCCTTAAAATTTACTTCTCTTTATGTTCAAGCGATGCACAAATATAGTCCTCCTTTCTTGGTCTGTGTATCTCTTGCCGTCTCTCAATAGTGGAGAGGATAGCCAGAAAGGAGAAAAAAGTGAGAGAAAGGAAAAAAAAAAAAAATATTGGAGGGGAGAGAAAAAATGAAGAAATAATCGTGCAGAAAATCCCAATTAAATATGGCAAATGAATTACTCGTAGGAATATGGAAACTCACATTTATAAGAGCCCAAAAAAATCCCTGGCTCTAGGTTTAGGAGCTTCCAGCCATATAGAGGGTGGCGTATCCCTTCTTAAATCTTCAACTCTGGTTGCGATGGCTACAATAAGATAATAGACAGCGCTCCCATAGTATATTACCGTATTAGGATAAAAAAGAGGTGATAATGTATTGAACTCACCAGATATGGAGCCTCTTCCACACAGGCTCACTCAATACAGCATCAGGTACACTATGGTGGATACCCAGAACCTCTTCTCAACCGTCTGAGTGCCAGATATCAGGAGCTTCCAAGCGGTGGCAAGTATATATCCAAGGAGAGTAGTCCATAGAATATAAACCATATAAAATTTATTAAAAAATTAATTGCATATTAATTGCAATATACCGACTGAGGAAGGCTGTTAATGCCGAAACGCGTCTCGGTAACGCATCTGTCCATTTTTTAATATGCAATTAATTTTTTAATAAATTTTATTCCAGTAGAATGTGGGAAGCAGGGCAGGCACGCTGTAGAGCCACCACGGCAGTTAGAGAGAGAGTGCGCCGCTTGAACACACATGGCTGCGGGCGCAAATGCCTGTCTGATCTCTGGGTCCCCCCTAAAGTGGCAGAATGCCAGGGCTCGGTCGCAAGTGCAACCGCTGCGACCCTGGTAGTTCCGCCACTGAGTCCAGTCTTTAAACACTTTAACAACAGCTGCTCTTGAACATTTAATGAATTCTGCTGTTTTGCTGATACTCTCTCCATGGCTCAGAGCGCCAACAATCATCCAACGTTCGAAGGCTGTTAAATCGCGTTGTTTACCCAAATCTTCAGAAAACAATCACTTCTACTGTTGTGGTAAACAACCTGATTCCCTATTTATAATGGTCTGGCCCTCTAGCAACTTCAGCGCGAAATTATAGCTAATTTGCCTAAAAAAGTCAGGTGGTCATAATAATCTGGTCACTCAGTTTATATACTGGTGGTACTTGATCCACCTAGCTTTGAGGAAGCAGAGGAGCACCTCATAAAATGTGCTCTGTGTCACACCGCCACTCTCTGCCATGGGATGCTAGAAACTTACAGAAACAGCAGGGAAGCTTGGTAATTCATAGACAGGTTGGCTGTGTTATGATATTGGGTTCCAGATCAGGTTTCAGCTCTTCATAGAGACAGAGAATCTGGGCCTGGTCCAGTCTGAAACACTTTTGGCACTCTGCATCAGTTATGCCATTCGGAGTGAGATGTGTCCTTGGACCACTTTGTATGCCTGGGGAATTGCTACTGCGCTTCTTAACTTCTTTGTGTCTACAACTTTTTTCCATCATGCACTGCAACAGGAGAACTCCACACATAACCAGGCATACAATAATTGCAGGATCTATCGCCATGCAAAGACAGGAGGCTCTGGAGGATGGCTTTTATAGGCTCAATATGCTGCCCTTTACAAGTTTCTGCTGATTTTAGAATTAACACCAGGTTTCAGGAGTCATTAAATATAGACGGTTTATGCCTAGCTCTTGTTTTGGCTGCACCTTGGAATTGCATGCAACTCAAGCTGTTAGTATGGACTTTGCAAGCTGTTATAATAACTATAGGGGCCAAGAAGTACAGTAAGCTTGTGTCAGTTGTGAGCCCCACATAACGCTCATTAACAGCAATATTGGCATAGGAGCTCGATCCGTTAACCTTATATCTCTGTAGTCAATTCCGGCTCAAGCCATTAGACTTGCAGCTCGGTTGGAATAGGACAACTACTATGGCAAGCCTTTTTCAATCTTCTAAAGAGAATTATGAAGCAGTTGGAGGTGGATATTTATGGTACAAATTAACAAATACATTCCTTTAATTCACAGAAAAACTCCTGTTTTTTTCTGAATTAACAATTTTAGGGCCCTATTACAATCTTCGCGTTAAAGCGCTTTCGCAACGCGTGAATTTGTGCGCCAAGCTTTGAATGTTAACGAGCATAAATCAACGCTGGAATTACAATTCTCACACATTTTTTCATCTGTCGAGCAATAATGCACATAAAACGTACACGCACAAACCCGCGCGCAGCAACGTTGCGCAGAAATCAGTGTGCGGACTGTTTTTTTTCACGCGATTCAGCCAATCAGAATAAAGAAACACAATTGTCTCACGTTAAGTTTTTGCGCCTGTCCAAGTCAATCTGAGTATATATGCTGCAGCAATAATAAATGCCCACACAACTTCTCCATTTTATTGGTTTGGTATGAGTAGAATGTGTAACTATACTTTGCTGTATTTTTTTTTTTGGGCTGGTGTATTTGGGTTCGGCCAGGCTGTTCAGATTTCCCACATCAGGTGTCAAAATATATTTTCCTGAAGTTTGTACATCAGTTCGTTGCTTGCAATGAAATCCAGAGAAGCTACATCAGCAGATTGATGTTTCACTCTCGGTTTATCTTTTTTAGTTCTATTCATTTACAGTGTGAGAAATAAGGAAACGGGATTTCATAAAAATTGTTTCAGATCTTAATCTTATCAGGATGCGTTTTAATACCATGTAAAAAGAGGGCAGGCCTATTTTATGATTAAACTCTATTTGAAGAACGCACTATAAACGCTTTCTATTTTTAATTTTACTTTGTAATTGGTAACTGAAAATTACTTTTTATTTAATATCAAAATATGTAATGCTGCATAGAAATCTAACTAGGTATGAGAATGCCAGAGCTAATATTCAAATCCGTTTGTTACTCGGCACAGAAAACAACCGTTATGAACTTTGGTAAAGTAATTAGCTAAATCTTATTAAGAAAAGGTCAGTCCTATCAAATTTATTACCAGGTATTCAAAAGAATGCCAAGGTCATGAACAATTCTACTGACAGGCTTGAGAAATAATACATATATTCTAAATACATTTTATCACATTCACAACAAAATATCATTGTGGATCAGCAGATAAAAATAGCACGAAAACCCCATATGACGCTGAAACTACTAAAGCAAATGGTTATAAGAAATTCCAAGAATTTTTATAGATTGTGTAAGTCCTGTTACTAGGTTATAGAATGTCTGATTTCAGAATGTTTGTTCACACATTTATGTGCATGAATCTTACTGGATGCTTTTGTAAGTCCAGTCAGTATTATTAACTCAACCACTACATTATTATTAAATATACACTGTGACAACTGTGATGCCCTGCAATTGCCAGTGTTCTCTTTCCTCTGTAAGATACAGTGAGGGAAAAAATTATTTGATCCCCTGCTGATTTTGTGTATTTGCCCACTGACAAAGAAATGATCAGTCTATAATTTTAATGGTAGGTTAATTCTAACAGTGAGAGACAGAATAACAACAAAAACATCCAGAACAATGCATTTCAAAAAAGCTATTAATCGATTTGCATTTTAATGAGTGAAAAAAAGTATATATTTTTTTGTGTTCAAAATTTTATTCAGTATGTAACAGAAAGGTACAGTAACAAAAACTAGACACGTGCACAGCACAAAATTTCATTTTGAACTAATGGATTAGTCCTAAAATGCAATTTATTTAGTTGCTAAAGAAATTCATTTTCAGTTCTTTAGTATGAAAACTAATTTCCTTCATCCGAAAACCAGTGGATACAATTACTATTGTAGTGGCTCCTCAGAGAGCTGAGATTGCTGCTTGTTACAGTATCACTCACTCTCAGCACAATGTGCCAGGCAAAGCTGTTAGAGTTTCAGTAAAACTAGTAAATAATATTTTTATATATAAGAGGTTAGAACAATATTATTTCCTTGGTTTACTGAAACTCTGAGCGCTGTTACAGTCAGTTACTGATACATTGTACTGAGAGATAATATAACAAGCAGCCGATCTCAGCGCTCACAGCCACTAGATTTAAAGGGCTAAAAAAAAAAGGCTTCTCTCTGTATAATGTATAGAACATTCTCCTGCATTAATGAATACCCCTCTCTGTAAAATGTATACAACATCCACCTGCATTAATTAATGCCCCTCTCTGTATAGAACATCCTACTGCATTGGCATGTGGAGGGTGCAGAACTTCGGAATGCAATGCTTATCCAGCACAGGAGAGGGAACCTTTACTTAAACTTTGTATCTCTGTGGGGGAGACACAGGAATATAAAAGCAGGGGAGAGGGAAAATATTAACGTAAATCGGTCTGAAAGCTCAGAGAAGAGATGACTGGTGCAAATTGATTTTTATAATAAAATAAAGCACTTTAAATCTAGGGAAAACATTCAAATAAATCACACTGAAGGCTCATAATGACAGTAACTGTGAGAGCTGGCTACTAAATGTATCAGACGTAAAAAAACCTTTATAACAAGCAGCACTGGGAGAGGAGAGAGACTTTATATAAAACGTGTATTATAGATGAGGAAAGGGGGATAGTGCTCCTGGATAATATAAAATGTATCAGACCTAAGCCCCTATTATGCAGAGCGGGAGGGAAGATAACACACGTTTTATAAAGTCCCTCTCTTCTCCCAGCGCTGCTTGTTATAAAGGGGGTTTTTACTATCCAGCCCTCCTCTGTCATTAGCTTTCAGTGTGATTTATTTCAATGTTTTCCATCTCCAGCTGCTTTTATCATCTTGTCTGCCTCATAGACATGCAAGGGTTAAGTAAAGGTTAACCTCTCCTGTGCTGCGAGTGAGTATTCTGGAGCTATATCACTGTCAGATTTTCGGGTAGGGGTCGGGCAGGATTACGCATACAAACCTTTTCTGTAGCTTTGCGATGTTGCGCTTCATTACTGATCTCCTTCACTCAATGTAATATCACAAAAAGGACTGAAACTAAAATGTAGTGCATTTTATTTTAGTTTCTTTCATTTTTTTGTACTGAGCAGTTTCGTATCTCTTGAGTCATACGAAAACTAAATTATCCCAAAATTCAGACTAAATCATTTTAGTACTAAAACGAATGCACATGTCTAACAAAAACAATATAACAGACATGAGGAGAAGATCATTTGTAGGCAATACGGATTCTAGTGCGTACCTCAGTGTCGTAACATTGCATGGTAAGTACTTTCCACATATATCCATCCATTGTACCGGGTTACCACTCCCAGACAGAGAGAGAGATGAAAAGTAGAGTAAGAAGAGGCCCTCCGATCAAGGGGGGGGGGTCGCCTGACAGAATGATATGTAAGAGAGAAGAAGAAAATTAAAAAGGGAGACAGAAGAGGATAAAAATCGAGGGTAGAAAGCGGATCAGCAGGGTGCCTATAGGAACCATAGTAACATCTGCAGGGAGACCCAGGCAATCTCTACCTTCCAAAAGAAAGACAGAGGATGCCCGGAGGTGCCATGTGGTTTGTTCACTCAGAAGATGATGACTCTGGGGTGTGAACCTTACAAAGCCATTCCGTGCAGAAGGCAGAACACAGAATCGAGTGAGACTTCCAAAACAGGGGACCAGACCTCACAGCTAGCAAAAGACGCAGCAGAATAGACTGATTAAGGGATTTATAGGGCAAGGCTGTCTGACCAAGCAAAAACAATTTAGGGTCCAAGATTAAATCAAGACCAGTCAGATGGCAGGCTAGTCTCCGTACAGCCTCCCAGAAAGGGCGAATGCATGAGCAGGACCACCACTTGTGGAGACAAGTGCCTCTCGTAGAATTACACCGCCAGCACAAATCTGTGGAGGAGGGACAGAAACATGCAGTCTGTGCGGGGGAGTTGTACCATAACGTGATCAATTTGCATGAGGTCTCGCGAAACCTTGACACGGGGAGTCAGAAGCTACAAAATTAAACGTTTTAGTCCAGTGCTTCTCTGGCGATGGTCTTGTAACCCATTCCAGCCTTGTGTAGGACTACAATCTTGCCCCTGACATCCTTGGACAGCTCTTTGGTCTTGCCCATGGTGGAGAGTTTAGAATCTGATTGCTTCTGTGGACAGGCGTCTTTTATACAGGTAACAAGGTGAGATTAAAAGCATTCTCTTATAGGGAGTGTTCCTAATCTCAGCTTGTTACCTGTATAAAAGACACCTGGGAGCCAGAAATCTTGGTGATTGATAGGGGATCAAATACTTAGTTCACTTACTAAAATGCAAATCAGTTTATAACTTTTCTGAAATGTGTTTTTCTGGATGTTTTTGTTGTTATTCTGTCTCTCACTGTTAAAATAAACCTACCATTAAAATTATAGACTAACCATCTCTTTGTCATTGGGCAAACGTACAAAATCGGCAGGGGATCAAATAAATTTTTCCCACACTGTAAGTATATGATTTTCATAGTGCTCAAACAGGATTGGTGAGTTCATTAGGTGATCTAGGCACTCGCCTAGGGAGCTGACGTGGAGTGACGGGAGTAGCGGGAGTAGATCAAACAGGCAGCTGAATATTATGCAATGCTCTCTGCTTGTGAGTGTCTGTTTGCTGGCACCCAGTACTTTGACAGCCTGCTAAAGGTAATGGAGAGAGGCAGATGCAGGGACTGCAAGCACCAAGCATTGATACTTAAATGTGTTGCCTGACATCTTGTAACATCAAGATACACCTATAACATGCCTGCCTCTTTCTCGGTATACAGGTAGGGAGCTCCAACAGCTTTGTGGCGATATCACTACTCTCTATGAGGCACAAGGGAAAGAAGCAGCTCACACACGGAGAAGCACTGAGCTTGTGTGCCGCATGCCAAATTACCCCTCCATACAAAGCATGAAAAAAAATAGACTTTAACCAGGGTCACCCTAGGTCATTGTGGTGCCCAGATCAAACTGCCCCAAGGTTGTCACGACTGAGGTATACCAGGGTTGAAGGGGTCAAGCCCAGGTGTGGTGACAGATGTGGAGAGAGATATTCAAGGGTTTAAACAGAAGACGTTTATTAAACACAGGAAAATCCCAGCAGGATGAGCAAAACCAAAAGGGAACACTGGACAATGAACAACTAATAAACAAGTAAATGGATAACACATGAATAGGTCAGATAAATACATACTAAAAATTAGGACGGCGCATCCGTGTTATCATATTCACTGGGGGGGGGGGGTACCAACAACAGAATCTCCAATTGGAAACCCCCATCACCTTCATATCCTCTTTTAATCTGAAAAAAATGGGGAACAGTATATTGTGTAGTATTTTAAAAAACATAAAAATTTATTAAAATCCAAAAAACAAACTCACACTTTGGATAGCACATAAAAAAATGAGCACATAAGCATTGGTCACAGTGACCCAGACCTCTCAATCACGATCCCCAAATGATCCACAGACCGTCCTCCGGTCAATACAAGCCACCTGGGTAGATCCGAAAGGCAGTCTTAGGATCAAGATGTGATCCTCCGCACACTGCGCGACGCGTTTCATGAGTGTCTCACTTCCTCAAGAGTGTGTCTTCAAATGAAAAAGACTTCCTTATATAGTCCTCAATATCCAAAACGACCATCAAATTCATTACCAGCAGTGTCAAAAAACACACTAGGTCCTATAATTGGGGTAGGTCCTATTTTCGGGGAAACACAGTATTTGTGCTTTTTGCGGCGCCGACGGCGAGCACCTTGACAACGGTGGTTCAGTCAGGCAGTTCTCCAAGAAGGTAATTAGTATATTTGTAGTGCAACAGCTTTTTTTACTAAAAGGATCCTCAAGCTACTATGACCACTTAATGTAATTTGAGTGGTCAGTGTCCTCACGGTGCCTTTCCTGTTAGCACTATTTTACTTCTTTTAACAAAAGTCATTTAATTTTATGAAATGAAAATTGTGAGGATGCATTGTGTGCAGTCATGATAGAACTTAAATAAGATTGCTATGGCTTTGTATTTATTATCTGATGCAATTTAATACCAGAGTCCAATTGTTACTATGTATAGTACCTGAAAAATCTTGCTTTGGCACATGCATGCTTGAAAATCCACATTGCTCAACCGTTTCTAAAGATACACATGCGCTTAAGATTTGTCTGTACACTTATACCGATGTACGAGAAAACGGAAAGTTAATTATGTTCTACTAGATGAAGACTTTAAAGTATTTGGTTAATATCCAAATAAGCACGCCTCTAAACTTTGGTTCTAATCCTGACAGAAACGTTTGCCAAAAATGTATAGCTTTGTTATCTACTTGTCCAACAGACTAAAGTGACATCTGATCTCCATGTCCCTCAAGAAGAGCTTCTTGTCATGATTAAAAAAAGAATATCTCTCTTTACTGTATTACCATTTCTGATTTTAGTGTCACGGCTTGTATTTTTATTGTACTGCGCTGCAGAATATGTTGGTGCTTTATAAATAAATGTCATTTAATTATTAGAGTTACAGCTTCTGCTTGTATTTTTATTGTACTGCGCTGTTTAATATGTTGGCGCTTTCACCCTCATGCCTCCATTCAGGCCTCCTCTTACCCCTTCATTACACATCACCTCTCAGCTCCACATCACCCCTCCTGTTACCCTCACCTCTCTGCTCCACATTACCCCCTCTCAACTCCACCTCACCCCTACACCCAATAATCTCTCCCTGTCTCCCTCTCAGCAGCATTCCTCCCTCCATCTCCTCTCTCAACTCCCTCCATGTCACACTAACAAAAAACACAGGGTAAAATGCATGGGGTAAGGAGGCTCAATGGATTCAAGAGGGGGGGGCAAGGTTTGAGTAATGATAGGTATGTGTGTGTAGTGTGTAGTTATGTATAGGCCTATGTGTATGTGGATAGGCGGATATGTTTGACGTATATTTATGGAACATGAGTTAATCTAAATTGTAATGAAGGGTTAACAAGGGTGATAGACAGTGACAGAAAAAATACCTTCCTACTCTCAGCACACTCCACATCCTCTAACTCGAAAAAGTGCGATCACAGTCAGGGAATTGTGCGTGCATCCCGTATTTATAGCACTTTGATGATAGAGGGCACCCAATGACAGGATGTTGTAGGTGGCAGAGAGTCTACCGTTTGGATGTGTATAAATAAATATTGGGGAAAAAAAATAAGCAAAAGCTGCACCTGGAGACATTAAACTTAACATCGAGGTGAAAAGATAACACCTCCCGTCAAGACGTTAACTGCTTGAGTGCCAACACCTGTGTGAGCTTTGTAATATGATCAATAACTGGCGGACACTAATGTTTAACACCTTGCGCTAATTTTTTGCATTAGCATCTGCCTTTTACCATCAAATATGGAATAAGGTCCTTCATTTGTTGCTCAGACTTCAAATACCAGCCAGTTTCTGACCATAGAAGTGGTCAGTAACTAGTCTGATAGGAACTTTAATCATGTATATTTTTGTTTTTGCATATTTTATATAGAATAAGATTAATTTCTCTTATTGTAATTTAAAGAGACTTGAAGGGACACTACCACCAAAAAATTAAATGTTCTTATTCTGTTTAATTAATGTTGCTGAGATCTTACATGTGCTTTGTTTTTCTCTTGTGTGTTTAGTTAACAAAATCTTTCACTCTACAGGTGTCACTGGGTGCATCCATTTTGTTATCTTTTGTGTTTTAAACTGCCCCCCCCCCGTATCTTTGCATCACTTGCTCCTGATTGTCGGACTTTGGCCATAGAATGGAGTCTATGGGTCGATCACTGACTCAAATCCTTGTATGGGATGTATTCAAAGAGTCTTTTAGAGTCTAAAGTATTTTAAACTTCCTGTCTTATCTCATTCAGATGCCATCTCTCTTTTCTAGAGTAGCCCGGAGAACACAATACACCCCCTGCTGTCTTATTCCCTCTTCCACTTCATTAACTGATAAATACTGCATAAGATAAAGCACAGTCAAAGTAAAAATTTTGGGAAGATTTAGGTAAATGTTGCATCATGGGAAAAATCCACAAAATGGAGACAAGAGTTAAAAAAAACTAAATGGGTTATTCAGAGAGCACCGAAATTTCACCGACATTTCGGTGCTCTCTAGTTTGCCACACTTCAGCGACTAAAATTCACCGATTCAGCATTCACCGCAGGGTCCCCGAAGTGCAGCGAATCGACCCACCGAATCTTAAAAACCACCAATTTGAATCGGAAAAAACAGCTCAAAACCGCCAAATCGAACTGAAAAACTGCCGAATGCATCTGCCGATCCACCCAACAGATTGCTGAATCAATCTGAAAAAAGCTGACGACCCACTGAACAGATTGCCTATCAGCCACCCGAAAAGCTGACAAGCCACCGAACAGGGTTAAAAAGAGAAAACTAAACCCTGCAACTTTTAAAATGCGTTTAAAAAAAATAACAAGTGCATGAAAATGACTGGATATAATACTGTATATAAGATTTGATGAATAAAAATGAAAAGGTCTGTTACAGAATAAAAAAAAAACATGAAAAAAAATCTGAATTAAAAATTTAGCTGAAAAAATCCCGAAAATGCCTAAAAAAATGAATACATAAAGAGACATTTTGCTGCAAATGAAAAGAATAAAGGGTTGAATAAATATTTAAGAAAAACAGGCACATTTTTTTAACATTGAAACCTATGGGATTTGCCTGTTTAAACCTGTTGAATGAAACCACTGAAAATCAGGGCATTTCACTGACATTTCGGTGCTGTTCTGTGTTCTCTGAATAGATTAACCATTGCTTCGCTAAGAGGAATTTCACTGCCGCCGAATTGCACCTTAGTTTGCTGGCAATTCTTGGTTCAGCTATTCAAAGCAATTTGAATAGCTGAATGGACACGAAATTGCACTGTACAGGGAAATTCACCATTCAGTGCAATTTTGTGGCCAATTCGGTGCTCTTTGTCCGAATAACCCCTTAACTCTAGAAACATAGAAACATAGAAAAATGTCGGCAGATAAGAACCTTTCAGCCCATCTAGTCTGCCCAATTACATGGATACTTTACCTGGATTTATCTTTTGTTTAGGATAGCCTTATGCCTATCCCATGCTTGCTTAAATTCAATCACTGTTTTGGCCTCTACCACTTCAACTGGAAGGCTGTTCCATGTATCCACCACCCTCTCAGTAAAATAATGCTTCCTGATGTTACTTTTAAACCTTTGCCACTCTAATCTAAGACTATGTCCTCTTGTTTTGCTACTTTGTTTTCCTTTATAAATGCAATTACTTAAAACAAATAAAAAAACAAAAGTAACGTGTTTTATAAGGTGGTTTTGTATGTAAGTATGTAAGTGGTAGTGTCCCTTTAACATACATTAGAACAAGACACACAGTGGCACAAGAAAACAATAGGGTAACATATACTTCTTGGCAGGGCAAAAGGTGGATTCCTGTCCCTGTTCACAGCATTGTTTTTGCTGCCAGCCTCAACTGGAAAGGTTACTGGTGACGTATGTCATCAGGTAAGATGCCCGAATAGTAAACATAAGAGGAGTCAGAGATGTACAAATAAGTATTGGCTGAACTTTCATAATTGTCTGTGGATTAACTTTCACATTTGAACGTTTCAGTTTTATGTAAAAAAAAAAAATTGTTAAATATGTTGCATGATAACTAGGAATGTCTATTTTAAATTAGTGCATAAACATTCTATTTTTAGAAATATTATTTAATTCTATTATTTAGAATTAGGAACTAGACAATCCTTTTGTTTTTGCTGTTTATATTTGTCACCAAACGCTTGCATACTAGATAGTTCCAGTATGATAATTGGGACAGTAGCTTTACTTTAAATGTTTTCTTTAAAGCACTTGAATCCTTTGTTTCACCAATGGTTTTCAGAATTAAGTCAATATTCGATTGAAATGAAGAAAAGTCCACTCTTGATCAAGGTTCTCACAGGCAAAAGTACAGGATAGAGTCCAGCAGAGGAACGGCAAAAGATATCACTTTGGAACAAAAGAACTTTTTTTTGGGAAATTGAAATCCAGCATTCCATTCACATGGTAAATGGATATAGAGACCCTTATTCCCCGTGTTGGGAAGGCAGTGCATTGTAAAGATACTTATCAGTAGAAAGAATATTGGTTATAAGAATATCCATCTTGTCGCCAGGAGGCGTGGGAGAAGTGGAACTCAGACACTGACAAAAAAAGTTTGTGATTGAGAATGTCTTAAGAGAAATTAAGAATGATGGGAAACAAACATAAGCACACTAAATGACAGCCCAGAACAGAGTTTTCATGGACTGGCTGGAAACAAAAAAATCCCGAAAGTGGTATGGCTTGGGACCATATTTGGCCTGACCGTCATGCTCCAGCTCTGGGATTCTGCTGATATGTCTGTATTGCACAGCCTGGCTCTAACAGCCCTTGTCCTGGAACGCTTTAATATTGTTTCTCATCCTGGTTTTACCTCAGCCCAGTGCCTTGTCCAGGCTCTTGGAGAGCCAGCCTGGGTTTTCCTGCCCAGCCATTGAGTTCCAGCTGATGTCCTGATTAATCAAGCCTCTTTAAGTAGCAGGGAGACCCAGCATTTATTGGTTCTGCATTGAAGTCCCTGACTAACAACTAAGAGTGGCTCCATTGAGCCTTGGCTCCAGTGACCTCCCCAAGTGGCATCCTAAGTGGACGTTCAGAGTTGATTTCCTGGAGTTTTATTCAAGATCCCCTATGCCATCCACCATCACGATCCCTAATTCCTGTGTCTCCTCTCTCCACAGGTAAGACTTTATCACCCATTATCCACAGACACCCACATCTCAACTGATCCCCTGCATACTTTTGCTGTCTGCCCTATATAACAGCTAAGACTGGCTCCAGTGAGCCTTGGCTCCAGTGACCTCCAAGTGGCATCCTAAGTGGACTTTCAGAGTTGATTTCCTGGAGTTGCGGGACTGGAGGAAGGAACTGCAAGGCCCACTTTTTACTCCGGGTAAACACACGTCTATATCATGCTTTCTCTCACGCTTCTGCTCTTTACTTCTACCTTTCTCCTTAAATGGAACTCCTGCCCCTCTACCACCGACCCCTACACTATCTGCATCTCTTCCTCCCTCCTCTCGTCCCACATGATGGCCTCGCATGAGCTCCTTTGTTTCCTCAGAACATGGTCTCCCTCTATCTCTCGTGCTGCCAATCACTCCCACTCCCACAAATCCCATTCCCACCTTCTCTTTCTCACCCTCCTGCTGTTACTCTATTCAGGTGACATATCCCCTAACCCTGGCCCCACAACACATCCAATACTTCCCTCTCATCCTATCTCCATCGCACATTAATCACCTCCCTGCAAGCCCAGCAACCTCATTACCATAATCCCTCAGCGCCTGTCCTCTTTCTCCTGCGCCCTCTGGAACGCTCGCTCTGTGTGCAACAAACTCACAGCCGTCCATGACCTCTTCCTTTCAAACTCCTTCAACCTACTAGCTTTAACTGAAACCTGGCTAACTCCCTCTGACACAGTGACACGGCCTCCGTTGCTGCTCTCTCACATGGCGGTCTACACTTGAGCCATACCCCCAGACCGGGTGAGAGAAATGGTGGCGGGGTCAGAATCCTGCTCTCTCCCACCTGCTCCTACCAGCATCTCCCTCCACCCCCATCCCTCTCCTTCTCCTCCTTCGAGACACACTGCATCCGCCTGTTCTCTCCTCTGGCTCTCAGGGTGGCAGTCATCTACCGCCCACCGGGACCAACCTCCCAGTTCTTTGACCACTTTGCTACCTGGCTTTCTCACTTCCTGTCTTCTAATCTTCCATGCCTAGTTCTCGGGGACTTCAACATTCCCATTGATGATCCTTCCGCCCCTGCGGCCTCCAAACTTCTTTCACTCACGTCCTCCCTTGGACTCACACAATCCTCCCTCCTCCCTACCCACCGTGATGGTCACGCTATTGACCTTGTCTTTTCCAACCTCTGCTCTATTTCTGAGTTCAACTGTCGCCCTTTCCCCATCTCTGACCACCACCTTCTCTCTTTCAACCTATCTGGACTTCCTAAACACCCTGCTCCCCACCCTCACTCGCAGAAATCTCCATGCTGTGGACCCCCATCAATTCTCCAACCTACTTCACCACCTCCCTCATACCTCATCCTTCACCTGCCCTGATGCTGCCACTAATCACTACAACACTACGCTTATCTCTGCTCTAGACACTCTTGCTCCTCTTCGACTCTGTAAGGCCCCACGCCGCCAGCTTCAGCCCTGGCACACCCTCCAGACTCGCTACCTGCAAAGATGCTCCCGCACTGCAGAGCGTGCCTGGAGGAAATCCCGCTCTGAAGCTGATTTTGTTCACTTCAAGTTTATTCTCCGGTCATACACCTCTGCCCTCCACTTGGCCAACAATCCTTCTTCTCATCTCTTATATCTTCGCTGTCCTCCAACCCTAAACGGCTCTGGTCCACCTTCAACACCCTCCTCTACCCACCTGCACCTCCCCCCAGCTGCCTTCAGCGCTCAAGACCTGGCAGACTACTTCCTCAGTAAAACTCTAACTATCAGAAGCAACATCCCAACACAAGATAGTTATCTGCCACCTCCACTCCCACAGGTCCCCTCTGCCGCTTCCTCCCAGCCACTGAGGAGGAAGTCAATTCCTTATTGTCCTCCTCACATCTCACCACGTGCCCGCTCGACCCCATTCCCTCACATCTAATTCCTCCCCTCTCCTCCTCCCTCACCCCTACTCTCACACACATCTTCAACCTATCTCTCTCCACTGGCTCCTTTCCATCCGGCTTCAAACATGCGCTAGTTACCCCTTTACTAAAGAAACCATCCCTAGATCCCAACTCTCCATCCAACTATTGCCCTGTATCCCTCCTTCCCTTCACATCAAAGCTCTTAGAAAAACTAGTCTTCAACCGCCTCTCCCTGTCCTCCAATTCCCTACTTGCAATCTGGCTTCCGTCCCCTACACTCAACTGAAACTGCCACCAAAGTCACCAACGACCTCCTAACTGCTAAAAAACACGGCCACTATTCTATTCTCATCCTGCTTGACCTCTCGGCTGCTTTTGACACTGTTGACCACCCCCTCCTTCAAGACCCTCAACTCTCTGGGTCTCGGTGACACTGCACTTGCTTGGTTGACTCCTATTTATCCAACAGGTCCTTCTGTGTGTCCTTTGCTGGTAACTCCTCCTCCTCATTGCCTCTATCTGTTGGTGTACCTCAAGGCTCTGTCCTTGGTCCTCTGCTCTTTGACATCTACACCTCCTCCCTGGGCAAAATCATCAACAGCTTTGGCTTTAATTACCACCTCTACGCTGATGACACTCAGATCTACCTCTCTACCCCTGATCTCTCTCCCCCTGTCCTTTCAAAAGTCAGTGACTGCTTATCTGGCATCTCCTCCTGGATGGCCTCCCACCACCTAAAGATCAACATGTCAAAGACTGAACTCCTACTTATCCTCCCTCCAATGCCTCCCCACCTCCTGACTTCTCTATCACGGTGGAGGGTATCACCATCTCCCCATCAAACCAAGTTCGCTGTCTTGGAGTTACACTTGACTCTGCTCTTTCCTTCATCCCCCACATCAAGTCTTCTTTCCTCCTGCCGATACCAACTGCGTAATATTTCCAGAATTCGGCCAATTCTTACACGCCCTGGTAATCTCCCGACTCGACTATTGCAATAATCTCTTATCGCCTCCCTCTGTCCCGCCTCCCCCTACAATCCATCCTGAACGCCTCCGTCAGGCTAATTCACCTCACCCGCCGCTCTGTCTCTGCCGCTCCCTCTGCGAGTCCCTTCACTGGCTCCCCATCCACTGCAGAATTAAGTTCAAAATCCTTATCTACAAAACCCTCACTAACTCAGCTCCCACTAATCACCAAATACACCCCAGCCCGCTCCCTAAGGTCAAACAGTGACCTGCGCCTAGCTTCTCCCGCATCACCTCTTCCCATGATAGACTGCAGGATTTCTTACGCGCAGCCCCACTCTCTGGAACGCTCTCCCTCGTACTGTCAGACTTTCCCCTAACTTCTCTTCCTTCAAACGCTCCCTGAAAACGTTCCTATTTAGGGAAGCCTACCACCCAACTCACTGACGCACCATCAATCACTCTCACTTACAGTCCTCTCCTCCTGTTTCCAACCCCAACCCTCCCAGATGTGAGTTCCTACGGGAATAGGGCCCTCATCTCCTCCTGTACTGTTTGTCAAATGTTTTCAATGTATTGTAACCCTGTCTATACTGTGCTTATTGTACAGCCCTGCGGAATATGCTGGAGCTTTATAAATAAAGAATAATAATAATAAATATAATAGTAATTTGACTGTGTGCTTACCTGCAAACCAGATTCCCTGTACCCAGCTTCATGTGTATCCAGTAACCAGCATCTCTGTCCAGTCTTCGTTTTGTCATCCTCTAGTGTCCTCGTCCTGATTCCTACCATTGTATTGCCCTGCTGTTCCTGGATATTTAACCGTACACCCTCTTGTGAGTTCCTGTGGTCCTGTGGATTGATTACTGTGTACCGACTTCAGGCTCTGCATTCTGGACTACTCTCTGGACTTTCCTTCATTGGTACACCGTGTACTGAACCCCTGCTATGGATAAACTACACCACTCTGCCAGCCGCCTGCCACGTCTTCATGCTTGTGGACATACCAACGTCTCTGCCTGCTGCCAAGTCCCTTTTGTTTTCTATATTACTGGTTCTCACTGTCTTGCCTTTTGTTCTGTCTTCCCTGTATATTAATATTACTTTGTCTTGCTATTTAATGTGTCCTTGGTTTCCTTAGGTTCCACGAACAAGGTGGAACACTAGGCATTTGCCCAGTGTACCAGATAGCCAGTCTGGGTCTGATAGCGTGTTTGAGTTCGTTAGTTAGCAGATTCTCGTAAAATGTTAGTCCCAGGTACATGGGCTCCCGTCAAAGAATCAGTGGCTCAGAAATACCAGGAAATTAGAAATGTAAAGTAAGGTTTGAGTAACTCTGTCCTTTTAAGTCAGAAGTGACCCCTACAACCTCTCAATAATTCACAGCATATTTTGATTAAGTCCTGAATTTTTTTTGCTGCTGCTTTGCTAAAGGCATGTCTTGGTAAACTATGATTGATGCATCTTCAAATATATGAGTAACATTGTCAGTCCAAGCCACTGACAGAGAAGTCAAGGGTAAGAAAGATCTCTCAGAGTATCGGAGGGAGCCATGGTTACTTAGAGAATCTTTGCAATCACAAACATGTCCTGTTCTCCCTATAGCTGACAGGATGAGGTGTACAAATGATATGTGACATGTAATAACAAAAAATTCTTACTGGATTGATGAGAGAGAACTTGTACAAGATTCCTGGTTTTGTTTACAATATAGTGAGGAAAAGGGGGGTTTGTGAGGGTCCTGAGAATGAGCAACAGCACTAGTGGCCTGCTCTATGGTGGGTGCCCCGTTCAAATCTCACAAGGGTTTAGCTTGCTTGTGCCATTACTGAAACAACTGCACCATATGCAAATCAGACAGCTACACCCAGAAAGGGTGGACAGTGCTGAAATGCCAAGGACGTCATGTCTGCACTAGAGGTGCAGCAACCCCCAATGATCGTTGCAGCCTTATTTGGCCTTGTCAGGAGGGTATAGCTGACACCCCTCTAGGCACATCAAGTTAAGGGGTCCACGTCTGGATAACCCTGTAAACTTAGTGAGGAAAAGGGGGGTTTGCGAGGGTCCTGAGAACGAGCAACAGCACTAGTGGCCTGCTCTACGGTTTTAGCTTGCTTGTGCCATTACAGGGATGAATGCTCCATATGCAAATCAGACTGCTACATTCAAAAAGGGTGGTCAGTGCTGAAACGCCAAGGACATAATCTCTGCATGAGAGGTGCAGCAACCCCAGACGATCGTTGCGGCCTTATTAGGCCTCGTCACTATTGCCTCACTATTAGTTTACAGGGTAATCCAGACGTGGACCCCTTGCTTTATGTGCCTAGAGGGGTGTCAGCTATACCCTCCTGACGAGGCCTAATAAGGCCGAAACGATCGTCGGGGGTTGCTGCACCTCTTGTGCAGAGATGACGACCTTGTGTCAGGATCCCCATCGCTGACCACACCAGGATCACATTCCTTGCTCGGGCAGCACATGTAAAGTGCTGCCCCCGTTCCAATCCAGCAAGGAGAGGGGTTAAACAGTAAAAACACAAGCACCACACACCACACCCTCCTGCTTGCAAATAAAAAGTCACTCCCACCTTTCTACCATGGCTTCGCATTGCAAGTCTATCCTGCAAACATATCTGATCTATTGCTAAAGACTTACCATGTATCAGACCCCTGCTTGCTTCAACGACTATCCCGCTGTACCAGTCCCTCGACCTAGAATCGCCTGCCGACTATTCTCCTGGATAACCCCATTGTACCACGCCTCAGATCATATAACATTGGCCTAACCAAGGTACCTTCAGAGCATCCCTGCATCCTGGACTTAGACTCCATGAACCTGTGGTGCCACCCCGGTGCCATTCCTGACAAAATGCGAAGCCCCACAACTAAGCCCGCGGGGATACTGCAAGCCCTGGACCGTATGGACTATCAGCTGTGTGGGGTGTTGGAGGAGTTATGGGAACTGAAGGACTCCCTCAAAAACTGCTCTAATACAGGTGTGTGTTCCTCCTGTGAAAAAGATCAAAGGCCCACTAACTCCTGAGGAGCGATTCAGAAGACAGACCCAGAATCTCTGCTGGTACTGTGCCTCTCCGAATCACTGGGTCTCTGAATGCCCAGAAAGGCCCATCAGACAGCAACTCCCGGTGACAAGCCCTTCCATGGAACCCCTGCCCATGTATGACACCAGAAGGGCTCCTGCTCCCAAGGCGGAACCCCAGCCCAAGCGTGGAACTAGAGGGGCTCCTGCTTCCAAGGCAGAACCCCAGCCCATGCATGGAACTAGAAGGGCTCCTGCTCCCAAGGTGGAACCCCAGCCCAAGCATGGAACTAGAGCGGCTCATGCTCCCAATGCTAATCCCTGGCCCAAGCATGAGAACAGAAGTAATCCAGTTCCCAAAGCTGAATCCTGGTCCGAGTCTAGACCCAGAGGAGATCTGCCCTCTTTACTTGCTAAACCTGGGAGCATAGAATTTCAAGCTGCCATGTGTAGAGAGGAGGAAGACCCTGTTACCCCTGTGGAAATGGAGGTCACCACAGAGAGCGACCTGGAAACCCCCATGGACCTCGCCAGCACCATACCCTGGGTGGTGACACCTACAAGCTCCAGACCTTGTATCATGACGTGTGTTCCTTCCACCCCGGAACCTGCATGCATGAAAACTACAACCACAGGTGCTCCAGATCCAGGTCCTCCCAGTCATGTATATGCCTCTAATGGGACCAGGGTTTGCAGAGAGGACCTAAAAGTATTTGAAGAAGCATTAATGATGAGGAAAGCTGCAACACAAATCGTGGACTCTATTCACATATTGACTGCAACTCCCATCACCCTTGCAGATCGTTGCATCTCCTCCCCTACTCCAGTCCTCGGACAGTCTGCAAGAAGAGAGCCAGCTATGCCCACTTCTGCCAGGAAGTACCACATGCCTTGGGAAGACCTACCACCGCCTTCACCATGTCTCTCTCGACTCAGAGTCTGATGGTGAGTGGGAGTCCCTGGAGTCAGACAGTGAGGGGTTGGCAGCCCAAGACCTTCTGTGCCTTCCAAAGAATCTGCTACAGACAGCACGGTGCTCCCGAGGGTCTCCTTGTGGTTATGCCAGGTATATTAGCCCTACCGTTTCATATCCCACTACCTACCCAAGCGGTACTACTCCTTTCAAACAAACCGAGTACACTGTTGCTTCCAATGGTTTTGTGGTCGAAAAAGCCAACATTGACACCTATGAGAGGACATTGGTTAATAAAAGAAAGATCAGGTCTCCAAGGATCTCTGCTGACCCCAGCCGGGCTGACATGGAGAAACATCAACTCCTTGACCTTGTACTACCAGACGCGATCCCCAGAAGTGCCATATATACCATGGTGAACACCCCGCTGCATCAAGATTCTCTGGATCCCTATGTTGCTCCCACAGACAATGCTGGCCTGGCTCCTTTCATGATAACTGAGGAAGTTGAACCTGAAGCCTACGCCGAGGGGCCTGCTGATGAACCCCAGTGCACTTCCCTGCAGCCTGAGGAATCCGTGTGCACTTCCCTGCAGCCTGAGGAATCCATGTGCACTTCCCTGCAGCCTGAGGAATCCATGCGCACTTCCCTACAGCCTGAGGAATCCATGTGCACTTCCCTGCAGCCTGATGAATCCAAGTGAGCTGCCCAGCCACTTGAGAAATCCAAATCCATGACCTGCTTTGCCGAATGAAGCGGTACATGTCAAACCCACTTCAATGCCAGCTTGTGTGGTTATTGACAAGGCCCCAGAAATATCAGTGCTTACTTCTACTGTTGTTATCCTGGCAAGCCAGGTTGATTCCCTCGCCGACATCCTGCAGAATCTCCAGAAAAACCCCGCTTTCCTGCTGAAACAACTGGCTAAAATAAGCACCACTGCCGAAATGCCACCATCTGCTGCAGTTGTACCACCTACCTTTTGATCCATCCTCAGAGACGGGGCTTGACTTTATTGATTTTAAATGGTGAGTCACCGCTAAAGACTGCACAGAGTGACCAAGCAGGGGCATTCCTGGGCACTACCCTCACCATGTCTATGACATCCAGCAATGAGGAAGAGATACCCATCATGGAGGAGATTGTTCCAAGTGTAGCTCCGGTTCCTTCCTTGTGTGGAACCATCCTGGCCAAATCCTCCAAATCAAGGGCAAGAAGGCGTCAGAGAAAGAATCATCTCCAAGCTAATGCTGCCCTCTTTGCCCACAATTCTGCCTGCTGCGGGGCGATCCTCCTCGCTTCCAACACCTACCAGAGTGGTCCTATACCTTGTGATGCACAGTAGACATGTGCATTCGTTTTAGTACTAAAGCGATTTAGTCCGAATTTTGGGATAATTTAGTTTTAGTATGACTCAAGAGAAACGAAACTGCTCAGTACAAAAAACGAAAGAACTAAAAATAAAATGCACTACATTTTAGTTTCAGTCCTCTTTGTGATATTATATTGATGAGTGAAGGAGACCAGCAATGAAGAGCGCAACATCGCAACATCCGAAGTTCTGCACCCTCCACATGCCAATGCAGGAAGATGTTCTATACAGAGAGGGGCATTAATTAATGCAGGAGGATGTTCTATATATTATACAGAGAGGGGTATTAATTAATGCAGGTGGATGTTGTATACATTATACAGAGAGGGGTATTAATTAATGCAGGAGGATGTTCTAAACATTATACAGAGAGGAGCCTTTTTTTTTTTTAGCCCTTTAAATCCAGTGGCTGTGAGCGCGGAGATCGGCTCCTTGTTACATTATCTCTCAGTACAATGTATCAGGCTCAGCTGTTACAGTAACTGACTGCTGCTCATCACAGCGCTCAGAGTTTCAGTAAAACAAGAAAATAATATTGTTCTAACGTTTATATATAAAAATATTATTTACTAGTTTTACTGAAACTCTGAGCGCTGTGATGAGCAGCAGTCAGTTACTGTAACAGCTTTGGCCTGACACGGGGCAGTATTGCAATGTTGGTGCTAACTTAACCAGAGCTGTTGTAACTGAAAACCTCCATAGGCTATAATAGCTCTGGGAAGTTTACAACAGCTCTGGTTAAGTTAGCACCAACTATGTAATATGGCCCACATTGTGCTGAGAGTGAGAGATACTGTAACAAGCAGCGATCTCAGCCCTCTGAGGAGCCACTACAATAGTAATTGTATCCACTGGTTTTCGGATGAATGAAATTAGTTTTCATACTAAAGAACTGAAAACGAATTTCTTTAGCAACTAAATAAATTGCATTTAGTACTAATGCATTAGTTCAAAACGAAATTTTGTGCTGTGCACATGTCTAATGCACAGTCCAGAAACTCTAAAGATCAAGATTCTTATTATGTGCAGGGGATCTTTTCCTATGTGTCTCCTGCAGCTGAACCCAGCCTACAAGCACATCCGGGCCGCACGGGGTTCGGCCTTGAGGGAGGGGCTATGTCAGGATCCCCATCGCTGACCGCACCAGGATCACATTCCTTGCTCAGGCAGCACATGTAAAGTGCTGCCCCCGTTCCAATCCAGCAAGGAGAGGGGTTAAACAGTAAAAACACAAGCACCACACCCTCCTGCTTGCAAATAAAAAGTCACTCCCATCTTTCTACCATGGCTTCGCATTGCAAGTCTATCCTGCAAACATATCTGATCTATTGCTCTGACTATCTGACTTACTGTGTATCAGACCCCTGCTTGCTTCAACGACTATCCTGCTGTACCAGTCCCTCGACCTAGGATCGCCTGCTGACTATTCTCCTGGATAACCCCCATTGTACCACGCCTCAGATCATATAACATCAGCCTAACCAAGGGACCTTCAGAGCATCCCTGCATCCTGGGGTCAGACGAGCGCAGTTATCACGTCCGTGTTGCCGCACATTTGTACATCCGTGGCAGCATAGCATTCTGACCAATGGAGCCCCACACACGAAGTAAGTCCGCACAGAAGTGCGGATGCATGGCGGACGCGGCAAACGGACGCAGGTTAGACAAGAACGTAATACTGCTAGAACGGAGGTGCGGAGTGTGCCACGTCTGCAATGTCCATGTAGCTTTGTGTGTGAGTGATGAAACGAGGTCAGATGGACTGCATTTATACGTCCAGCATTTTTGACGGACAGTGTTTTTTCATTGTAATTTATTTTCCCTACATCAGTCAAAAAATACGTCAGTGAAAAAAACGGACTGTGTGGCCACTACCTTATTGTCAGTCAGTAAGTACGTCCGTACTGCACGGGCACACAGTCCGTACAAAATGCGCTCATCTGATCCTAGCCTTAGACTCCATGAACCTGTGGTGCCACCCCGGTGCCATTCCTGACACCTTGGCATTTCAGCAATGACCACCCTTTCTGGGTATAGCAGTCTGATTTGCATATGGAGCATTCATCCCTGTAATAGCACAGGCAAGCTAAAACCTTGTGAGACCTGAGCGGGCCCCACCGTAGAGCAGGCCACTAGTGCTGTTGCTCATTCTCTGGACCCTCACAAACCTCTCTTTTCTTCACTTTTGTTTACATTAGAATACCTTTTATGGTGCAAACATTTGTAGATAACGCTACTTGTGAGAGGTGCAATAGCAACAAGGATACCTAAGTGTGCCTTCAGACTTTCATTATAGAACTAACCTTTTAGTTGTACTGTTGCAGGTCAGCTTTCCATATACGCCAAGTTATCTAGCAGTGTCTTCGTCACTTTTAGTTGGCAGTTGGTTTTAAAGGTCACCTGAATTTTTTGCCAAAGAGCATGTATAAGGGCGATTTGTACCTGCTCCAGGAAGCAGCGCCATGAGATGAGAGGTAAGTATCTGATTTATTGGGGGTAGGTTTAAGGAACAGCAGAATCCGTTGCACCTAGAAGCTGGTGCTGGTAAAAAAAAAAAGTTGCATCGGTGCGGTAATTAGTGATAGGACTTTGTAATACCTTACTTATTTTAACGCTAATTACTGATTTCACTCCCAGTGTTAAGTATAGGGTATGCAAAGTACAGTAAGCTCAAGCAAGATAGGGGGTGAGGGGAGTATGAGCCCAGCGTTTAGTGGTCTGCACAAATAAACAGATGGATATGGGTAGAGGAAGGTGGATGGAAATGGTGACTAACCAGGTTGGTTGTAGCTGCAGGAACCAGAAATGGGGAAATCAGGATCAGGTAGCAGATCAGCAATACAAGCAATGGTGTTCACTCTTCGTGAGCAAAGCTGTAATGAACCAGCAATGTGTGAGTGTGGGGGCAGAGCCCTTTATTTTGTGAGTCACGTGTGTTTGGTGCTTAACTCTTACAATGCTGGTTGCAGGATTCAGGTTACAGGGCAGGAGCAGAATAGGAAGTGTACCACCGGGGGGGGGGGGGTAGGAAGTGTACCACCGGGGGGGGGGGGGGGTTTCAGGATGGTGGCAGCCATGGGGCATGACATATCCTGATGTTAACGTTTACTCACCCGTATGCTACCGTTGGCGTTCACTAGTGCCCAAAAAGTTTATTGCCAGTGCTCAACCATACTCAACACGTTTCCCTGCATTTCCGTGCATGTTCTTCAGGTGCTAACACTGATATGAATGAAACCATTCTGAGTAGAGATGTGTATTCGTTTCGGAAACATTTTGGAATTTGGAACACATTTGTATTTGGAAGTACTTCCGAATAACGAGTTGATACGATACGAATTCGAAACAAAACGGTATATAACAAATTTATTTTGTTTTACACTGTGTCATCATCATAAAAGAAAAATTTGAATAACTGATATCAACTATTGAATTTGAAATGAACTATCTGGGGCCTGTGCTTGGTTATGTACCTGTATAAAATAAAGGGCTCCTGCGCTTGCCTATGTGTGTGTGTGGTGAGGTGCAGGGGGTGTGGAATGAAACCATTCTATGCCCTGTAAACCCTTGCACTGAACGTGTGATGCAAGCTAGCGATGCCAGTGTTACAATATTTTTATTAGTGATATTGCACAAGGTATTAATGGAAAAGTATGACTTTTTGCTGATGACACACAGATTTGCAACAGGGTTGACGTTCCTGGAGGGATCAGCCAAATGACAAATGATTTAGGTAAACTAATAAAATGGTCCGAGCTGTGGCAGTTGAATTTTAATGCGGATAAGTGCAAGATAATGCACCTGGGACGTAAAAACCCAAGGGCTGAATATAGAATATTTGATACAGTCCTAACCTCAACATCTGAGGAAAGGGATTTAGGGGTTATTATTTCAGAGGATCTAAGGGTATGTAGTCAATGTAATAGAGCAGCAGGGAATGCTTGGTTGTGTAGGGAGAGGTATTAGCAGTAGGAAAAGGGAAGTGCTCATGCCACTGTACAGAGCACTGGTGAGACCTCACTTGGAGTACTGTGTGCAGTACTGGAGACCGTATCGCCAGAAGGATATAGACATCTTAGAGAGAGTTCAGAGAAGGGCTACTAAACTGGTGTACGGCTTGAAGGAGAAAAGTTACCAGGAAAGGCTTAATGATCTTAACATGTACAGCTTGGAAAAAAGACGAGACAGAGAAGATATGATAGAAACATTTAAATACGTAAAGGGAATCCACAAGGTAGAGGAAGGGAGTATATTTAAAAGGAAACAAAGTAGCAAAACAAGAGGACATAGTCTTAGATTAGAGGGGCAAAGGTTTAAAAGTAACATCAGGAAGCATTATTTTACTGAGAGGGTGGTGGATGCATGGAACAGCCTTCCAGTAGAAGTGGTAGAGGCCAAAACAGTAATTGAATTTAAGCAGGCATGGGATAGGCATAAGGCTATCCTAAACAAAAGATAAATCCAGGTAAAGTATCCATGTAATTGGGCAGACTAGATGGGCCGACAGGTTCTTATCTGCCGACATTTTTCTATGTTTCTATGTATCTATAATTTTGGGGTCTGTGCCTGGCTATACATGATTCTTGGGGTGTGTGTGTGATATATATATATCAAAATTTGAGGTCCTGAGCTACTAGTAGCCAGGTCTTCTAAGTTACTTGCCATCAGTTAACGCACCTAACCCAGTCCCATACTGCACATTTTCCTTGCAGGGATAGTTTCTGCTCTATATAAAGTATATATGGCACTGGAGAGGTGTTTGTTTCAGTAAATCCCGTCATCCACTGAATCCATTCAGTGGATGATGGTTATTATACAGAGGGGGTCTGTATTAGAGACCCCTTCTGATTTCGATTAACCTGTCACCATCCAGAACGGATGGTGATCATTTAAACATTACAGATAGCCCTGCAGGCTTCATGTTTGTGAAGCCTGCAGGGCTTTTCACATGGTCCAGGGCTCTCTGCATCACTCTGCCCTGGACGTATGGCAGTGCAAGGGCTCCTGCGCCTGCCTGTGTGTGTGTGTGTGTGTGTGTGTGTGTGGTGAGGTGCAGGGGGTGTGGAATGAGACCATTCTATGCCCTGTAAACCCTTGCGCTGAACGTGTGATGCAGGCTAGCGATGCCAGTGTTACATTATTTTCTATGGCAGAACTCCTGAAAGCTGGTGTTAATGGCAAATTCTATCAACCTGGCCGAAACCAAATACACCAGCCCCCCAAAAAAAATCTGCAAAGTATAATTAAACATTCTACTCATACCAAACCAATAAATTTGAGAAGTGGTGTGTGTATTTATTATTGCTGCAGCATATATGCTCAGATTGACTTTGACAGGCACAAAAACTTAACGTGAGATAATTGTGGTTCTTAATTCTGATTGGCTGAATTGCGTGCAAAAAACAGTCCGCGCAACAATACTGCGCGAGCATTTGTGCGCATCCGTTTAACGCGTGTTATTGCTCGACGGATGAAAAAATGTGCGAGGATTGTAATTCCAGCGTTGATTTACACGCGTTAACGTTTAACACTTGGCGCACAAATTCCCACGTTGCGCGTGCGTTTTTGCGTGAAGAATGTAATTTGGCCCTAATTCTTTTGAAGATTGTAATAGGGCCCCTCATGTTTTAACAGTTAAGTATGTGGTAGTTTATTGGGGCACTTCTTTTGATCTAAAATATTATTTAGGTTTTATTTGTGAATTTTGGTACACGTAGGCAGAACATACTGCTGAGGTATAGTATAGAGCCTTTTTGACTCACTAATTGTAACATTGGAATAAATTTGGGTCTATATGGAAAGGACTGTTTAGGAATAACTATTTGGCCTTGGTCTTCGGGTAGCCTTGTATTGGTGCCGTGTAATAGTGTATTACCATGAAAGTAAGGAAAATACACATTAGAATTTGGGTGCCCCCCCCTTTATGTATGTATTGTGAGCTTTTTGACTCCTTTAATAGGTATGGGATATATTAATTATGACGTGTAATTTTCTTATATTTAAAATATTATTGACAGTGCCTCCAATACCAGTGGTATAAGTTGGTATTTTACCCTTAAGATAAGGATTAATAACCAATCAATGAATATACGTCGTAACAAATATATGGCGCGTTATCCCGAGTTCTTTTGATGCTATCTAGATATTTTTAGACACAATAAAATCAATAAAGATGATATGAGACTGTGTAACGGTAAAACAATTCAAACCAAAATTTATTCACACGTCAAGTTTCATACAATCATATGTTATCAACGGATTAGCAAGATGCAATTTCAAAAGTAATTATAGATTGTGATTAGTACCGATACTGCGACATGCAATCATCTAATGGACAAATATTTTGGGTTTATAGACCGCACCACAGATATACACGCCTTAGTTCTTAAACCCCAAGTTCCATTCTATTCACTTAAACCTTTCCCATTATAAACCAATCCTCCACCTGGCTAAAAAAAACACTTAGATACTGGGCATCACCTGCAGCACAATTTATTATTGTGGGGGCCTATTCACTAAATGTAACTTCCTTCAGGGAGATACATAACACACTCGATAGTCTACCTATCTCTTCCACCGATCAATCACAGCACTTCATTCAATATAAGATAACCCAAAGCTTCCTGTTGACTTACATGTATTCGATCAACAGGGGCTGCAAGATGTATATGAAAGGGGTTATGTTCCTTTTACTAATGGGGCTGATGGCACTTGATATATAAAAACTATTTCACGGTTCCAGCGTATCTCACTATGGGTACACAATTGGTCTTTAGATGTCCATATCCAGTATTCCTGGAATATAAATAATTTCACTAAATTATGGCGCAAGTAGGCAGCCGTAATAGTTTCTCCCTTAGCGCTCGTCTGCAGTAGAGTGGAAAGGTTGATACTATTCTACTGTTTAGGCTTCAACAGCAAAATGATTCATTTATATTCCTTTAATTTGTGATGGACATTTAAAGTAAGGACTATGCAATTAGGAAATAGATATCAAGTTATTCAGTTATACTTTACCATCTGGTAGTGAAGATGGAATGGTGTAAGATTAGGGTGTGGTCGCGTCTTATTGGAGTGGCTGATGGTATCTGCCCTTTCTCCCCTCCCAAGCGTCCCTCGGGTCTCTCCCCAAGCTTTCTTTCAGGGTCTCTTTTCCTTTTTTTTTCCCTCTGGAGTGTCCCCTTATATATATATATATTAGTGGTTTCCCGCCCAGTTTTAGCTCTAGCCCATCCCTATGTGGCCTCATTTGATTGGAGGATATATATATTCATTAACTCCAGGGGTCTGTCCAGGTGTTATATTACCTGGCCAGCAGATGGCGCTCTCAGATCAACCATTATCCTTCTACAGGAATTAATTTATTTATGTGGCCAATCTTTTAATGGTTTGGGGTTCATTTTATCCTATATCCCGGGACTCCATATATTTATTTAACAATATCAATATTATTTCTATTGTTGAATACCCGGCATACTTCGCCGTGGCGTGCATGCATCTCATACACCCCTTATTTATATCCAGAGATATGTGTGTATGAGGTGGTTCTGCAGACATACATTCATTCATTCATTCATAATTACCAGACTTAATCTGTTTTATAAATGTTTAATACACAAGACATTTGTTAGGTAATAATCAATTAAATGTGGTATGGCCTCTATCTTTTATAAAATACCAAAATTCTCTATTCTAACTGACCACATAAATTAAATATGATCTAACACTATATGGTATTTGAATATCACCTAATAGTATGGCATTACAAACTGGTTATTCAGGTCATTTAACCTTCTCTGGGTTTTTTTATTCTATAGGTGGGGCAACCCATTGTCCAAGGGTTATATGGCTTAAGAGTTTAGATCTGACCAAATAAACACAATGCCCTGGAATATACACACTAGGTTAAGCTCGGCTGCCCATTGTTCCTTTACTTCCAAGCAATGCGGTTTACCATATCAATTCTTTTTTACAGCCAAAATTAATTATGTCAGTTCGTGAACAATGGACCTTTCTTCCCTTGTTTGCATAAAGACAACGAACTTAGCTTGTAACATTTTAGCCACACAGACAAATTGCCTGTGTGAAGCAATTCCTGGCCCCAAATTTAAACAGTCCTGCGAAATATAGAAATTTCATATCTGAACTGCTCTGACAGTATTGCACTGTATATGTTTTTTAACCTTCAGTGTCTCCTTCGCTGGTGCCTCCCCCCTCCAGCTCCTCTCAGTTGTGGTACCTCAAGGCTCTGCTCTGGGTCCCCTACTCTTCTCAATCTATAAAGCCTCGCTTGGCAACCTCATCTCTTTGTCACGTCCTGTGCCCCTGGGGTTCCCTGGCACCCGGCAGCACCTTGCTCTCTGGCCGGTTGCCGAGTGATATGCTGGCCAGTGGCGGTAACGGGGTGGCCGGGAGGCATAGAGTACCATGATGACACAGGAGCCACCAGATTTAAAAGTCAGTCTGCTCCACTTACTCCTTGTCTTGACATGGAGTTTACTTGCCCAGCGCTTTAGTGTTTACTTATGTCTGATATCAACCTGGCTTTGTCTGAGAACCCTGACTTGTGTACAAACACTGCTTTGTCTGAGAACCCCCGACTTGTGTACAGACGCTGCTTTGTCTGAGAACCCCGAATTGTGTACTGATGCTGCTTTGTCTGAGAACTCCAAAGTGTACCGACAATGCTTTCTCTGAGAACCCAGAATTATATACTGATCCAATTTGCCTTGGTTACCCTACTTCACACATCATCCTTGGTATGAGATTGACATTGAGAGTACTGCCTGGGCCTGCTTTGTGTTTTTACTCTGTGGCCTGTTAACCCTTGCTGAGTGTACAAGGATCGAGTCCCTGAAGTTAGTCAGTATTTTCTACCAGTCAAGGATCGGAGGGTTAGATAGGGTTCTGTATACAGGGACCGATATCTTTCTATCAGGGGGGATCCGTGACACTCTTCCTATGGATTTCCGGATCATCTATATGCTAACGACACTCAGATCTACCTTTCCTCTACAGTTCTCTCTTCTCCTGTGCTGGACTGTGTTACTGCCTGCCTGTTGGCTGTCTCCGACTGGATGACTTCCCGTTTCCTAAAGCTTAACCTCTGTAAAACTGAACTTCTCATCTTCCCTCCCTCTAAAACTAACATTCCTGCACCAATTTCACTTCAGGTGAATGATACTACCATTACTTCTACCTCACAGGCTCGTTGCCTTGGTGTCCTCCTAGATTCTGATCTCTCCTTCACTCCTCACATTCGGTCTCTAATCAAATCCTGCTACTTGCACACGTCCATCCCTGTCTTAATCAGGACTCTGTTAAAATGCTCATCCAAGCTCTTATTATCGCCCGCCTTGACTACTGTAACCTCCTTCTCTCTGCCTTTAAGAGATCCCAGATTCTCCCTCTGCAGTCTGTTATGATTTGAATGCCTGTGCCAGGCTCATCCACCTCACGACTCGCATCTCACCCCTTTGTCAATTTCTACACTGGCTTCCTGTCTCCTTTAGAATCCAACTCAAAATACTGGTGCTCACATACAAAGCTCTCCATGAGCGCACCCCTGCCTGTGTCTCCTCCCTTATTAACAGGTACATCCCATCCTGACTGATCTGATGCTATCAGCTTCATTTACCCTCACCCCCAACTCCCACCTTCAAGACTTCTCCTGGGCTGCTCCCTTTCTTTGGAACTCCCTCCCCAGCATCATTAGACTCTCCCCATCTCTCAAGTTCTTCAAGAAATCTCTGAAACCACATTACTTTAGCCTAGGGGTCGGCAACCCCCGCATGCATGCTTGGCATGGCATACAAGTCTGTCTCTGCTGGCACGTGTGAGCGGCTGTCAATCCCCGGATTCAGCCACCCACTTGAGAAGGCTGTGACACGGCCTACTGCCGAGATCTCACAAGATGTCACGAGTTTGCGTCACAGCCTTCAGATCAGAAGAAGCTGGCAGCAGCGTGCAGGAGCTTGGAGGAACACGCGGGAAGAGGTCTGTCTGTCTGGGTAAGCATAATCCTGGGGTCTCTCTGGGTATATCAACTCTGGGCTCTGCTGGTTATATCAAGTTCTGGGCTCTGCTGGTTATATCAAGTTCTGGGCTCTGCTGGTTATATCAAGTTCTGGGCTCTGCTGGTTATATCAAGTTCTGGGCTCTGCTGGTTATATCAAGTTCTGGGCTCTGCTGGTTATATCAAGTTCTGGGCTCTGCTGGTTATATCGTTCTGGGCTCTGCTGGTTATATCAAGTTCTGGGCTCTGCTGGTTATATCAAGTTCTGGGCTCTGCTGGTTATATCAAGTTCTGGGCTCTGCTGGTTATATCAAGTTCTGGGCTCTGCTGGTTATATCAAGTTCTGGGCTCTGCTGGTTATATCGTTCTGGGCTCTGCTGGTTATATCAAGTTCTGGGCTCTGCTGGTTATATCAAGTTCTGGGCTCTGCTGGTTATATCAAGTTCTGGGCTCTGCTGGGTATATCAAATTCTGGGCTCTGCTGGTTATATCAAATTCTGGGCTCTGCTGGTTATTAGGGATGAGCCGAACACGCCACAATTTCAAAAGTTCGAGTTCGAACACGAACCAAACTCCATGCAAGTCAATGGGACTCAAGAGTTCGGTTTTTAGAGTGCCCTGCAAGAGGGCATATATGCAAGATATTTGCCATAAAAGGTGTATGGGGGTCCGGGTAGTGCCCTGGGGGACAGGAAACAATGACAAAAAGTTTTAAAAAAAAAGTTTTTAAAGGGACAGTGAGTTTTCCATGAAATAAGGGTTAAAAAACCCCCCGAAAAATTCCTTCAAATATCTTGCCTAGGAGGTCCTCATAAATTGCCCGTGAAGTGGCGGATTTGTAGGATGTATAGAAACCTTTAAAACCAAAAAAATGACGTTTCAAATGACGGTAAACGGTTTTCCTTTAATCTATTCATAAACAACTGCTTGGGGCGGCAGTCTGTATTAAAAGAGGAGACCTTTTAGGACACGCAGAACAAGTTTAGTGATTTTTTTGGCTAAATTATGATGAAACTTATGCAGGCTTTGGATGAAAGTAACAATAGGTGCTTTAAAATTGAGCCTTTAGCGTCGGCAACAGTGCCTTCACACAGTAACCCCTCTGAGGATATGAATCTGGTACAGGCGTCAGTGGCAGTGCACCCAAATATTGTGCCTTTGGTGCCAGGCCAGCAAGTGCATTCATACAGTAACCCCTCTGTAGTATTGTGGAAGAGTGCAGGGTTGGACCCTGCGTTCCACAAAACTTAAAATGATATAAATCTGGTACAGGCATCAGTGCACCCAAATATTGTGCCTTTCATTGCAGCAAGTGCCTTCACACTGTAACCCTTTTGTGGTATTGTGGAAGATTGCAGGGTTGGACCCTGCGGTCCAAAAAATTTAAATGATATAAATCTGGTACAGGCGTCAGTGCAGCCAAATATTGTGCCTTTGGTGGCAGCAAGTGCCTTCACACCGTAACCCCTTTGTGGTATTGTGGAAGAGTTCAGTGGTGGAGGTTTTGTGAATGCAGAATAGATCCCCGATCTATTCCGGTACGTCAGCATCAGGGGATTGATAGCTGCTGATCCAGGACTGATTCATTTTTATAAATGTCAGACGGTCTACAGAGTCGGTGGACAGACGCACTCTTTTGTCTGTGACAAAACCTCCAGCGGCACTGAACGTCCTTTCAGAAAGCACGCTGGATGAAGGGCAAACTAGTAGCTGCATAGCATATTGGCTAAGTTCTGGCCAGTGATCCAATCTCAACACCCAGTAAGCCAGTGGTATCACGACCTCTATGCGGCTGCTGCAAAAGACGCCGGGTTAAGCCACCGACTATCTGTCTCTGCACACTGCTCTCACGCAACAGGGATGCAGAGCGCGATATAATGATGCCAGGATTGCAACACAGTACAAGTCTTCTCTTGAAGTGGGTAATGACTACGTCTCCCACAATCCTTGGGCTCACTTCCCTATTCTATTAGTTACACTGCCACCAGTCCTCATGGACACTAGGCGCGTCACAGCGAGAGACGCAGGGTTAAGCAACCTCTCTGTCCCTATCCCTGCTGTACCCCAGCAAATGCAACACACACTTTTGTATCTACCCGAGCTTAAAACAATCAGCAATTACTCCAATCTCTTAGTTAGCGTGGATCTCATCAGCCAGAAGCAGATCTTAAATACGTGTTATTTATGATATAGAAAAATCACAGTGCATTGTTACAGGAAAAATTATAGCTAGAATAAGTCAATTAATTACACACTACACAGCAAATAAAAGAAAGGGATGAAGCACAGAGCGTTACTTACAACAAGCTAATCAGTAAGCTAGCATCGGCGACTCCCGGGGCCTGGAGATAGAAAAATGGACAGCATGGACCGATCATCATCATTCGAATGTACCCCGCGTGATCTGTAACCAGCACATGGCCAGTTTTCAGAATTTATACACTTCCTGGTCCTTCCAAAATCCACCCACAAATGGCCCAGCCTCCTGCACTACATATCCCGGAGTTCCCCTCTCCTGAGCATGCTCAGTATGCTTGTCATTACTCTTAATTCCCTGGTCTATCAATCATCTCCCAAAGACCACCTTCTGTGATCAGAGAATGTGATTGCTTCTTTGATATGCGGTTGGGGTGCCGCACTGTCTGCGTCTTCTCCCTGCCAGGAGCAATTGCTTTTTCTGCCTGCTGGGTAGACCTCAAAAAGGTGTTATCTTTAATTCACACCTTTGACTCCAGAGAAAATTGTCACGAACCTGCTGAATTGTTTCCTCCAGCAGACAGGAAACGCAGCCATTGATTTCTTAGGCCAGCTGCGCCAAATGGCCTGGTATCTAAAGATAGGCATAGATATAAATATGCCTATATAATATATATTGCGGTAGATATACCGATAGCTAGACACTGAGAGATGGGTATGTCTACCTGTGACAAGTGGATCATCTGCTGGAAAGGGAATCCAGGTCTGCCCTTGCCCCTAGGTAGTCCTGCACCATACGGTGAAGACGCTGGCAATGGGTGCCTACATTTGACGTCCCTGGGCGCGTGGACTAAAAAATTTAAAAAGGCATCAATCAAGCAGCCTGGCCTTCACCACTATTCCTCTGATCATCCGCAGCCTCAGAAGCACGTGTGTCATCACTTGGTAACCTACCAGTGCCTGGAAAGGTGTTACACAAGTGTCGCTTTAGAGCATCCTCAAGTTTTTTCATCCTGTGCTCCCTCTGTGCGGGCTGGATGAGCTCTGCAACTTTACCCTTGTATCGTGGATCAAGAAGGCTTGCCAACCAGTAATGATCCCTCTCCTTGATAGCACGAATCCTGGGGTCCTTTACCAGGCTTTTCAGGATAAGGGAGCCCATGCAGTGTAGGTTGGAGCTGGCATTAGCTTCCGAGTCTTCCTGGTCAATGAGGATGACCGTATTGTGCACTTCCTCCTCCCAGCCACGTACTAGTCCATGTGTTTCTGGGCACACAAAACCCTCCCTTGAGGAATCCCCACCTTCAATGCCCCCACTACTTAAAAAAATCCTCGGCAGCGCGATGACACCTAATTCAGGCGCCCCCCCCCGCATGTGCGGAGGAGGCGCCTGAAAGGGAGGGGGGGAGGTCCTTCGGACCTCTCTCCCTCCCGATCGGCGGCGTTGCAGGGGTTAACCCAGGCACCATTTGGAAGGGCACAGCCTGCCCTTCCAAATGGTGCCTGACATTAACCCCTGGGAAGCTGGATCGCGAATTGGCGCTGAAAAGCGCCGGTTCGCGATCCTTTCCCGGAGCTGGCCGACATCTTGGATGTCGGCCAAGCCTCCAGGAACTCCCCCTGAGGACTGGCGTCATCGTGCGTAGCACGATGACGCCAGTCCTAGAGTTAACCCCTAACTGCCACCAACGGAACCAATGAACTCCCTATCTCCCGATCCGTGGCAGCTAGGGGTTAAAGTTTGGTATGGTTGGATCGGCCAGAGCATGGCCGTTCCAACGATACCAAACACTACAGTGAAAAAAGTTTTTTTTTTAAAATAAAAATAAAAATAAAAATATATTTAAAAAAACAAATTATAAAAAAAAAACATTTTTTTTTTTCTTTTTTTTGGTTCATTAATGCAGCAATATTGTTCCCATTTCAATTATAATGTGAACAATGATGCTGCACTAACGATTTTTGTATGCGGTGCGTTTGTTAAAAATCGTGTAATTTTCCCCAAAAAAAAATGTAACGAGACCCCATCTCTAATTTTGTTAACAAGCGCACCCCATACAAAATATAACCGCAATTGCTCGCATGTTAAAATGTGAAAAAAAACACTTTACACGTTGTAAATTATTGAAAATACATATTTTATTGCATTTTTTGTTATAATATACAGACATGACATAACGTATACATATAATAATGACATATTATGAATCTACCGAGTCTGACGGAAAGAACGATATATAATATGTCTGGGTCATATACTGAAATAAGCCTTCAAAACCCGTTTAAACATGATGAGCAAAACCAGTAAATATGACCTCAGCACAGAGGCGTGAAACGCCTCAGCAGCGAAAGGGTTAAATTATTTTATGAAATTACACTGTTAAATGTTTTATTATAAATTTACAAAAATAAATAACAATAACATTAACAATATTAGCATAAAACATTAAGGACAATAAGCGCTTTACATTGATGGGGAGGCAAACATAATATTAAGTGCTCAACTTTTAATAAAGTTAGTGCATTTTTTTCATCTCCACAATCACTCCAGATACATGTATATCCAGATATCATACCCCAGATGCATGTTTACCCAAACACAAACCCCAGATACATGTACACCCAGACATCAGTGTGAGCAGAGCGAGGGATTGTCGACTCGTGGTGCTGCATGGTATGAAGCAGGCCAGGTGCGGCCGGATGAGAACTGCCAGAATGGGGCAGGCATGGGAGGCAGACATCCAGTGCGCCCTCTCTGTCATCAGAGGAGGCTGCCAGTCGGCATCTTGAATTCTCCGGCTGGCCACTGGGCCCCAAAAGTAGCATGGTTACCACCTGAATATGCAGCGCAGGCAGCATGAAATAATTTATCATGCTACCTGTGTATGCAATTTCACTCGCGGAAATTTTTAGTGGAAATTTTGAGCCCTGTATTACACTATAATGATACAATTGACAAATACTTGGATACTTGTAGATTAAGCCCCTCACCATGATCCCTGGTACCCTATCACCATTTTTCTTGTCTATGGCTGATATGCATTTTTTTCTGGGCATTTGATGATATGGCTGCACCTTTTCTAGTTGTATCCTACACCAAATTGTAAATAAAGAATGTAAAAGAAAAAGTGACAAATCCTTAAAACACATGAAACACCCAATGCACAATTGTGATTCATGTGATAAGGAAATTCCAGTAGTTCTGTTTGTTTAGTGTCATGATCTTCCCGCATAGTTAAAGATGTAATTTGCCAAACCCAGCATATCATGCATACACAAAGAGGCAGTTGATAAACTGACCATGAAGTCATTCTAGTTCTTTCAGTTACACAAACATGAATTCTTATAATGATTATTTGCAATTCTGTTGTCGCCAAGCCATGGCAAATTCTTCATGGATTAATCCCACAGCAATTCTATTAATCATTTATATGGTCGTTATGAGCAACATTCAGTACCTGTGTGGTTGATAGTGACATAATGGAAAAGACAACTGTGATCTATTGACACTAGGGGCTCTATTAACTGCTTTGCGCAAAAGCGCACGCGCAACGCTATTTAACGCGTGTAAATTAATGCTGGTATTAAAATCCGAGCGCATTTTTTCATCCGTCAAAAGTAACGTGCGTAAAAAAGACGTGCAAAAAGCATTGTGCGCAGAAATCGGTGGGCTGATTGGCTGAATCGCGTGAAAAAACAATCAGAATTCAGAACCATAATTGTCTCCCATTAAGTTTTTGCGCCTGTCAAAATCAATCTGAGACAATATGTTGCAGCAATAATAAAAACACGCACAACCTCTCAATTTTATTGTTTGGGTATGCGTAGAATGTGTAAATATACTTTGCTGTATTTTTCTTTTTTTGGGCTGGTGTATTTGGTTTCGGCCAGGACGTTCAGATTTGCCATTAACACCAGCTTTTCAAAGACATTAAAATTATGCGCGCAAACTTGTCCGTTAAAATTTGCGCATAGATTGTAATACCATCTGCGTACCAACGCATTTGCGCTCAAAATGTAGACGTTAAGACGCATTTTTTGTGCGGACATTGTTATACGACATTCTGCGCAAAGGGTTTTTCCCCTGGCGTTCATGCGTTTTTGAGCACGCGTTATTGTTTGCGCGAAGAAGTTAATAGAGCCCTACATCTTTTCATGCAAGCCAAGAAAATGTCGCCGACAATTCAATGCTCTCTCGTTCCCCACACTTCCCTGCACTTCGGGAAATCGAAGTTCAGCATTCAGCGCAAGGTCCCCCGGAGTGCAGGGAAAACCTGCTGTAAACTCGCCGAACACCTGCCGAAATCCCAACGAAAACCCACCGGAACTGCCACAAAAAACATGCAGAACACGTTGGAAAGATCACAGCGCAGACCAGCCGCCGGAAAAAGCCGACAAGCTGATGAACTGGGTAAAAAAAAAAAAATACAATTGCATGTGTCAAAATTGAAGAGCTGTTTGCAAAAAAACTACTGAACGAAAATGTCTGGAATTTACAAATAAGGGATTCCGGTCGATTGCTGCCCCCCCCCCGTGCGGGCTGACATCTTGGATGTCAGCCAGGCACTCCGTGACCCCGGCGGGGCCATTAGATGTCATCACGGCGGCGCGTTGGCATCTAATTCAGGCCCCCCCGCAAGTGTGGACTTCTCTCCCTCCCGATCGCTGGGGGCCAGAAGGTTAAGGCAGGCACAGTTTGGAAGGGCACGGCCTGCCCTTCCAAAGGGTGGCTGACATTAACCCCTGGGGAGCCGGATCACGATTCGGCACCGAGAAGCGCCGGATCGTGATCCTCTCCCGGAGCTGGCCGACATCTTAGCTGCCAGCAATGGTGGACATACGGGGTTCATTGGAACCCCCTATCTCCCGATTCGTGGCTGCTAGGGGTTAATGTTTGATATTGTTGGATCGGCCAGAGCATGGCCTTTCCAACGATATCAAACATAACGATGTAGAAAGTTTTTTTAAAAAAAATAAGTTTTTTTTATTTAATAATTTTTATAAAATAAACAATTTTTTTTGTTTGTTTTGTTAATGCAGCAATATTGTTCCCATTTCAATTATAATGTGAACAATGATGCTGCACTAACGATTTTTGTTTGGGGTGCGTTTGTTAAAAATTGCATAATTTGCCCCCCAAAAAAATGTAACCAGGACCCCATTTCTAATTTTTTTAACAAGCGCACCCCATACAAAATATAACCGCAATTGCTCGCATGTTAAAATGTGAAAAAAAAAAAACACTTTACACGTTGTAAATTATTGAAAATTAAAATTTTATTGCATTTTTTGTTATGTTCTACAGACAGGGCATGACGTATACATATAATGATAAATTATGAATCTGCCGAGTCTGCCGGAAAGAACGATATTTAATATGTCTGGGTCATATACTAAAATAAGGCTTCAAAACGTGTTTAAACATGAACGAAAAAAATGGTAAAAATGAGCTCAGCACAGAGGCGTGAAATGCCTCAGCAGCGAAAGGGTTAAAAAAAACTCTGAAAATATTTTTGCCTAAAAGATCCAAAAAAAAAATAATCTATAAATAAAGAGACTTTTTACTGCAAATGAAAATAATAAACGGTTTATTAGATATTGAATTAAAACTAGGGATAGACCGATATATCGGTTTTGCCGATTATCGGCTGCCGATTTTCAGAAAATTACTGATATCGGCATTTTATTTGCCGATATTGCCGATAATTGGACAGTTTGGCTCACTGCGGCTGCGACACGCAAGATCCCACAGAACTGTGCGAATCCGGCGCTTCTCCCACATCAGGCTGTAAGTCCTCACGGCAGAACGACACCTGCTCACTGACTGTATTGTGCATGAGCGTGATGACAACAGAAATGGCAGGGAATTCCCTATACAGGAGATGCACGGTCTATTTCCTACAGCAGGGATCAGCAACCTGGACCCTCCAGATGTTTTGGAACTGCATTTCCCATGAGGCTCCAAGAACCTAATGAGAAGCTGAGCATCATGGCAGATGTAATTTCAAAACATGTAGGGCAATATTACAAAGTCAGTCCTAACTTAACTTAACCAGAGCTGTTGTAAACTTAACCCCATAGACTATAATGGCTCTGGTAAGTTTACAACAGCTCTGGTTGTTAGCACCAACTTTGTAATATAACCTTTTGGAGGGCCCAGGTTGCTGAACCCCTTACATACAGGGTCATATGAGGGATCTTTAACCACCCGGCTGCTAAGGACGCGATCAGCGCGTCCTGCCAAGTGCTCCTCCTGTGCTATGGATGCGCTGAGCACAGGAGGCAACAATCAGCCGGGATTCCGGCCGATTGCTGCACCCCCCCCCCCCGGTGCGGGCTGACATCTTTGTCAGCCCGGCACTCCGGGATCCCGTCGGGGACGATAGATGTCATCGCGCTGGCGCGATGAGTAAAACTAAATTAAAAAGCTGTATATACATCCAGCCAAAGTATTCAAATATCCAGGACGCGTTTTGCAGCGCTAAAGCGGCTTCATCAGCTGGCTAACATGTCTATACCACTGTCTGCATATTTATAGTCACTTAGAAACATAGAAAAGTCGGCAGATAAGAACCATTTATCTTTTGTTTAGGATAGCCTTATGCCTATCCCATGGCTGCTTAAATTCAATTACTGTTTTGGCCTCTACCACTTCAACTGGAAGGCTGTTCCATGTATCCACCACCCTCTCAGTACAAGTAGAAAGTCCCCACATGCTGTTAATTGGTAATTAGCGTGCGTTGCATGCCTCCGTTTGGAATTTCCGCGTGTTACTCTGGGTGTCGCCGTCTTGCGCATGCGTGATCCAATCGCCGGCGTTCCACGGAGCATGTTATGACGCGCTTCCGGTTTTCGATGCTTCTCACAATTCCAGTTTGGCACGTGTAACATTGCCGCAGTGGACTGCTGTTGATACACTGTTGTGGATCTATATACAATCCATTCACTACAAGAAAAATTAACACTGTTACAATACTGATGGTTGTTATACTAACAGGCCCTCCTCCATTGGATATCCATACAGGGGGATGATGGTTAAAATAGGTGGAATTCTAAACTGTTGCTCCAAAAATGTAATTTACATGTTGGAGTGCCCATGTGGTCTACGATATGTGGGTCGCACCAAAAGAGCATTAAATGTGAGGATATCGGAACATGCTAGAAATGTGAGGAACGGTTTTGATAAACATTCAGTTTCCCTTCATTCTAAAATTAAACATGACAGTTCACCCATAGGTTTAAAATTTTTAGCTATAATACAGGTTATTAAAACAGGTGTAGAAGAAAACTTAATAAAAAAAGTTAGGACAGGAAGAAATGCGGCACATTTTTGAGTTGGGCACTCTAACACCAGGTGGTTTGAATGATGACTTTGAAGTCATTCACTTTTTATAAACATCCTAAAGCAGGCTCTCCTCCTATTGAACATACGTATGAGGAACATAAATTCCATCTTCACACCTGATAATGGTGGTTATATTTTTAATAGTTAACAAATGGACCTACACTTATTATAATTTGTACTATTATTCTAATAATGACATATAAACATATTAGAACTTGTAAAACAAGAATATTTTTATCACAAAATTTATTAATATAATAAAATTTAATAGTCAGTTCACAGTACACAGACAATTTATGTAATTATTTTGCACATTAATAATAATATAGGATAATATATTAAGGGCCCAATTACATTCTTCATGCAAAAACTCACGCGCAACGTGTGAATTTGTGCGCCCAGCGATAAACATTAACCCGTGTAAATCAACGCCGGAATTACAATCCTTACGCATTTTTTCATCCGTTGAGCAATAACGTGCGTTAAATGGATGCGCACAAATGCGCGGGCAGCAACGTTGCGCGCAGAAATCATTTTTTTTTGCGCGATTTAGCCAATCAGAATTAAGAACCACAATTGTCTCACGTTAAGCTTTTGCGCCTGTCAAAGTCAATCTGCGCATATATGCTGCACCAATAACAAAATGCACACACAATTTATTGGTTTGGTATGTATACGTAGAAATCTTGGCGAATTGCCTGTACATACGGTGCCTGTTCGGTGCCTGTTCGGGGGCAGTGAAATCCCCATAGAGAAACAATGCTTTGGCTATTCAGAGTATAAAAACCAGCAGTGAAAGGTTCCCGAAATGCCCTGCCATTCGGTGGTTTAATTCAGCAGATTTATTCAGGCGAATCCCATAGGCTTCAATGCTAAAAATATTCCCGTTTTAATTCAATATCTAATAAACTGTTCATTATAATATTCTGCAGTAAAAAGTCTCTTTATTTTTAGACTTTATTGGGATATTTTAAGCATTTTTCGGGATTTTTTTTGCCGAAAATTTTTTGCTGATTTTTTTTTTTTTTTTTTTAAATGTTTGTTCTTTTTTCTGTAACAGCCCTTTTTATTATCATTCCTTGGATCTCATATGCAAATTTCAGACATTTTCGTTCAGTAGTTTGTTTGCGAACAGCGTTTCACTTTTCAAACATTCAAGCGGACAAATTTTTTTTCTTCACCTCCTTTATCTGCGGTGTCGGCTTTTTCCGGCGGCTGCGCTGCGTGTAATCGACTCCTGCTGGGGTTTTTCCGGCGCTTTCGGCGGGTTAATCCAGATGTTTTTGCGCGTTTCAGTGTGCGTTCGCCCTCGTTTTGCGGTGAGTTTTCGGCGGGTTTGCGGTGACTTTTCCCTGCATTTCGGCAGCCCTATGGTGCTTGCTGAATACACCGCAGGCTCGCCAAAATGGGATCTCCAAATTGTACCGAATTGAAGAGAACGAAAAGTCACCGAACGTGCAGTGGCTTTCCGATTCTTTTTGAATAACACTGATAGTGTCCTGGAATGTAGAGGGCCTTAACTCACCGATTAAGAGAAAAAAGGTGGTGCAGTATCTGAAGCGGTTAGACCCTGATATAGTGTTCCTCCAGGAAACGCACTGGACATCCTCAGACCAATAGCTGCGGGCCCCCTGGGTGGGTTTCCAGACGTCCTTCATGTATACTCAGAAATCCAGAGGTGCCGCGATACTCCTTCGTAGAGGTCTCCCTTTTTCGGCCATAGAGCCGATTAATGACCCGGAAGGCAGGTACACTCTTTTGAACCTCACCAGTGGGCAGGAACACTTCCATTTACTCAATATTTACGCACCGATCGGCCCTAATTAGGCATTCTATAAAACGTTACTCCACCTACATAATTCCCACCTCAGGATCGTAGGAGGGGATTTCAATGAGGTCATAGACCCTGTACTTGACTGTGCCCCCAGACGTCTGACAGCCAGGGGTCACTCTCAACCCACAGGACCGATTTTTCTTCTATCTCATTTCGACCTGGTTGACATTTGGCGCTCCCAGTAACCAACGGGCAAAGATTTCACATTTTACTCCAACCCTCACAAATCATTTTCCCGTTTAGATTTGTTCCTAGTTTCTAACTCACTCTCACACCGAACCCTGCAGACTACGACTAGCCCCATTGCCCTTACTGACCATGCACCAGTCACACTAGAGATGATGCTAGGAATCCCCCATCCCTACTCCCGGAACTGGCGCTTCCCCTCCCATCTCATGATGTCCACTCTGTTCAAATCCCATGTTGAACTAGTCTGGAATAACTACACTGATGACAATATTGAGCACGTCGATGATGTTAATCTCTTCTGGTCAGCATCGAAACCGGTGCTTCGGGGACACATACTGGCCTTTACTCCCCTGTACACCCCGAGCCATTCACGCAATCCTTCTCCACCTGCTTTCATGGTGTTTGAGTAAAGTCCCACTCTCCTGGTTACTGCAGTTCCTATCTACTGTTACGATTTCTTGCTAAACGCCAGATGCCGCAATTTAGTTTTGTACTGCTTATTATGCCTCATGTAAAGTATGTTGTTCTTACCTGTGTATTCTCACGCTGATCCATCAATAAAAGTATATTTAAACTAAAGTTTAAGTTGAGAGTACCCCTCCCCACCCCAAAGCATAAAGGTAAAAAAACATATATGCAGTGTTATCTACATTTTAGATGTCAAAAGGGGTTTGGGGCTCCCAGTGTTTTCTTTTTTGCAGGAAACGGGTCCAAATGGCTCTTTGAGTGATTAAGACCCCTGGCCTAGTCAAACACTACAAGGTGTGGCAGTCCCAGAGCTGCATTATTATACATTTACAAGGAGGGCAGTGATTTATCCTTCTCAGCACAGTACAGCCACCGCCTGCTAGAGCCCATAATGTTTCCACCCAGAAGGCCAGAAGGAGCCTATGACTCGAGTGCCAACCAGCCACAGCGAACCTGAGTGAACCACACACAGTTTGACTCAACGTTAAGGTGACCCAACTTGGGCTATATATTTAATTGAAAAAGATATATGGGCCAGGGGGCACTTGTGTTAAAGGACCCCTCCACTGGAAAATGGAGGCCCCCCATTTTACTCACCTTTTTCTCCCTCACGTGCGAGGCTTTTGTGAGCAGTTTGTGTTACTTTGCGCAACAGTACTTGTGAACTTTACGTAGGCCCCTCTGAGAAAGCTCGCTTTGCGAATGGTCTCAGAGATGGTGAGGTTAACACACTCCCTGAGTGCCGACGTCCGTTCCGTGACTACTGGGGGCGCTCTCTGGATGGAGTGGAGGAAACTTCCCCACTTCATCCATCATTTTAGCAATAAAGGGGGGCACTCCACACATCCTGACCATTTTAAATATGTAAAGTGGTCAGGATAAGTGGAGTGTTCCGTTAACACCTTCACTGCTGAGGCATAGCCATTAGTGCTGAGCTCACTTTAACTGTTTTGTTTTTGCTTATGTGTAAATGTGATTTGTTATTATAGGAACCAGACAAATATATATCCTTTATGCAGCAGACTCAGGAGATTCTAAATTTTATCTGGCCCTATTACAATCTTAACGCTAGCTTTGACGCTCAGATATGTGAGCATTAGCGCAAGGGTAACGCATGACCCCGTATTACATTTTGAATGCTAATGGCTTAATAAATCCATAAATCCATCGGTTATTGCGCTCACTTCCTGTACTTTGCACAACTTATACTTAACATGGGGAGCACAAAGAGTAATTAGCATTAGGATTTCAAAGTGATTCAGCTTCAGCGGAATCAGTTAGCAACAGCTAAAAACCCCCCATAAATCAGATACTCTCCTCTCATCTCGTGGCGCAAAAAACGTCTGGATCCGCTGCTTCTGGCCGCCAGGAATAGGGTGGGACAGGGGAAACAGTCCCCAGTCTCCCTCTGCAAATCACTCTACAAACCTGCATGGTCTCACAAAAGCTTAGAGTTGAGGCTAGAGTAGGGATTTGGGTGGGAAAGTTGGGTCATGGATGGAGTCTGAGGGGGCCCTTGCTTTATTTGGTCCAGGGGTCCTGAGTCTTGTCAGTCTGCCCCTGGAAATCTCCCAGCTCTGCCCTTATATACACTATATTGCCAAAAGTATTCGCTCACCTGCCTTGACTCGCATATGAATTTAAGTGACATCCCATTCCTAATCCATTGGGTTCAATATGACGTTGGTCCGCCCTTTGCAGCTATAACAGCTTCAACTCTTCTGGGAAGGCTGTCCACAAGGTTTAGGAGTGTGTTTATGGGAAATTTTGACCATTCTTCCAGAAGCGCATTTGTGAGGTCACACACTGATGTTGGATAAGAAGGCCTGGCTTTCAGTCTCCGCTCTAATTCATCCCAAAGGTGTTTTATCGGGTTGAGGACAGGACTCTGTGCAGGCCAGTCAAGTTCATCCACACCAGACTCTGTCATCCATGTCTTTATGGATCTTGCTTCGTACACTGGTGCAGTCATGTTGGAAGAGGAAGGGGCCAGCTCTAAACTGTTCCCACAAAGTTGGGAGCATGGAATTGTCCAAAATGTCTTGGTATGCTGAAGCATTCAGAGTTCCTTTCACTGGAACTAAGGGGCCAAGCCCAACTCCTGAAAAACAACCTCACACCATAATCCCCCCTCCACCAAAATTTACACTTGGCAAAATGCAGTCAGACAAGTACTGTTCTCCTGGCAACCACCAAACCTAGACTCGTCCATCAGATTGCCAGATGGAGAAGCACGATTCGTCACTCCAGAGAACGCGTCTCCACTGCTCTAGAGTCCAGTGGCGGCGTGCTTTACACCACTGCATCCGATGCTTTGCATTGCACTTCTTTTATTACAGCTGACAGTTGACTGTGGAATATTTAGGAGCAAGGAAATTTCACGACTGTGTTTGTTGCACAGTGTCATCCTATCACAGTTCCACGCTGGAATTCACTGCGCTCCTGCGAGCTACCCAGTCTGCATGCCTAGGTGCTTGATATTATACACCTGTGGCCATGGAAGTGATTGGAACACCTGATTCTGATTATTTGGATGGGTGAGCAAATACTTTTAGTGTATGTACAGGACCAAACAAGGGAATTTCTGAAGGATTCCTGTTTCTGGGTCTCTTCCAAAGATATTGATGTATACTTTTCACTGCAGGATACAGAAGAATACAGACAAATTGCTTTTGTAGAAAGCTGTATATTTATTTATAAAATATGACACTTCGATTCTTAGCAGCCTGTTTGTAGAATAAAAATAAAAGTTACAGAACCAATTCAGAGCAGCAATACTTCTAGCAAGATGTAAAGTTCTTCTTTGATGATCACTGCACAGTTCAAAACTCCTTTTTCAGAGGTAATGCGTTTGCATTGCAGGTGTTGCTGGAGCTTTCAAGGTGATTCTTAAGGAATTGGTGGCTAAAAAGCAGTTACGTTTCTTTTATATGGTACACGCCTTCTTCTAAATTGATGCTGCTTATTACCATAAAGTTAAAAGTATTGGTTTTAGGAACCACACGTGATATGCAATATTCTATAGGAAAAAATGTGTTTTAAATCTGAGCGGGAAGAAGCTCTTAGTGTCTCTCTTAATTGAAGACTAATACTTAACACACGTGTGTGACTTCAAGTGTGGTTCACTGATAGATGCCATATGTTGAGGGGGATTCAGGAATGTTGAGAAGCTCTAATTACCTGCCCCTAACTATCTAAAAGAAAAGTTTCAAGTTGCCCAGTCTTTGTTTGTGAGCCTAGAAATGTCTATTGGAACGTGAGTTTCTAAATGCCCCATTTGTCTCCTGTAACCATCTGTATTCAAACTCGATTAGCAAATGCAACTAATCAGTATTAATTTATATATCTACATATATATAGAATTAGGCAATAGAGGATGCACTCACGGTCTTCCAAACTTGAGTGCATCCTCTATTGCCTAATTCTATATACTTCAACTGGATTGCACCGGGCAATGAACGGTAATATGGAGAGTGCTGTATGCAGTGGATTTTTCTACATATATATATATATATATATATATATATATATATATATCAAATTGAATAATATATTATTCAATTTCCAATCCCTGGCATCATCTTTTAGGTTATAACAAGTCAAGTCAGTATAGGTGTTACAAAAACTTGGTTAATTGGGTATTTAAGTGGCCATCCAATCTCCTACACTTGCAGGTCCTATATTGAAATAAAGGAGGAAATACCTGCAGAACTCTTTGTATTAACTTGTATTAACCACACCTTCCAAATCAGAGTAAGGAGTACAAAGAGCTAGTATCCATAAAACCTCTCCAAGAACACTTCACATAGGGCTGTTGGGTGTCAGGGTTATAAGATACCGGAACCTAGTTCTAAAATCCCACGAGTTTACCCTAACCATCCCTATTTATATATATGCAGTATATAGGGATATAGGAAGTGCTGCATGCGGTCTTTCTTATGTTTAAATTTAGGGCCACATCCCATTTTACTAGAGAGGAGTATTAGGAGTTGATGTGGGTAATCTTATCCCATCACTGCTTCTTTACTACAGTGCTATAACAGAAAAACCTTTAACATTAATCATCAAAGTGAAGAGGCTGCAGTGAAGAATTTAATGGGTTTAAGATCATCCCCTTGAGAAGCTAAGCCATGACACAACTGAAAGGGATGCAGGGAATGGTATAGCAAAGTGATTTAATAACTAATGTCTTTCTGTGGCTAAAGGTTACTCCTGTGGAGGAGAAAACGGAAATACTGACAGTGATATGTTAACAGCTTATTTACCAGCTGGCCCATTCAATCTTTTAGTAAGCAGACGTTCATCACAGGGATTTATTTTTCATTGCTTGACATGCCAAACAGACTGAGCTTGTTAGGTTTTTTTTACTTTATCTGCTTAATCATAGCACACAAAAGGACTCCAAGCTTTAAATCCCAAAATAAACAGGAAAACCTCTGAAAATCTCATTCCTGGCAGCTTCAAATCTGCTGCCTGTAATATCTCAGAACTGCATCATGCCAATCTGCTGTATCCTTGGCATTTTGATAATGTGTTATTGTTCTAAGTCCTAATTACATCATTTATAGTGCCAGCCCAGCCAAGAATTTGTTTGAAATTCCATTCTCTGGATATCCCCAACATTCCTCTGATGTGCGGTCATTCATTAATATTAGGAAGGCAAGCTGTGTAATGTGTATGTGTAACCAATGAACTGCAGAAACTGCAAAAAAGGTGTTGAATGCATAGCAGGTTGATAGATGAATTTCAAAAAACAATGCAATATTGACATAGAATAAAACATTTATGGGGCTGCATTACATTGCGTAATACCACCTAGTATGATGTCAGTGCAGAACATTGTACATTGTCATGTGCGTTTAAAACATAATAGTACAAAAGGAATCTTTTATCACGTTGACTGCTCTTCAGCAACAATATGTTCAAATGTGGCAGAAGACACACCCCACTGTTTAAAAAGTACATATGTAGTTATTATGACCTTATGCTGTCTGAGGAAGTCCCTATATGAGTGAATCGCCTTTTAGTACTTATCATTTTAATACTGGACTACTATATTTCATTTAACGCACCGCCCACCATCCTTTTTTATCCCCTTTTGTATGTTTTAACCAATTATTTTTTATTATACACTTTATGACTATTAGGCAGATCCCATGGCTAATACAACAACCCAGAAAGGGATGCTGAGGATATAGAGGGATTGACGCCACCAATGAATGGGCGTAAGATTGACAAATGAGCCTAACCAACTAAGGTTCCACCAAGGGTGAGTGCGGATATTTCACCACATATACACTATATGGACAAAAGTATTTTGGTACATCTCCTCTTTAGGGATGGGCTGCCGGTTCGATGCAAACATGAGTTTGCATCGAACATTGGCTGTTCGACCATTCGCCGAACGGCAAACATTTTCGCTTGTTCGCCGCGTGTTTTCCCACAATGCACCACAATAGACCACAATGCACTGTGCCCTGGCCTGAAGCTTGTAAATGGCTACAGCCTTGCACCTGACCACAGGTCAGGTGCAAGACTAGGCCAATCAGGGCTTTGCCCAATCATGGGCTCACAGAGCTAGGTCCCGCAGTACACTATATAAGGCTTCCCTGCAGCCATAGCGTGTGTGTTGCAGGAGTGAATCATAGAGGAGAGGAGATTGTTGGATTTGCAGGGACAAGCTGGCAGTGACAAATAGCAGGGAACTGGCAGCCTGGCTGTGAAATATCATACCACAGTTGAATCAGAGTTCATCTTTATCTATTCAGAGTTGAATCTGGGTCTTGTTGCCACCTATCAGGGTGTGTCACTGAGTTATAGCAGAGGTCTGGAAAATCTGTATCTTTAATCTAATTCTAGATACCATAGAATACCACAGTTGAATCAGAGTTCATCTTTATCTATTCAGACTTGAATCTGGGTCTTGTTGCCAGCTATCAGGGTGTTGCAGCCTGCAGGAGAGGAAGTGAATCAGAGAGATAGTAGAGGACATTGGCAGCCCTGCAGGGAAAATATCAGTGAAATCACTGACTTATAGCATAGTTCTGAATATCTTTAATCTAGATAACACAGTTGAATCAGAGTTCTGCATATCTTTAATCTATATATCACTCACCATGTCAGAAAGACCAAAAAGGACAGGCAGACGATGCTCTCAGACACAGATAAGAGGGCAAGCAGCTTCTGTGTCGGAAGGCTGTGCCCCTGGTCATTGTGGACGTGGTGCATCTTCTGCAGAGGCACACTTGTCCTTTCTAACTGGTGCTGGTCGTCTTATGGAGCAGCAACATACAGAGGATTTGGTGGATTGGCTAACCAGGCCATCCTCCTCCTCCAAGTCCTCTGCCAGCCAGGCTTGTAGTGGTTTACAGTCCACCTCAGCTGCCAAAACATCTAATTCAGCCTCCATGTCCACAGCTACTCTTGCCGTAGCCTCACCATCATACACGGAGGAGTCAGCTGAATTGTTTGACTACAATGACAGTGACATGCTACTTGAGGATGCGCAGCAACTCCAGTACTCTGATGTTGACTCTGAGGTTGAGGAAGGGAGTAAAATCAGCATGGAGGGAGGGAGTGCCAGTGACACACAAAGAACTGGCACTCATGTTCCCCCAGCAGCTGCAGCATACTGCCAGGTTGGCTCCAGTGACGAGGAGATAGGGGGTGATGACGATGATGAGGTCACTGACTCCACCTGGGTGCCTGATCGAACAGAGGAGTCAAATGAGGAGGAGGAGGCACAACAAAAACGAGGCACAACGTCCTCTATGAGCAACCATAGCCAGTCCAAGGCATCAGAAGTCAGAGCTGCTCAGGTGCAGAGCGCTGTTGTCTCAAAGCACACGTCCAGGAACTCTGCTGGGAGTTCTTCTTCACATGTGCAGCAGACTGCAGAGTTGCTATTTGTAAGCTATGTCTGAAGAGGATCAAGCGTGGGAAAAACATCAGACGCTTGGGTACCACGTGCTTGATGTGACATATGACCACCTGCCACACATCCCATTGGCACAACACTTTGCATAGGTCCTCCTCCTCATCTGTCTCTACCCCCACTATATGTCCTGCCATGTCATTGTCTACAACCTCCACTGACTGGGATGATGCGACAGTGATGGGTGTACCAGGTCCTTCCTCAGAATGTGACAGCATCCCATCAGCTGTAGATTTAAGCAGTCAGATTTCGTTGCCCCAGCTGCTGCAGTGTAAGAAAAAACTATAGTCCCAACTCTGACAGATTGGATCTGTATCTACCTGTGTTTATGTATCTATATACCTGTACCTACATATCTCCTCTACATAGGCATATTCATATCTAGGTCTGTCCATATCTGGGAAGTGCCCAGTTGGCCCAGCTGCCTAGTGAATCAATGCCTGAGTTTCTAGCCTGTTCAAAGGAAACAATTAACAGGTCAGTGACTGTTTTCTCTGTGAAGCCATCGAAAGGTGTGAATAAAAGCAATAACCCATTTGGTGAACTGGGAAGTCCTGTGTCCTATATTCACACCTTGGAGTCCTGGCTACAGATGGCGTGGCACCAAGCTGCAAGGGGCCAGAGCATTTCAAAGAAGCAATCATCTCCTTTGATCCCTAGAGACAAACTTTGGGAAGCAAGTTAATGACGAAGCGCAATGAGCATGCTCAGAAAAAAGGGAAGTCTGGGAAATGTAGTGTACGAAAGTAGAAAATAGGGGCTGTCCTCCAGAGGGACAAGGCAGGCTATATATACCTGAGCCAAGCATGGGCTCAGAGCTTGTTTCTGTGGGGTCACCTAAGAACGTGAGAAGCTGTGCCATTCTTCAAAATCCCCAGCCCCACGGGTACACAGATACTCCTGTTAGCTTACTGACGTGAGTAAGGGTCTGTGGTTTTAATCCTGTTTCTTTTATTTGCTGTTTGTGTGTAAGTAATGAATATTCATATTTTTTCTGTAACCCTAAATGCACTTTGATATATATAATTTTTGTTATCATAATAAATACCACTTATTAAGTTCTGCTCTGACTGATTCGATCCACGCTAACTGAAGGGACTGGATTATTGTTTTTTTTTTAGTTTTAAGCTTGAGTATCTACTAAATTTTGAATTGCGGTGGCTGGGGTCGGTTGGGTAAGTGCGCTGGGATTGTTGTCCACGTAGTCATTATTTGGGTCTAGGATAGACAGATAGTGGATTGCTTATCCCTGCGTCTCTCGCTGTAGCGCGCTTAGTGTTCGTGAGAACTGGTGGCAGCATAACGAATAGAGTAAGAAAGTGGGTGTAAGGATTATGGGAAACATAGTCGCTACCCCAGGTCGAGAGAAGACGGGTACAACATTGCAATCCTGGGACCACTTCATCAAGCTTTACGTGCGTTTCACGAGCGGAGGCGTTGTCGGGGTAGTTAGGCACGTGCGCGGGGGATTGTTGTTCGCGTAGTCATTATTTGGGTCTAGGATAGACGGATAGTGAGTTGCTTAACCCTGCACCTTTCGTAGTGTGTGCGTAGTTGTCGTGACACCAACCATCCCCTTGCACAGCGTCTAAATGCCAGCTTGGCAAAATTACTCGCATTGCAGCTGCTGCCTTTCCAGCTGGTGGACTCTGCCTCCTTCCGTGAATTTGCCAAATGTTCTGTACCACAGTGGCAGGTTCCAAAACGCTAGTTCTTTTCACGGAAGGCCATTCCAGCACTATACCAGCACGTGGAAAACAATGTTATGGAGTCATTGGGAAAGGCAGTCAGCAGCAAGGTGCACATTACTTTAGACACGTGGTCCAGCAAGCATGGACAGGGCCGTACATTTCCTTCACGGCACACTGGGTAACTCTGATTGCAGCTGGGAGGGATCCAGGACGGGGCTCTGTGCTGGAGCTTGCACATCCACCACGCCTCCAGAAAGCTGCTTATATGAGGTCTGTCTGCTCCACCACCTCTTCCTCTTCCTCCTCCTCCTCCTTCTCCTTCTGTCACTGGCGAAGTGGCAGTTAAACTGACGCGTGGCAAGGTCTACGCAATGGCTCAAGCAAAAAGATGCCATACTGTGCTTGAGCTGGTTTGTTTAGGGGACAGGAGCCACACCGGGCCAGAAATTCTGTAAGCTCTGCAGGGGCAGGTGCAGAGATGGTTAACACCATGCCAGCTTGAGCTGGGAATGGTCATCTGTGATAATGGCAGCAACCTTCTCTCCGCCCTACGCCTGGGTAAGTTGACGCATGTACCATGCCTAGCACACGTCCTAAATCTGGTGGTAGAACGTTTCCTAACCAGGTACCCAGGGCTGGCAGAGCTTCTCAGCCAGACCAGAAAAGTCTGCAGCCACTTCAGATGGTCATTCCCAGCAAGTGTTCACCTGGCAGAAATTCAAAGAGAATTCCACCTTCCCACAAACCGTCTGATCTGTGACATGCCCACCAGGTGGAACTTGACATTGGCAATGCTGCAGCATCTGCACAAGCAGCAGAGGACCACCAATGAGTACCTGTGTGAGTATGGCACAAGGTCAGGTTCAGATCAACTTGGTTCCCCCCGCAGTGGCTGATGATCAAGGATGCATGCACTGTACTGTCACCATTTGAGGAGGCAACGAGGATGGTGAGCAGGGACAGTGCATGCATCAGTGACACAATTCCTTTAGTGTTCCTGCTGGAGCGCACTCTGCGGGGAATTATAGATGTGGCACTAGAGGCAGAGCAGCAGGAGGAAGAGGAGGACTTCCCTAGCTCTCAAGACCCCAGTCTTTATGCAGACAGCATTCCTGCGGGTCCTCAGATCAGACAGGAGGAGGAGGAGGAATATTTAAGTCGTGGGGGCATTGAAGGTGGGGATTCCTCAAGGTAGGGGTTTGTGTCCCCAGAAATCCAAGGACTAGTACGTGACTGGGAGGAGATAGAAGCTAATGCCACCTCCAACCTACGCTGCATGGGCTCCCTTATCCTGCAAAGCCTGCTAAAGGAACCCAGGATTCGTGCTATCAAGGAGAGGGATCATTACTGGTTGGCAACCCTTCTTGATCCACGATACAAGGGTAAGGTTGCAGAACTCATCCTGCCCTCACAGAGGGAGGACAGGATGAAACAACTTGAGGACGCTCTAAAGCGACACTTGTGTAACACCTTTCCAGGCACTGGTAGGTTACCAAGTGCTGACACAGGTGCTTCTGAGGCTGTGTTTGATCAGAGAAAGAGTGGTAAAGGGGGCCGCTTGACTGATGCCTTTTGCAATTTTTTTAGTCCACAACGCCCAGGGACGTCAAATGTAGGCACCCATTGCCAGCGTCTTCACCATATGGTGCAGGACTACCTAGGGGCAAGGGCAGACCTGGATACCTTTACAGCAGATCATCCACTGACTTACTGAGTGTTGAGATTGGATCACTGGCCAGAACTTAGCCAATATGCTATGGAGCTACTAGGTTGCCCTTCATCCAGCGTGGTTTCTGAAAGGACGTTCAGTGCCGCTGGAGGTTTTGTCACAGAAAAAAGAGTGCGTCTGTCCACCGACTCTGTGGACCGGCTGACATTTATAAAAATGAATCAGTCCTGGATCAGCAGCTATCACTCCCCTGATGCTGATGTAGCTGAATAGATCGGGGATCTCTTCTGCATTCCCAAAACCTCCACCACTGCACTCTTCCACAATACCTCAGAGGGGTTGCGGACAGTGTGAAGGCACTGTTGCCGACTCTAAAGGCCCAATTTTAAAGCACCTATTGTTACTTTCATCCAAAGCTTGCATAAGAGGCACCATAATTTAGCCAAAAAAAATCACTAAACTTGCTCTGCGTGTCCTAAAACGTCTCCTCTTTTCATACAGGCTGACGCCCCAAGCAGTTGTTTATGAATAGATTAAAGGAAAACCATTTACCGTCATTTGAAATGTCATTTTTTTCTTTTTAAATGTTTCTATACATCCTACAAATCCGCCACTTCACGGGCAGGTTATGGGGACCTCCTAGGCACGATATTTGAAGGAATTTTTCATTTTTATTTTTAACCTTTATGTCATGGAAAAATCACTGTTCCTTTAACCCTTTCGCTGCTGAGGCGTTTCACGCCTCTGTGCTGAGGTCATATTTACTGGTTTTGCTCATCATGTTTAAACGTGTTTTGAAGGCTTATTTTAGTATATGACCCAGACATATTATATATCGTTCTTTCCGTCAGACTCGGCAGATTCATAATATGTCATTATTATATGTATACGTTATGTCATGTCTGTATATTATAACAAAAAATGCAATAAAATATGTATTTTCAATAATTTACAACGTGTAAAGTGTTTTTTCCACATTTTCACATGCGAGCAATTGCGGTTATATTTTGTATGGGGTGCGCTTGTTAAAAAAATTAGAGATGGGGTCGCGTTACATTTTTTTTTGGGGAAAATTACACGATTTTTAACAAACGCACCGCATACAAAAATCGTTAGTGCAGCATCATTGTTCACATTATAATTGAAATGGGAACAATATTGCTTCATTAACGAACCAAAGAAAAGAAAAAAAAAATGTTTTTTTTTTTTCATATAATTTTTTTTTTAAATATATTTTTATTTTTAATTATTTTTTTTTTTAAAACTTTTTTCACAGTAGTGTTTGGTATCGTTGGAACGGCCATGCTCTGGCCGATCCAACCATACCAAACTTTAACCCCTAGCTGCCACGGATCGGGAGATAGGGAGTTCATTGGAACTCCCTATCTCCACCGTTGGTGGCAGTTAGGGGTTAACTCTAGGACTGGCGTCATCGTGCTATGCATGATGATGCCAGTCCTCAGGGGGAGTTCCCGGAGGCTTGGCCGACATCCAAGATGTCGGCCAGCTCCGGGAAAGGATCGCGAACCGGCGCTTTTCAGCGCCGATTCGCGATCCAGCTCCCCAGGGGTTAATGCCAGGCACCATTTGGAAGGGCAGGCTGTGCCCTTCCAAATGGTGCCTGGGTTAACCCCCGCAACGCCGCCGATCGGGAGGGAGAGAGGTCCAAAGGACCTCCCCCCTCCCTTTCAGGCGCCTCCTCCGCACATGCGGGGGGGGGCGCCTGAATTAGGTGTCATCGCGCTGCCGCGATGACCCCTAATTTCAGCGGCTGTGGTTCCGGATGCCGGGCTGACATCGAGGATGTCAGCCCGCACCGGGGGGGCCAGCGATCGGCCGGAACCCGGCCGAACGCTGACCCCAAAGGGAGGACGCGCTCAGCGCGTCCTCCGCATACCAGCAGACATGCGGAGGACACTCTGAGCGCGTCCTCCGCATCGAAGTGGTTAAAAACTTTTTTTTAAAAACTTTTTTTCCTTGTTTCCTGTCCCCCAGGGCACTACCCGGACCTCCATACACCTTTTATGGCCAATTTCTTTCATATATGCCCTCTTGGAGGGCACTCTAAAATTCGAACGTTCGAGTCCCATTGACTTGCATTGTGTTCGAATCGTGTTCGCGTTCGAATTCGATCTTTATAAATTGTTCGAGTTCGAATGCGAACCGAACACAGGGGTGTTCGGCCCATCCCTACTCCTCTTAATTATCAGTCAGACCCATTTCCAAGGTATATAAAATCAAGCACCTAGCCATGCAGTCTGCATTTACAAACATTTGTGGAAAAAAAACAATAATTAAGAACTCCGTGAATTCAAACGTGGTACTGTGAAATAATGTTACCTGTGCAATAAGTTCATGAACTTTCATCCCTACTACATATTCCAAGGTTAACTGTAAGTGGTAGTGTTGTGAAGTGGAAACGTTTAAGAACAGCAGCAACTTGGCCACGAAGCGGGAGAACACGTAATGTCACAGAGCTAGGTCTGTGTGCTGAGGCATTTTCAGCCCTAACCCATCCAGTGGGAAGGTCCAGGCATGCCCAGCATCATACATACAGAAAAAATGGCATTGCGCCTGTACTCACCAGAGCGGCTGCAACAGCCAGGAGTAACAGCCCAGTTCATGTATAAAATATAACAAGAATTATTTTTTTGTCATCTGCGCTCGTTTCTATACAATTCCATGTGCAACAAAACCCTATCAGAGGTTTTAATTTGCTTTAATGGCCATTGAAAGGTAAGCTCACTCACCCCATCAAAGGCACCTCTTTGTAGAGTGAGTCCTAACCAATGTACCAAAAGCTGCTCTTCTGAGCATTCTTCAGAAGAGCAGCTTTTGGTACATTGGTCAGGACTCCCTCTACAAAGTACAAAGAGGGTGCCTTGATGGCGCGAGTGAGCTTATGTTTCAATGGCCATTAAAGCAAACTAAAACCTCTGATAGTGTTTTGTTGCACACGGAATTGTATAGAAACGAGCGCAGATGACAAAAAATGTTTCTTCTTGTTATGCCCAGCATCATGGTGGCAGGCTCCTGGTCTGACGGCCTGATATCCTTTGTACCACACCCACTGGCTTCTCCTCTGCTCGATAATGCTTATTTGCCACTAGCCCTGATCTTTAGCTTCCCACGACCTCGTCTTACAGATCACCCCTTGGATACCATGCTCTGGACTTTCCCACTCCCATTACTCTTTATGCCATACTACTGAGGTGGGCATGACAGTGCAGTCAAGCCATAATCTGGAGTCTGTGGATATGGACACTTTCCTCAATTCCCTATCCTGTCAAGTAAGGTCTTTATCCCAGACTGTCCAAGACCTCCAAGCTAGCAATGACTTACTGCTGGGGCAGTTATACGAGCAACGTGTGCTCCCTATGGCTATTCAGCTCCTTCCTCACACCCACCAATGCCCAAGAACCTGGTGCATCCTGATTGCAGTCCACTCCCTAAACCCGTTGTCCCTTTTCCAGAAAATATCTCAGGGGACAGGAAGACCTACCGCGCCTTTGCAACCAATTGTCAGATCTTCTTTTCCATAAACTCTCAAACCCATTGTATGCATTGCATCAAAGTGCAAACAGCCATCACTCGTTTATCTGGTGAACTGCAAATGTGGGCCCATCAACTCTTACTTACCCGTAGTCCCACCCTTGACTCCTGGGCATCCTTTTGGCAGCTAGGGATGCATCGTATAGACATCCCTTTTGCCAAGACACAGCACAGTGTGAAATACGAGCCCTACTCTAAGGGAGGCAACCCGTGGAAGAATGTCCTAGAATTTAAAAAACATGCTCTTCAGAAAGAATGGAACGTAACAGCACTTATCAACCAGTTCCCTTGGGGCCTTTCTGATTCTCTCAAGGATGAACATGCATGTGTGGGAGTTCCCTCCTCCTTGAAGCAACTGATACAGTTTTGCATCTCAGCTCACCACAGGCTACAGGAAAGACGACATGAAAGGATTGCCCTACAGCCTATGCAACCTCGCCATGCCCCTGACCCATATGATACAGTCCTAACCGCAACATCTGAGAAAAGGGATTTAGAGGTTATTATTTCAGAGGATCTAAAGGTAAGTAGTCAATGTTATAGAGCAGCAGGAAATGCTAGCAGAATGCTTGGTTGTGTAGGGAGAGGTATTAGCAGTAGGAAAAGGGAAGTACTCATGCCACTGTACAGAGCACTGGTGAGACCTCAATTGGAGTACTGTGTGCAGTACTGGAGACCGTATCTCCAGAAGGATATAGACATCTTAGAGAGAGTTCAGAGAAGGGCTACTAAAATGGTGTACGGCTTGAAGGTTGAAAAGTTACCAGGAAAGGCTTAATGATCTTAACATGTACAGCTTGGAAAAAAGACGAGACAAAGGAGATATGATAGAAACATTTAAATACGTAAAGGGAATCCACAAGGTAGAGGAAGGGAGTATATTTAAAAGGAAACAAAGTAGCAAAACAAGAGGACATAGTCTTAGATTAGAGGGGCAAAGGTTTAAAAGTAACATCAGGAAGCATTATTTTACTGAGAGGGTGGTGGATACATGGAACAGCCTTCCAGTTGAAGTGGTAGAGGCCAAAACAGTAATTGAATTTAAGCAGGCATGGGATAGGCATAAGGCTATCCTAAACAAAAGATAAATCCAGGTAAAGTATCCATGTAATTGGGCAGACTAGATGGGCCGAAAGGTTCTTATCTGCCGACATTTTTCTATGTTTCTATGTTTCTATGAACTTTAAACCGCTGTTGTGCCGCATGCTCCCCCTGGGGCCAATGGTTAGCCAATGCAAATTGGAGCCACTAACCATTAATTTCCTCCTGAAGAAGTAACCCGGCGACAGAATACTCGCCTCTGCCTCTATTGTAGCTATCCGGACCACCTTGTACGAACATGCCCTGAAAGAAACCATAGACACAGTGAGACAGAAATTTTTGTTTCAGAAGACAATGCCGCTGTTTTGCCTTGTTTTGTCTCCTTCATCTCACCTCTCAAACTATCTCCTTACAGTTTAGTAACCAGATCATTCCAATGCTGGCATTGATCAACTCCAGGGCAAGTAGTTGCTTCATTGACGCTGATTTTGCTAATGCATTGTCTTTCCCATTGCTAAATAAACCTAACCCTGTAAGATTTCAGTTGATTGATTGGTCTCCTTAGATATCTGGTCTAGTCGTTCATGGAACAATACCTGTATGAGTCATTATTGGACCTCAACATTCTGAAACCCTCCTCTCATTTGATTTAGTGTTGTCCCCAGTTCATCCTTTTGCCTTAGGCCTAGCTTGGCTATGACTACAGGACCCTGTTATCCGATGGAGTGTTTATTTGTGTCATTCTTTGTTACATTGCCTACAGAAATGCCTGAAACCCATACCTTCCACAGTCAAGGCTCTAAATTCTATTCTAGAAATTCATATGAAGAAAACCAACACCACTATACCAAAAGCCTACCATCGGTTTGTAGACGTCTTCAACAGGAAAGGGGTAGAAACCCTTTCACCCAGACGTCCTTGCGATTGCCCTATATATCTACTTTGTGAGGCCCCTCTCTGTTTTGGCCATATCTACCTACTGTCGGTGCCAGAATTGAAGATCCTAAAAGATTACTTACAAGAGTATTATCACGCTGGACAAACCTCTAACCCTCCGATCCCTAGAATGGTTGGGACCTCTAACCCTTTCACTCCCAGCCAGGGAGAAGCGGCGCACCAGCAACAAAGAATATGACCCAGCAGGTTTCACAATAGAGTATGTACTGGAGTTCAAGGGGTTAATCTTGTCCAAAAGTGGAAAGCAGCCTGAGTAGAGCTTTATGCAGCAGGGGTCAGAATAAACTTGGTCACATACACAATTCAGATTCACATCAGGCAGGGTTCTCATACGCTCTGGTTTGTCAACTGGGCAGATCGATTGATATTCAGAGTCAGCACTATGCAGGACAGACATACACTCTGAGACAGCATGGTACAAGAGAAACATATACTCAGCGTCTGCTTTAGGCACAAAACTCATACAAATGGGGTTAGAAAGAGAATGGTCAAGCAGGGTCCTCATACAAGCAAAATCGGCAACGGAATAAAGAAAGCAGTGAAACTCAAGGAATACACCAGACGATGTGGGAACTAACTCTAATGCCCCTGCAACTGCTAAATCTAATGGGTGATACTCTCTGCTGATCCTTTTTGCCCTCTCTGCCACCTTTGATACAGTTGACCACTCGATCCTCCTGCAAACTCTTAATGATATGGGCCTTCAAAGTACTGTTCTTTCATGGTTCACTTCCTACCTGTCCCAACGATCGTTTAGTGTCTCATTTGCTGGAAGAATCTCCTCCCGGCAGCCTGTCTCTGTCGGGTGCCCAAGGTTCAATACTGGGCCCTCTACTTTTTTCAATCTGCACTGCCTCTCTAAGCAAACTGATCTGCTTCTTTGGATTCCAGTACTACCTATATGCTGATGACACTCAAATATACCTCTCCTCCCCTTCTCTCTCTGGCTCTCCTGGATCGAGTCACTGGCTGTCTCTCTGCCATCTCAAATTGGATGTCTTCCTGCTTCCTTAACCTCCCTGGTGGTATTCCCGAGTGTGACTCGGGGTTAAATTTCACTACCGCGCACGGTAACCCCGAGCCACACTCGGGCTGGATGCATACTCACCTCCTCCTAGCTCCCTGGCTGTCCCCTGCAGTGTGATCGTGGCAAGCTGCTTCCTGGTAAGGCTCCCTGTGAGTCACACGATGCAGGGGGCGGGACCAGGCAGCAAACTTAGAAAAAAATTATAATACACTGTATAATCCAATGTGCAATGTTTATGAACGACCACTAGGTGGCACTACAGGAAAGGAACAGACCATACATCGTCTCACCCTTGTTTTCAGACAGATTTCAGTGTTTTTTGTTGTATTTTATTGAATATCATTTATTTGCATTATTTTGGATAATTATTTTTGGGATAATAAATTATTATGGCGTGTTTCAAACTTTATCGGACTCAGTGTATTTACTATATTTTTTTAAATTATTTATTTATTTATTTATTTATAAAGGATTTTACCAGTAAGGATTCTTGATTGCACGGATTTCAGTGTGTGATTCCTAATTATTACAGGCTAACTATGTACAAAAACACGTTTCCTTTTAAAAAAAATTGAGACGCTTTTAGACACGAAATTTTGAAAAAATTAGACAGCCAGGGAGGTTAAACTCAGTCTTGTCAAAACTGAAATTCTCGTTATTCCTCCCTCCGAGAACAACCCAATACCACCTATCTCTTTATACTGCTTCCCTAAGCAAAGCTGTGAGGCGTGGGTGCTTTAGACTAGCTGAAGTCTGTATTTGACCAGTACTCACACGATGAAGTTTATCTGATAGATTCAACTCAGCAAAACTGACACGTAGAAAGATGGATCCAGTTAAAGAGTTTAATGATCAGACTGACAATCATGTTAATGTACAGCTTTGCAGATAAAAACTTTTACTTTTTACTTTTTTACTTTGTCTAGCAGTGAGAACAGAATGGCTGCTATGTAACCAGGAAGTAACAAACAACAAGACACTGAGCAAAGGGGTGGGAACTAGCTGATACAGAAAAGCTAGGGAAACCCAGAAGGGACAAAATAGCTATGAAATCAATAGCATGTGAGCAGCAAAGGCAGATTCAACACAAAACAGAAAAATATACAATAAATCCTAAAACATGGGGCATGACACTCCTCGTCTGAAAACTTTAGATTTCAAAATAGACTAACAGTATAACTTTAAATGTCCTCCTGGAAACCCAATGCGGAGACCTGAAAAACAAAAGTAAAGCATTCAATAATACAACTTTACACTTTATAGCAAGTTACTAAGTCAACAGTCTTGTGTTTTGTAGGAAGCAATCTTGGTAGGTACCTTCATTTCCCTTATACAAACATTGCCTATGATAACCCAACCTAGATCAAGGCGTTGAGCGAATGGAGCATCATGTGGACCATTAATTTGTTGCCCAATCTCTGCCCAGGAGAATTAAGATATCTGCGTTCTTGTCAAGGGCTGGTATTTCGTTAGCTATAGCCTTCAGGTGAGGATGGTGTAGGGCAGCTTCTGGTGTAGGGATCTCTTGCTTGTTAGATGGAATCTGGTTGCACTCGACAAGTGTCCAATTCCAGATTGCCCCCAAGAGAAGCTACTACGAATTTGCTTGCTCGTCTTCCAGAGACCTCTGTAATGCCACTACATGTACCTAAAAGTATAAGCGTAGGAATCTCCTTTTATGTTGAAAATATCAAAGAGTTCCGTTCTTGCGAGGGACCGATTACTCTGATTGTCCAGGATGGCGTATACTTTAGCAGACTTTCCTGGGTGATCCTTGTGATATATGTTAACTAAGCATATTTTAGCACAAGACTTGTCGCAAAGATCTTCACTGCATACTGTTGTACAAGAAGAGGACACTATGGTAACTTCCTGATCTATAGTGTCCCCGCCGTGCATTAAGACAGGAGGGGAGTCTGTTGACGTTGCAGGCATGTACTGAGAAGGATGTAGCGCCTGCACATGATCCACACTATCACATTCGATGCACTTGATAGGAAATTTGCAGTCTTTGGCAAAGTACTCAGTAGAAGCGCAGCATCTGAAACATACACCATATGTCTTTAGGAGCTCCTTGCGCTCTTGGAGTGGTTTCTTTCTAAGCTGATGCACTTTTTGAGGGGATGTGGCTTCTTATGAATAGGTCAAAGGCGGTTAGGATTCTCAATCTTTTCACCTGGTATGCACTCGTCAGGAATTGAGGTAGGAGGGGGAAGGACATTAGTCTTCTTCACTGATTCTGGACCCCTGCTGCCTCTGTGGTTAAAGTGCGAGCTGTCAGGCATCTGAGGAAGGACGCCCGAAGCGTGGAACTCGTTGTAGGAAAACCTGGGGTCATTCTTTGTTTCTGCAATGTCTCTTATGAACTCACAAAAGTAGGAGAAAGGTGGAAAGGAGATATGGTTCACTCTTTTATACTTTGCCCCAATTGCAGTCCATTTTTCTTGGATATTGTATGGCAGCTTGGAAACTATTGGGTTTACCCCACGTGCAGTGTCCAGATAGCTGAGGCCAGGTAGAAAAGTGTCTGTCTTGGCCAGCTGCAGCTCCCAGAGAAGGTCACTGAGTTCCAAGTATTTCTGATTGTCCTTGCCGGAAATCTTTGGGAAACAATGCAGGCGATTCAACAGAGCGTTCTCTATGGCTTCAGGGCTGCCGTAGCTTTGATCAAGTCTGTGCCAAGCAGCGTCAAAGCCCGACGTTGGATTATTGATCGTGGACAGCTCTGAGTCTCTTGACACGTTCTGTAGACTGTGGACCAAGCCATCTGATCAGTAGGTCCAGTTCCTCAGCAGGAGTAATGGCAAGATCATTAATTGCAGTTCTGAAGGCACCCTTCCAGCTTCTGTAGTTTTCAGGCTGGTCATCAAAGTTCGAAAGGTTTGTCTTGGAGTTCATGGCGAGCCATGTATCTAGCAAACTCAGACATGTCTGTTTTCTCTGACTTTGGGCAGGGAAATGAAGTTTGAAAGGAATTTGCAGTATTCTGGTTAAGTGACATAGGGTAGTATGCGGTTGCATCTGCATTTAGCCCTGGAGTCGGTTTAACGTCCATAGACTCAGGCAGGCATGGTTTTATAGCTGTATGGTTACTAGGATTTTGATGAATTGCTGGAGGGTAGAATTTCATCTGAGAGTTAAAGCATTGGAATTGCTGTTGCACTAGGGCGCGTGGAGAAAGCTCAAGGTCATTGGCTAGTAGAGTATCGTACTGACCTTGGATGCAGGGTACTGCTACAGAGTTTTTTTTTGTATTCAAGATTTTTATTAAAGAGAATAAGACAGGAATGACAGAAAACAATACGGTAATACCGTAAACATCAGATTGTATGACAAAGGTACATGACATCGTAAAAAACAGGGCCACCAGGTAGAAGTAGCGCTTAAGAAGTTGACATTTATCATCGTACTGTAGTGGGTCCTGGGTGGAGTCCCAACCGAGTCCCATCCATCTGTGCGGTCTTCATGTGTGTCGCAATGGGGTAGTGAAAGTGCAAAGGACAGCATGGAACCAGTAGGAAAGCTAGTGATCAAAGTAGGAAAATCTGATATGATACCCAAGTTGTGAGCAAAGAAGGGTGAGAGATTGTCATATAACTGATTCAGCGCACAGGAGAGCCTCTATCCCACCGCTTGCCACCAATGTGACGGAACCATTCTCTTCCGCCTGTCCTGACTCTCCAGACACCCCTTCGTTGCGGTCAGCCCAGCTACTGGGAGTGCCACCCTCAGCGCCTCGAGCAGCTTGACCCGCCTGCTTCTGTTCCTCTGCCCTGGAGCTGTTAGGAATTTCCAGAAGGCCGCTCTCTGCATTCTGAGGTTGAGTGTGGAGTGTAGCGTAGTTTGAAATAAAACACCAGACGCGGCTGTATGTTTTAAAACAGGATTCTCTCTCTCTCTCTGAGCTCTGAGAGTTCTGACCTTTAATGAACAAAAACGCCACCATTTATGCTGAAATCCAACAGTCATAATTTGCATAAATGACGCACCTCGTCCTACCAATATGCTAATTACATTATGTCAGTTAGATATTTACAATAAACATTCTTTATATTCTTTAGCCTTTAGCTCACACAACATTTGCATAATCCATTGTTCTAACACATCAGATTAAAGACAAACACTATAACAGATCCCTTGAATTAAACATGCAGCCAGATAAGGGGGAAAGCCCTGTTGCATAAATTACACAGCAGTAAAGCTTGTTTAATGGCTATACAGAAACACATTTACCTACAGGAATATAAGTATATTTAAAACTAAAGTTACTCCATTTTACACTAAACTAATTTAAACTAAAACCAAACGATGTAATATATATTTAAAAACACACGATATAAATTGAACATAAAGTCTCTTAGGGTTTGAAGCATGGAGCGTTACATCAGCTCCATGTCATATGTCCCCCCTTCCAGAACGGCAGGGCAAGCTTAGATCCCAAACGGATCGCTTGCCACTGACGAGACCTCTCACCTTGTCCCTTTTCTGTGCCATCTTCAAAGTTCCAGGTTGTGGGCACATAAGCAAAGTCAGCAGGGTCTGACGGTCGCTGGAGGGTTGTGGGTCCATAGTCTGTCGGGAGGAGGCGAGCCCCCACTCTTCTCCAGCTGTCCTGGCTCGGGAAAACAACCAGCCTTAGTAGCGCATTGAGGGACCCTCCTCTTCTCCCGGGCCGTTGTGGGTACACCACATTGCTGGTACCCCCTCCTGGAAAAAGGGCTTGCTGCTGGGGAGAGGTCCCGCCTGTACCTCCGCTCAGGTTATCAAAATACAGTGTGAAAAATGTGCCAACTGCACCCGCTCCTGGTGCTCTAGTCAGCAGCTGGGGGGAACATGGGGTGACCGATGACCCCAGCGCAGGGGTTTGAAAATCATCTGTATCCACTCCCAGCATCACAAACTGCTGTGGGGGAGCGAGGTCATCTTTATCCTCTCTCTGAAGCTCGTTTTGCTGCTCCAGTGAAGCGGGGAGGATCAGAAGAACAGGGGGCAACCAAGGCCTCCGGCACAAGTGGTTGAAAGGATGGGCAGAGACCGACTGTGCTCTGCCCTGTAGCCAGCACTTCTGAGGGGGTGGCTTCATTCACTCCCAGTGGGGATACCGGCTGCTGGAGAGGCAGCTCCTGGAGATCACCTTCGAGGCTCTCCAGATGTATATTAGGGTGTGGGCAGAGGCTAGTGGCGCTCTGCCCTGTAGCCAGCACTTCTGCTGGGGGGTTGGACACGAGTAGTGTCCGCTGGTGGGGACGGGGGGAGGTCTTCCTCCACTCGCGTTGGAGATGGAGAGGGCCATCCGTACCCGTCCGTCAGTTGTTCAGGCATGACATGGGCAACCCCAGGCTCATCCTGGCAATTTAGCACCTGCAGTGCTTCGTGCAACAATGCCCCTTCTTCCATGGTGGGCAAGACGGGAAAATGTAGGAGCACTTCCGGCTCCATTTCCTCAGGTTCCTCTGTCCCGTCCAGACTGTCCGCTCCTTCTGCTGGACAGTCCCCAGCCTCTGTCACCGCCATATCCAGGCCTTCAAGCTCCCTCAGCCATCCTTGGCTGGGAGCACATTGGGGCCAATCTAGGTACTCTGCCCCACATCCCCACAACTCTCTCGTGGGGACATCAGTTTTGCCCCCTGTCCCGAGGCAGTCCTCCTCTAAAAGTGCCCAACCGTCCTGCTGGGTCACACTGGTGGAAACAGCTGTCTCATTCACAATCATCTGCCAGTAATCCTCTGGTTCTTGGCGGTAGAGGCCAGAGACATGTTGTGCTGTGGTCTGCACTTCAGCCGGCACCACATAATCGTTCCAATCCAGAGGTTCCGGGGCCTCAGACTGCCTCTGCCTACCTCGCAGCTCAGCCACCCAGAGTTCGTGCTGCTGCTCATGCTCCCTCTCCTGGCTGTCCCGCTCTCTTTTCAGCACTCTTTCCTGCCGGGCATCCTGCAGCATTATGTCTGAGGTGGCCCGACTAATGGCTTCCTTGGTCGTATCACTCCCATACAGGGCCATTCGTTGCCGGACCCTCTGCTGGAATAGCTCCTCAGCTGACCGGGGTCTTTGGTCCATTTCTGTTAGCTCTATGATTCGGGCATCTTTGTCCTTGCATCCGGCGATCCCTCCTTGGCTCTCCCAGCAGGTCTCTCAGGGTGTCTCGCTTGCAGGCTGCATAGTTGGCCATCTTTGGGTGTCTTGGTGTTGGAGAGCCTCTTATCCCACCGCTTGCCACCAATGTGGCGGAACCGTTCTCTTCCGCCTGTCCTGACTCTCCAGGCACCTTCGTTGCGGTCAGCCCGGCTACTGGGAGTGCTGTCCTCAGCGCCTCGAGCAGCTTGACCCGCCTGCTTCTGTTCCTCTGCCCTGGAGCTGTTAGGAATTTCCAGAAGGCCGCTCTCTGCCTTCTGAGGTTGAGTGTGGAGTGTAGCGTAGTTTGAAATAAAACACCAGACGCGGCTGTATGTTTTAAAACAGGATTCTCTCATACAGGATTCTCTGTATGTGATAAAACAGGTAGGACGCCACCATTTATGCTGAAATCCAAAAGTCATAATTTGCATAAATGACGTACCTCGTCCTACCAATATGCTAATTACATTGTCAGTTAGATATTTACAATAAGCATTCTTTATATTCTTTAGCCTTTAGCTCACACAACATTTGCATAATACATTCTCTTGGGGTTTGAAGCATGGAGCTTCAGCTCCATGACACCGGGGTTCGAGCTAGTGTGCGGTAACACAAAAGTGGAGCAGGCACATATAAACTGAAGGGTTTATTAAGCAAATAGACAATAGACATAAGCAAAAGGGCAACACAATGAAAAGTAGATACTAAGCAAATTAAGTAATAAGCAGGATATAGGGCAGACACTGAATAGATAATAACCAGGAAAAACAATTAACAAGAGGATAAGTAATGATAGGGATAACTGAGAACTCTGTATGAAACTGAGCAGAGAAAGAAGCTAAAGTACATAAAGATATTAGTATATTAAACAGAGGGACACTACTGGAATAAATAGTTTACACAGGACTCCAGAGAGAGACAAACAAGAAAGGGTTAATTTAAAGAGGATACACAGAACGCTGAAGATGATTAAGCAGGTATAGCAATTAATTCAGAACCACTAGTATATAGAAAATACAATGAAGGTGCAGGGATACTGGGAGTTGGAGTCCAGGAGTGTAATATGGCTGTAGGTTCCAGGGAGTTATGAAAAGTCCAGAAAACAATAGAATACTTGCAGCAAAAATAAAGTCCTTGGGAGAATAGAAACAGGGTACTTAAGCGCGGTATCAAAAGAGCAAATCCATAGGCATATGCAAGTTGAAATCCAATAGGTCAAAAGGGTCACAGGCTAACAGGCAAAGTCCATATATTTTCCAAGCAATAGATCCGGTACACAGGTATCCAAAACAGGCAGGCTTAGCAGACAGCAAGAACACACTAAATCAGCAATGTCCTAACGATGCAGAAGCATTGCATGATGGGTCTTTAGCCCTTTAGTAGGGGAGAGCCAGGTGAACAGTAGCAACACCTGAAATAGTAGCAGAACCATAGATGGAATCAGGTCTAGGCAGAATATGCTAGGCAGGTATTGCAAGGGTTAATGTGAGGTTTTAGACTTTTTGCTTTTCTTGCGAGCACGGCGTCTTGAGGTATGACAGAGATAGTAGAGCAAAGAAAAGATCAGTCTAAGCGAGGAAAGAGATAAGAGAGGAGAAGGGGGAGTGCGAGGGGAGAGAGAGAGAAGAGGGGAGAAAAAAAACCGCCCTGGGGTGAAGGGGAGAAGGGGGGTGGAAGTGAAGGGGACATAGATAACACAAAGACAAAAACACACACAGTGGTCGTCGTAGTTAGAGCCCCCTATCAACCCAAGGTATGGGGTAGGGGACAGTGTGTTCTGTTACAAAAGAGCCCAAATCCGCGCTCCAGTATCCACCACAGCCACAGGAGACCCACTCCCAGCGGAGATACCAAGGCCACCCAAGTCTGAAGACCCCACCTAAGGAGGCGCCTGTCCTCCATCGTCTCCACTTCCCCTCCTTGGCAGTTCAAGATCCAGTCGGCGATGGAGAGAGGCCGAGGTAGTGTACTGTGTCTAGCAGAACCAAGTGAGATCGAAATCCGGGAGATCATCATCGCGGGAAGCAATACGATCCTCGACGCGGTATATCTTGTCTACCTGGGTCACCCATTCCCTGAGTGAGGGGACCGTTTTTCGTCTCCAATGTCGCGGAACCAGGTAGCGCGCTGCTAACAAAAGGTGAAACGCCACTGACTTCCGAAAGGAGGTCGTCGGTTGGCCCGTAAGCAACAACAAGAAGACCTGAGGCTTAAGGTCCAATGTAATGTCTGTCACGTCCCTGATCGCGTCTCTGATCCACTTCCAATATATCTGCAGAGGGGAGCAGGTCCACCAGATATGGAGATAGGAGCCCAGCTCCGTGCCACATCTCCAGCAATTGGGGTCCGCTGTCCCCACACATTGGAATAGGTGAAGCGGGGTGCAGTACCAGCGGGTTAGTATCTTGTAGGACGATTCATGGTATTGGACTGCCTGCGTGCCATGATGTGTCAAGAACAGGATCGTTCCCCACTCATAGTCTGATAGAGACCGCTTCAGTTCAGTTTCCCAACGATCCATGAACAAAGGTAGTTCTGTGTCTCTGGACTGGAGCATTGCATAAAGAGTGGAGATCCCGTGCTCCAAAGGAAGCTGAAGGGAGCAAAAGCACTCAAAGGGGGAGAGTGCACGCTCCAGGTTATGCCCGCCAGGGAGAAAGCCCAAAAAGTGTCGGATTTGCATGAAGTTAAACCTATCCAGCAGCGTCAGCGGAGGAAGGTCTGGGCGAGAGGTCAGGGCATGTATCGTTGGCACTTTTGCCACGTGAAGGGCCAAAACCCATTCCCCCTCCACAAGATGATGTTGCAGAGTTCTCTGGACACCGGGGCGGAAAAGGGGATTTGAGGTCAGTGGTAGTAAAGGCGAAAGGCTAGAAGATAAGGCGTGCGAAAACTTTAAGCGATCCCACAATCGCAGGGTGGTGCCTATCAAGGGGTGAGTCCGGGCCTCCTTTGGCACCGCTCGCAGGGGAAGCCAAGGTAACACCCACAATGGCACCACCACATCTGCCCCCTCCATATCCAGCAAGCCACTTCCTCTTCCCATTGAGGACCAATCCACCAACCTGTTAAACTGGGCTGCCCTGTAATAGATACAAGATCTGGGAGTGCAAGACCACCTGCCATTTTAGGCCTACACAGTACCGAGAGACGGATCCTAGGTTTCCGACCTGCCCATACAAATTTGATCATCTCCGCCTTAAGGGCAGCAAAAAAGGAGTCCGGTATCGCCACCGGGGCAGCCTGAAATAGGTAGAGCAGCCGCGGTAGGACATTCATCTTGAATACTGCAACTCTCCCCAGCCAGGAGATGAATTTCGTGGTCCAGACTGCCAAGTCTGCCCGTAGCGTACCTAGGAGTGAGAGATAATTCAGATCATAGAGATCCAGTGGTGTGGAAGAGAGCCAAATCCCAAGATACTTCATCTTGGAAGTACACCAGTGAAACGGGAAGGAGCCCTGCAACCTGCCGGCCTCATCTTCCGGAACCGAGACGTTAAGAATCTCCGATTTGAACATATTAATTTTCAGGCCTGCCAGTTTGCCGAAAGTATCAAAAGCGGACAGCACCGCTGGGAGAGAGCGCCGTGCCTCTGTCAAGAAAAATAACAAGTCGTCTGCATACGCAGTAACTTCATGGTCCTGAGTCGTACCTTTCAGTCCCAGTATTGCAGGGTCCCCTCGTATCGCCTCCAGGAAAGGTTCCAAAGAAAGTGCGAACAGTAAGGGAGAGAGAGGGCATCCCTGATGAGTGCCATTTGATATCCGAAAACTGGCAGACAAAGCACCGTTGACCTTGATTCTGGCTGTGGTACCAGTGTACATGCTACAGAGTCTTTTCCCCTGTTTTGGAAGGTTGTCACAACTGTCAGGAACATTTGATGTTATGAGAGATTCACCGTTTTGCTTTAGTACATAGTCTCTGGTGCGCTTAATGGAATCTTCCATATCCACTTTGCACAAGCTGATACTGTCTCTTTCACTTTCCCGGCAGCTTGTTCGAGAATTTTCAGTGTTGCTACGGCTGTGGCATGCTCACAATGTTTCTCTAGAGCTTCCGTTTCCTTAGCTGCTTTCTTGCGAGCGGCGTCCATTTCCATTTCTGCTTTATTGCTAGCGGCGTCCGTTACAATTTCGGCTTTTTTGCAAGCGGCGACCATTTCCATTTCTGCTTTCCTTTCAGCTTTTTCACGAGCGGCGTCCGTCTCCATCTCTGCTTTCCTTTTTGCAAAGGCCACCTGTATCTTTGTAGTCTCTGCTTTTGCCTGGGCTTGAATAAGCTGCAGACTAATTGATGAACTCTTTGAATATTGTGAGGATTTTGACCTTGAATGATGTGAGCTATTTGAATGCTTGCTAGATGCTGACGTGTGAGAAGCAGTCTCTTGGAGTTGGGCAATTCTCTCTTCAGCCTTTACTCTGGCCTGATTTACTAAATTGTCTCTTTCTGAATTAAGATATTTTACTTCATCTATTTCTTGTAAAGCCTGTTTGTTTGTTAAAACCTAAATTAGAGACATAAATGTGACAGTGGGCAATATATTGAGCATGAGCTGTAGAAAGCTGTCTTAAAACTTCTTTTAGTTTGGATGCGTCACAAATAGGTTGTGTGATGGTGGAGACATAACTCCTCACCTGTTCCCAAAGCCATGATATTTGCTGTCATTTCTCATAGTTTATGTCCATAAGTGTTTCAGTAATCTTCCATGTAGGTTTTGTATTGCGTTTGCTTCTGATTGGATTTATTTTCATTACTTCCACATCTGAAACAAGTTGCATTTCCTGTGATGTTAGAGAGTTTCTTCTTTCTTGTTAATGTACAGCTTTGCAGATAAAAAGACTTTACTTTGTCTAGCAGTGAGAACAGAATGACTGCTATGTAACCAGGAAGTAACAACCAACAAGACACTGAGCAGAGGGGTGGGAACTAGCTGATACAGAAAAGCTAGGGAAATCCAGAAGTGACAAAATAGCTATGAAATCAATAGCATGTGAGCAGCAAAGGCAGATTCAACACAAAACAGAAAAATATACAATAAATCCTAAAACATGGGGCATGACACTCTTTATGAGTAAATGGACCGCTCATTAGCCCAATGCCTCAAGCTCGCTGCCTTGGTGTCACTTTTGATTCTGACCTAACGTTCTCTCCCCACATCCAGACAGTGACCAAGTCCTGTTACTATCAACTCCAGGACATTGCCTGTGTCCGCCCCTTCCTGACACAAGTTACCACAAAAGTGCTGGTTCGTGCTCTTGTCTTTTCATGACTTGATTACTGCAACTTGCTCCTTATTGGCCTCCCCAACTCCCATATTGCTCCTTTGAAATCTGTGATGAATGCAAGGGCCAAGATTATTATTCTTACCAGATGCACCTTGCGTACCTCCCCCCTCTGCCAGTCCCTCCATTGGCTTCTTGTACGTTCGAGGATACAGATTAAAATACTGATGCTCATGTTCAAATAACTCAATAACTCAACTCCTCCCTACATGTCTTTGTTACTCAGCAAGCACGTCCTATCTAGACAACTCTGCTCGTCAGGTGATCTCCACCTGTCATCTGTCTGGTATAAACCAGCATCATTAGGAGCAGAGAGTGCAGCCTAGTTGTTGCACAGGCTTACACTCAAGCCTGATAAGGCTCTTCATAAAGGCTGTCAGGGTTATTCAGAGAATCTAAAAGTCACCGCACGTTCGGTGACTTTTCGCTCTCTTCAATTTGGCATGATTTGGCGATCCCATTTTGGGGACAATACGGTGTATTCAGCAAGAACCACAGGGCCGTCATAATGCAGGGAAAAGTCACCGCAAACCCACCGAAAACTCACCGCAAAACCTTGCGAAGGCTCACAGAAACCCGCAAAAACATCTGGATTAACCCCGCCGAAGACGCCGGAGAAACCCGAGCAGGAGCCGATCACAGAGCAGAGCAGCTGCCGGAAAAACTCGACATCGCAGATGAATGGAGTGAAAAAAAAAGTACGCTTGAATGTTTGAAAAGTGAAACACTGTTTGCAAACAAACTACTGAGCGAAAATGTCTGAAATTTACATATGAGGTCCAATGAATGGTAATAAAAAGGGCTGTTACTGCAAAAATAAAAAACGTTTACTTTTTTTTTTAAAAAGAACGGAAAATTCTTTTTGCAAAAAAATCCCGAAAAATGCTTAAAAGATCCTAAAAAAATCAATAAATAAAGAGACTTTTTACTGCAGAATATTATAATGAACGGTTTATTAGATTTTGAATTAAAACAGGAATATTTTTAACATTGAAGCCTATGGGATTCACCTGAATAAACCTGTCGAATGAAACCACTGAATGGCAGGGCATTTTGGCAACTTTTCACTGCTGGTTTTTGTTCTCTGAATAGACAAAGCATTGCTTCCCTGATGAAGTTAGCCTCTATGGCTGACGAAATGCGTTGGATTTTTTAAACTGGTCCAATAAATCCTTTTTTGCACCTTATCTCTGCTGTCTGGCTGAACCTTCTCTGTGAATTTTTCCTAAGTGGAATTTCCTTGCTGAGTGCAGCCCTGGCATCCATCTAAGAAGCAGTGGAGTGACACGGAATCTGGTGAGATCGCAGGATAGCATTTCGGGCTAATCAAAGATAACGCTATATGCATTGATACCCGCCACATCTTGTGAGTGAGATTTTAACAGAGGCTTCGTGTGACTGCAACTGTTTTTACAGTATTATACTATGTACCATTCCTGTTCCTTCTAGATCTCTATCCCCATTTTTCTGTTAAGCCTATGGGATTCACCTGAATAAACCTGTCGAATGAAACCACTGAATGGCAGGGCATTTTGGCAACTTTTCACTGCTGGTTTTTGTTCTCTGAATAGACAAAGCATTGCTTCTCTATGGGGATTTCACTGCCCTCGAACAGGCACTGAACAGGTACCGTATGTGCAGGCAATTCGCCAACATTTGGCAAATTGCCTGCTCGCTGAATAGCCGAATGGCCAAGAAAGGTAACCGAACGCTGATTTTCAGCGTTTGGTTACCTTTCGGCAGGGTCTCTTTGAATAACCCTATGTGTGTTTTCTTATGCTGTCCTATACCCAAAGACCCTCGAAGGCCTGTTTCCATTCATTATCGAACCCAGGACATACTTGAAAACGAGAGAAATCTCAATGTATCCTTCCTGGTAAAATCCTTTTATAAATAAATAAATAAATAAATTATATTTGATACTTACAATGTTTCCACACTGCCTTTTATTCCCAATATCAGTTTACAGGGAGGGTCCAGTATTGTGCTAGTATTTCCAATTTAGCACACTCCAAAACTCGCTTTATGGCCTCTTTTTTGTAGTGGTCTTTCACGAAATTTCCCGATTCGTGTTTTCGGATTCGGCCGAATTTCCGAATCGGGTCGGACCCGAAAACCGATAGATCCGAAAAGTTTTCTGAGCCGAAACGAAAAATTTTCGGATTTTTCGAATGGACTTGAAATGTGTCAAATGGAAATTTATTTTTGCTCTATTCATGATTTCGGTTCCATTTGTGATTTCGGTAATTCTGGAAATCGTATATTTAACTATTATCGGTTATATCGCTGATTCTGTAAATTTTGTATTTGTAAATGCGTATCACTTGTTTCTTGTGGCATTCGGGTCAGTTTAGCGTTTTTTAAATCGTTTTGTTCATTTTTTTTGTTCCTTGGCTTTCATACCATTTTAATATGATTAAATAAAGTTGTGAAATGTATATTCAATTATTCATAAGAAAAAAAGGATCTTTATTTAATAAAAAAAAACACGATATAATCGCCAGAATTATCATAGACACTTTGAAACGAGGAGAACAGACGTTCCGAAAAAACGAAAATTTCCGAAATTTCCGAAAAGTCGATACAAAAAACGAGCAAAGTGACCCGAAAACACGAAAAATGGTCAATATTCCGAAAAAAAAATGTACACGAAAAACGAGCCGAACCGAACCGAATCGAAACAGAAATCGGTCGAAACGAGCCGAATCGAAAATTTTAAACATCCGAACAAATCGAACCGAAAAAAAAATCGGTGCACAAGCCTACTCCCACGTCCATGCCTTGTAGCCTGAATAGGATGGCTGAGTGTACCTCCCATGTCCTGCCCTCCCAGCCAGAGTGTACCTCCCAAATCCTGCTCTCTGAGCATGAATGTGTCCTGCCGTCCCAGCCGACGTCCTGCCAGAGTCCTGAAAATCACGTTGCAGGCTGCAGATAACTCCTAGCTTACCGTCCAAACAAAACATCCCTACATATCAGGGGTCAAGTTTTGGGATAAAAAATAAGGGAACTCACCCAAGATTTCCACTACCCCCACCACCTGAAAAAAAATGCTTATGGTTTTGTGTGTATATATATATATAACAAGCCAAAAAAGAGAGCACTCCAGCTAACATGTTCAAATATTTCAACAGCAGCTTATACATTTAATCATTTAAAGATTTTATCAAATTTTAACCCTTCAAAAGTTCCAACAACTCTTACTCCCTTCAGGATTACAACAGTGCTTAACTCATTCAAGACCTTTATGGGTTTATAACCCTTAACTCTGTTGAAAATGGTTGAAATTTAGTTTGTAATATATGGCCATAAATTGCTTAAGCCTGTCAACAAACTCCAATGTATTCCACTTTTGATAGGCCCAATCATTCTGACTGCTCTTATCCGATCAACTAAACTTACCCAGGACTGAACAATTTTTGAAACTTCCTGCAGTTCATGGATAAATAGATTCTGTGGGTGGGACACTTGTGACATGGAGGGTTTCTTGCCATAGGTATCTCTTTTATTCCTTGCCCCCCCTATGCGCCCCCCCACCAAAAATTAGCATTCTGCTTCCACACGTTTTCAGACCGCCGTATCTCCGTCCCTGTGCATCGTATATGGACATTGGAAAGGGTAGATTCTGTCCTTTCCAATGAGACCCAACATGACCATATTCAGTGTGAAGTAAAAGTCATAAATCATTAAATAAAAATGTGCACTTAAACTTAAACATTTTCACAGGGTTGAAATGGCTCAGCAGTGAAGTGGTTAATGTTCAGACTATACATTACATTGTGTTTTATGCTAGTTTTTGCCTTGGTTTAGTTGTATATTAAGGGTTAATGCGTAGGCTTCATCCCTCACAGTATACATTTTATTTTTCTCTTGCTAATGGCATTTTAGGGGTTAATGGGTAGGCTACATGCCTCACAGTGTATTCATTTCGTGCTTTCCCTTGATTAACGGCATTTTAGAGGTTAAGGGGTAGGCTAAATGCCACATTGTTTATTATTTGTATTGTATTTCCCTGTGTTAATGGCATTTTAGGAGTTATTATGGAGGTTAGAATCTAAAGGATCTAATCATCTTTACATCCTCTACTTTTCGTCACATTTCGGGGAATTCATTTTGCCGAAAATATGGTGAATTCCCTATTTAGCGAATGGTCACTGTAATTTGCTAAAATTGGAGTCGCTGAAGCAGCTGTCAGACATTCAGCGAAAACCTCAGAATTGCGGCAAATAAAATATTGAATTTAAGTATTAGGTTAGTACAATAAAAAGGTATCATTGCATCACATTACTCTGGGGTTTTGGAATATTCTTTAGATATACTTATTTAGGGCACTATTACTGGTTTGAGCTAACCCTTGTGTTGGCATGGTTTTGCGTTAGCGCCAGGTTAATTCAGTCTAGTCCTGGACCAATAGATCATTTGCCTCCCGCTACAAACGGGAAAAATCACTTAACGCGTCACTATTAGCGATTTGTACCACGAGCTTATTGTACTTTCCGCGTCCTTTACTTAACACGGGGAGCGCTAGAGATCTCTAGCGATTTTGTTACCAACAAATCACTTGGTGCAAGCACTGATTTTTTGAGGGGCGCTAATTGCAACATTTTACCTACCGCTCAACCCTGGTGCTAAGTGCTAACTCCAAAAAAACAGAAAAAAATGATCTACGCCCAAAATTAACAGGCAATTAAAAGGAATGCAGCACAGGTGTTCTCTTGGCCCCATACACCATAGCAATGGATCTGGTCAGCAATGTCACTGCTGTTGCAGTCGGCTGTATTATAAATGCATCCTTTATCCAGATATATCCTAAATCTAATATATTGCCTCATTCTAAACATTTTACACTGGGGGTTATTCATAGTATGTAAGCGGTTGATTATTAGGGTGACCGTGTGGACCATGTTTAAAGGGACACATGAATAAGTCTTGCCCTGAAACATATATTATTTATATGCTGCAGCAGGGAAAATATTGTCATTCACCTGGCCTTTCTTTGGGATCTATTAAATGTAGTGTAATGATTCTACATGCTGTTGGATGGCATTTATCATTCAATGCCCATCAGCCTTAATTAATATATGTGTTTATATAAACATGATGATACGGCCACCATGGAGGATTTTAATAATGCAGGGGTGAGATGTTATTCACTGGATGTGTTCATATTGAAGCTTGTGATGGCGAGGGATAAATATGGCCCGGCACTCTGCACTGGAAAAAAAACGGTTCTATCCTGTTCACAACCGCATTAGTGCTGGGTCTCAGCCCGGGTCTTCGTGTTTCCCTAGCGTGTGCCAAATGACCTTGTACACGGACAAGGTGTTCTGTTAGTAGGTCATCAGGCATTACGTTTTAGCAACTCAAGCTAATTTTTCCTTTAGTGATGGTGTTTAAGCTCACACCAGGTGATAGGGCCATTAGTTTTATTCAGTGGAATGATTTAGTGGTGAAAATTATTAGTGCCCCCCCAGTTTTGACTGCAGTATCTTATGTGCCCCCCTAAAGAGTCTTTTTCCTGTTTTGAAAGGTTGTCACAACTGTCAGGAACATTTGATGTTATGAGAGATTCACTATTTTGATTTAGTACATAGTCTCTGGTGTGCTTAACGTAATCTTCCGTATCCACGTTGCATAAGCTGATGCTGTCTCTTTCACTTCCCCTGGCAGCCTGCTCTAGGACCCTTAATGTTGCTACGGCTGTGGCATGCTCACACTGTTTCTCTAGGGCTTCTATTTCTGCTCTTTTGCAAGCTTCTTCCGTTTCCATGGCTGCTTTCTTGCGAGCGGCGTCCATTTCCATTTCTGCTTTTTTGCGAGCGGCATCCATTTTCATTTATGCTTTTTTGCTAGCGGCATCTATTTCCATTTCAGCTCTTCTTTTTGCAAAGGCCGCCTGTATTTTGGTAGACTCTGCTTTTGCCCGGGCTTGGATAAGCTGCAGACTAATTCATGAACTCTTTGAATATTTTGAGGATTTTGACTTTGAGAGACGTTAGCTATTTGAATGCTTGTTAGATGCTGAAATGCGAGAAGTCTCTTGGAGTTGAGCAATTCTCTCTGCTGCCTTTACTCTGGCCTGATGTCTTAATTCAGAAAGCGACAATTTAGTACATTTTAATTAATCTATTTCTTGTAAAGACTGTTTAGAATTTTTCTTCTCTAAATTAGAGACATAAATGTGACAGTGGGCAAGATATTGAGCATGAGCTGTAGAGAGTTGTGCTAAAACTGCTTTTAGTGAAGATACGTCACAAACAGGGTGTGTGATGGTGGAGACATAACTTATCACCTGTTCCCAAAGCCATGACATTTGCTGTGATGTCTCATAGTTTATGTCCATAAGTGTTTCAGTAATCTTCCATGTAGGTTTTGTATTGCGTTTGCTTCTGACTGGATTTATATTCATTACTTCCACATCTGAAACAAGTTGCATCTCCTGTGATGTTAGAGGGCTTCTTCTGTATGCCATGTTTACACAGATGAGAAGAATAAGAAAGGGGCAGTAGAATAGCAGGCCAGGTGTGGCAAAGTGTTACACAGCCCACACGCTGCAGCTGTAGGCAGACTCTGTCTGTGAAATGCAGTAAAATATGCTCTCTGTTCACTGAAGGCTGTATACTAGTGCTGCAAGCTGCTGTAGCTGTAAGCAGACTCTGTCTGTGGAATGCAGTAGAATCTGCTCTCTGTTCACAGAAAGCTTTATAGTAGTGTTGCCAGCTGCTGTAATAGCCTTTTACTGCTGGTTCACTGAAAGCTGCGTACTTCTGCTGTTAATGTCTTTTTACTATTCTGCTTCCCTAAGCAAAGCTGTAAGGTGTGGATGCTTTAGACTAGCGAAGTCTGTATTTGACCAGTACTCCGGCTGGCCGTCCACTGGAACCATTTTCGAACTACCGATTTTGTCAGACCGTCGGTCGTCCGACCGGGTCAGACTAGGGATCGTCCACTGTGTGCGATCTGTCGTGCGACCACAGACGATCCAGATCAAAATCAGAGGTGGAGTATATGGCTGCCAAAACCAGAATGAACTGGTTTTACATGCAAAATCAAGTTCATTCTGCTTTTGGAACCAGTGCAGTCCTTTTTTTTTGTTTTGTTACTATTATTTTTACTATGCACTTTGTCTGTAAATCTGTCAAACTATCCCCTAAATCAGGGCATGACACCAACACTTCAGTGCAGTACTGCGCTCTGATATTCGTTCTCTCTGCCACTGCAGATTGCCAAAGCGTGGCAATCTGCAGCAAACTGCACCATATTTTGCCATCATTTTTACAGTACAATCAGCAACAAAATTGCACCGTATAGAAAAATTCAAAAGGCATGTCAGTGCTTAGTGAATAAACCCCTTTGTGCAGCAGCACTGCTAGTCCCACCATGTTACACAGCTAGTCCCACCATGCACAAAAGTTGTTTTGGTAAACTTGTGTAGCGCTCACTCCCGGAGGAGCCGCTGAATTTGAACCTCGGGTCAGTCTCCCCGCACTAGGGAATAAATATACTCCAGCACCGTCGTGGATTTTATAAATTATATAGTTTACTAGAATAAATGGCATATAATGAATAACACGGTATACGTATATATATTTACAGTACTTCGGAATGCGGGAAACGCACAGCGGAAAAGAAATACAATGCTTCGTAATTCGAGAAACGCGCAGCGGAAAAGAGAAAAATATATCTTTAACCCCCTTTCTGGTTGGGGAGTGAGTCCCGTACAGGTTATGTCCCAAAGAATGTAGGTATGTGTGTGTGATGGTACCCGGGTACAATATTCAACTGCTCAGTGAATTATTTATGAGGTATCTTCGACTAGTCAAGTTGGGGCCCTGTGGGTTTTTGAAAGAAACAGCAGCGTGCTTTCTATTTTCACAACGGTCTGGAAGGCCTCTCACCCATCCGCCAGATACTTGGTGCTCCGCTCGACCCAGGACATCTCTCCGCTCAATTTTGACTGGGATTCTATGGGTTACCGGATCCGCTGTCTTGCTTTCCTGTAGCTGCCGCAAGATGTCCAGCTCACCGCCTGCACTCCCTGTCAGATCGATCTGTGGTGCTCCTAACTCAGGGTCCTCTGGAACCAGCTTCTTGTCCTTAGACCTCACAGCTTGGTATAGACAGATCTCTGCAGGGTCACTGTCCCGATCCCCCAGCACCAGCGAGGTAGCCCCTGCGCTCTGGCCTGGTCACGATCCATAACAGCTCTGCCTGCTTCCTTCTCCTTTCAGCTCCCAGCTCACTCTGAGCATGTTTTCCACGAGGCTGCTGATGCCTTTCCTTTCCTACACACACCCCTTCCTGTCCTCACGCAAAGCATCATGGAAAATGTAGTTCAGTGTCTTCTGTGTTTGTCCAGCATAATCTTACCATGGTCTCCGTCTCCCTCTGGTGGCCATTGCAAGTAAATGCAGCAGAACAGTCTTTTTAAACACAGCGCTACACTCTCCCCCCTCAACTCTTGGGTCCTCCCAAGGGCGTGTAATGGGTACATATGTCGGTCATACATAACACAACATAACATAACAACAGTTGCATTACATTTCAAAATAAACATTTCTAACTTTAGCCTATATATTCAGGGTTGACAACAGGCAGCAATTTTCCTAAATCTCCCCCAAACCCCTAGACACCTCGGCAAGTAGAGCTGACACTTCTGGAAACCTCCGCCCAGTTGTTACGGCTTCCTCTGTGCTATGTCCTGGTGAATCATACGTGAGTCTCTGAGGGGGTCGTACTGAACGTTTAGGTTCAAATTTATCAGGAACCTCTTCAGTCGGGAGAGCTGACTCTACAGGCTCAATTCTCTCTCCTGCAGACTGAGTAGATACATCTTCGGTGTATAAACCTTCCAGGGAAGGCATAGAACTGTCCTCACCCGATACGTCTTCAGGTGGGTGAGTTGTAGTTACGGGCTCAATTTTCTCATCAACAATCGGGGCAAACACTTCCTCGGAATATGAGCCCTCCAGTGAAGGCATAGAACTGTAATCTATGGATATTTCCTCTAAAACTTCAGGAACTTCCCAGGTCTCAGGTACTGCAGGTGCTCGAGTCATAACTTCAGAGATATCAGGTTCTAAATCACTCTCACTCCGGTCAGAGACTGGCTTGACGCCCTGAGACTCAGGTGTCCACACCCAGCTCAGACACCAGCCTTCCTCTTCACTGTCTTCTTCACTCTCTCCGACAGGACGTAACTGCTGAGACCGAGTAATAGAAGTCGGACGAGATGTAGGCAGACCAGGCACAGAGAATTTGTCTCCAATCGGTACTTGTACAGTCTTTCCTGACCGTAGGGCCTTCTCTGTCCCTTCCGTTCTCCTCAGCCTTCTTACTTCTGTAGTGGCTCTCTGTTCTTTGACCCTCCGTGGACAGGCCGGTCGTGACATCGAGTGTGCCTTCTTAGGAGCAGGACTCTCTTCCGTGACCAGTGGGGTTAAGAGGTGTCTTAACACATCAGTGTTCATCCCCACTATCATAGAACTTCGATTAGCTCCCGAGGGACGAGGACACACAATTGCCAACGTGTCACATACTCCCGGTTGTCCAGCGTTTACCGAACTGAATTCTAGCTTCACCTGTATATATCCATCATAGGGAAACTTCTCCATTCCCATACCCCAGATTTCGAGATCCTTCAATTTCTTCAGGGGTATATGCTTCAAATATTTCTGATAGAAGTCTCGGTAAATCAGCGTTACTTGAGCACCCGAATCTAGAAGAGCCTTAGTATAGACTCCTTCCACTTGAACTGGGATGATGGGCAAAGGACCTATCAACTTGTCAGAGAACTTTTTCGTAGCAGCAGGAGAGGTAGACCCAGTCTGTTGTACTCTAACCCTTGTCCTCATACGTGGTGACTGCGGGCGTACATTGTCTTCTTGTGACGTAGGACCAGACCTCCAGGGAGAGGATCTCCTAGGTCTAGCAGGCACATATAGAGACCCTCCCTGTCTCCTTTCCGGGCACTGAGCCTTGAAATGGCCGAATTCTCTACAGGCGAAACATCTTCCCCACGAGGATGAGGGCACACTTTCTTCCTGTGGCTCTTTTGAAAATCCTCTGTCGGAGACCACAGCAACCGCTGCTGTTCGTATATCTGAGAGAGACTTCTGTATTTCAGTCTGCATTTCTGCTACTTTCAAGATTGCCCGGCATAGGTCCGTGTGTGTCTGTTCCATCTTAACTTGGGCTTCTTGTACTTTCTCGAGTCTTTTGTATCTCACCATACACCTGGTTTGATGACTTTTGAGTTATCTCCGACTCATATGTCTCTTCCGGATCATCTTCATCTGATGAACACTCGTTATACTCTGTGGGTTGCGCATAGACCTTTTCTCCTCTTCTTCCAAGCTTCTCTTCCAGAAGGGCTTCTTCTTCCCGAACAACTCGAATCAGTTCTAGGTAATTTAACTCTTTATTACCTTCTTGAGTCTTCAGTTGCAACATCACAGGATCTAAGGGTAAGGCACCTTTCAATATCTGACGCATTCTAACCTGATCTACTGTAGTGGGGTCTGTTCCTTTCTTCAACAGTACTTGGTACAGTATCTTATCCAGGCGCCTCATGTATTCTGTCATCTTCTCACCCCTTTTCTGGTAAGTATGCTCATACTGGTACATAAGCTCAGCAGCCTTTTCCGTTCGCCCGAAGACTTCCTGTAATATGTTCAGGTAATCTAGAGCAGTACAGTCTCTCTTACTCAGCTTCAGATTCCTGACAGCCTCTGACGCAGGTCCCTTTAAGCTCTCAGTAATTCTTTGCTTCTTGTGCGCTTCAGAGACGTCCCACTCATCCAGAGCCTGCATCGCTTGTTCTACCCATTCTTCGAAGGTTTCTTCTCCCACCGGAGTTGGCAAGTTTCCTGAAAATTTTTCCAACTTCCGATATCCGAAGCTGATGTAAGAAGGGTGAGCTCTCTGACACTTAACCACGAGGTCTCCAATAGCAGCAATGAACTCCGGCCCGATCATGGCCAGCGGGCTGGATGCAGGAATGTTCGTTGAATCACCACGTGGCTTACTTGGCTGGATCAGACGAACTTCCACGTCGTCGGTTAGCTGTATACTCACGCCCTGAAAACACACAGGAACACCCTTTCTCCACTCAAAAAGAACATACGTGTGAGAAGTCTCTGGGTTCACTTTAATGTCCGCTAGAAACCCCCGCTGGTCAGGTGCCAATGCTGCCACGGCCAGGCGGATCTGCTCTTCTGCCCAGGTGTCTACAGGAATATCCATTACTACACTCAACTCTAACTGGCCACCCTGTGCTTTACACCACTCTGCTGCTTCGTCTGGATCCATATTTATCCCTTTAAATGCATTTTTTCCAGCAACTGAATCCCGGAAACGAGCCCCCACGTGTAGCGCTCACTCCCGGAGGAGCCGCTGAATTTGAACCTCGGGTCAGTCTCCCCGCACTAGGGAATAAATATACTCCAGCACCATCGTGGATTTTATAAATTATATAGTTTACTAGAATAAATGGCATATAATGAATAACACGGTATACGTATATATATTTACAGTACTTCGTAATGCGGGAAACGCGCAGCGGAAAAGAAATACAATGCTTCGTAATTCAAGAAACGCGCAGCGGAAAAGAGAAAAATATATCTTTAACCCCCTTTTATGGTTGGGGAGTGAGTCCCGTACAGGTTATGTCCCAAAGAATGTAGGTGTGTGTGTGTGATGGTACACGGGTACAATATTCAACTGCTCAGTGAATTATTTATGAGGTATCTTCGACTAGTCAAGTTGGGGCCCTGTGGGTTTTTGAAAGAAACAGCAGCGTGCTTTCTATTTTCACAACGGCCTGGAAGGCCTCTCACCCATCCGCCAGATACTTGGTGCTCCGCTCGAGCCAGGACGTCTCTCCGCTCGATTTTGACTGGGATTCTATGGGTTAGCGGATCCGCTGTCTTGCTTTCCTGTAGCTGCCGCAAGATGTCCAGCTCACCGCCTGCACTCCCTGTCAGATCGATCTGCGGTGCTCCTAACTCGGGGTCCTCTGGAACCAGCTTCTTGTCCTCAGACCTCACAGCTTGGTATAGACAGATCTCTGCAGGGTCACTGTCCCGATCCCCCAGCACCAGCGAGGTAGACCCTGCGCTCTGGCCTGGTCACGATCCATAACAGCTCTGCCTGCTTCCTTCTCCTTTCAGCTCCCAGCTCACTCTGAGCATGTTTTCCACGAGGCTGCTGATGCCTTTCCTTTCCTACACACAACCCTTTCTGTCCTCACGCAAAGCATCATGGAAAATGTAGTTCAGTGTCTTCTGTGTTTGTCCAGCATAATCTTACCATGGTCTCCGTCTCCCTCTGGTGGCCATTGCAAGTAAATGCAGCAGAACAGTCTTTTTAAACACAGCGCTACACTTGCATCATGTCTGCATCATTTATTTTCAATGGGAGTTAAAAAAACAGCAAAAACAATAAAAATGTGTTTGTTTTTTTTTTAAACTCCCCTAATGAGTTTATCAATGTCCATCTTGCCTAATCGTTCTGAACTCCCAGCCTGCTAGGTGAGATCACCCATCTGCTGTGGTCTCCAGAAGTTGGCCGTTGGACGTCTGCCGCAATGGACGATGGTTCCATTCACATTCATGTTACGGGATCAGACGACGGACGATATCGGATGATCGCACGAAAACGGTTCCAGTGGACGGCCAGCCTCACACGATGAAGTTCGGCAGATAGCTTCAATTCAGCAAAACTGACACGTAGAAAGATGAATCCAGTTGAAGAATTTAATGATCAGACTGACAATCTTGTAATAGTGTACAGCAATGCAGGGGTAAAAAGACATTAGTTTTGTCCAGCAGTGAGCACAGAAGGGCTGCTATGTAACCAGGAAGTCCCTTAGAACAAGACACTGAGCACATGGTGGAAACTAGCTGGATACAGCAAGCTAAGGAAACCCAGCAGGGACAAAATAGCTATGAAATCATTAGCATGTAAGCAGCAAAAGCAGATTCAACACAAAACAGAAATATACAGAATATACAATAAATCCTAGATCATGGGGCATGACACTGATATTACACACACAGAACCCATCATAAACATATATACTAATGTTACACACACAGAAAACATCACAAACACTTATACTGACATTACACACACGCACACACTGAATTCATCACAAACACATATACCGACATTACACACATACAGAAACCATCACACGAAATCAAAAGAAATTACTTTAGAGACTACGCGAATAGGGGTACTTAGGAATTTGTTTTAGACCTGCAGGGTTACTTCTCCATAAAAGGTAGATAACCAAGCAACTTCTATTATTGTATTATATCTATAGTAAGTATAGTAGTGTACTGTAGTAGTGAGTTAGTACTAATGGACCATTATGGATTGTGACTATTGATTTTGCAATAAGACAGAATTGCTTCCTCTTATTTACTAATTTCTGATCCATTCCCTGTCTGCATGTTGATCCAAAAACAGAAAATCTAAAATTGTTTCATACAGTATATCTGATGGATCTTCAGATGGTTCACAGCTATCTTAATTCATCATTTTTAAGGTTTATGTTTATTTTATTTTTTTAATGTAGCACAGTAGAATAAAAAAGATAGCAGAGAAAGTTTATATTGTTGTTTTACGAAAATCATATATACTAAATTTGTCGAAAACCTCATTGTATGAGTTGGGCTTTTAGCTCTTCAACTGGTTATCATCTGAACATTAAAGCAATACTCAAGAGAAAAATAAATTTCCCCTGTCCCAAGTTAGTATCTTTCAAACACATGAGATCATCAATGGATAAACTTGCATTGTGATTGTGTACACACAAGCCAACATACCTGTCATCCATCTTTCATGTGCTTTGAGAATTTTATTGCCAAGGAAATTGGATTGGCAGTTTAGATAAGTGCTTATGAATATAGCTATGGGAAATTTAATCAAATATCACTTGCAAAATATAAGATAGTAAACAGCACTCATTGTTCTATGAAATATTTACAGGTCTATTCAAAGAAAGGTGAAACTCAGGAGAATGACTGGAGAAGTGAAAATTCTAGGTCAAAATAGTCAAACCAGAAAAATTCTCCCATTTATCTCACTTTCCAAATCGGCTATTTGGTCTAGATTGTTCTCATCTCCTGCCAATTATCCTGATTTTCACCTTTCTTTGAATAGACCTGCTAGTTTTATTGGCAGTCACTGATAACTGAAAATTTGGGAGGATCAGATATTATTATATTATTATCAGTTAAGTGTTTACGTATATATGGTTACATTTTATCCCTGGTAAGAGCTATGTTCATAGATTTTATTTATTTACATTTATGCAACCTCCTGGGTTAATAAAGGCCTTGGAGATAAGGCATAATACTTGGAACTTAGCCCTCACTTTTTTTTTGCTTACGCAATCACTCACTTTTTATTTTTTATAACCGCTATTTATGGCAGCTCCCAAGTTATGAACTTCTCTAGTCTCCCTTATTTGTATCTGATAATTACTATGGTTTCACAAAAACACTCCACTTGCCAAGATTCAGTCAACTCATCAGAAATATGGAGCTGCCAAAGCAATTAACTTGCACCTACTTTTCAGCTGTCCTATATAAATAAATGACAAAGAAAAAAAATATTATATTGTGTTTCTATTAGATGACCGTCAGTATCAGGCTGCGGGCAAACAAGCACACTCAGTGTGCCCGTGTGTCCACACTTCCCGTCGTAGCTTTGTGAGTAGGGCCACACGAGGTAACGCCTGTACAAATTGTGCTCGCTACCACTGGATGTTAAAAGCCCTCCCTCAAAAAAGCTGCAACGGATGCAGCCAGGGCTACAAAGCGTGATCCTCCACAGGAGGATTGGCTTTGCAACGCTGAGCGCACTAACTTCGCTCAGCGAGGTGGCCACACGGGCGCCAGAGTGGAAGGAACACACACTCTCACGGATGTTCCTTCCACTCTGAAAGTTGCTTGTGTGCCCACAGCCTCAGTGGACTGAGAGTGATATGCTTATCACAATATTTTTAACACAGTCACATATGTAGGGCAGTATTACAATGTTGGTGCTAACTTAACCAGAGCTGTTGTAAACTTACCAGAGCCATTATAGCCTATGGAGGTTTTCAGTTTACAACTGCTCTGGTTAAGTTAGCACCAACATTGTAATATAGCCCGTAGTTGGGGGATCTGCCTATAAAGTTTTTTTAGAACCAGAATTGAATTTTTTAAACTAGCACTAACAATAGCACTACATGAAATCTCTTGTTATTCCTAAACTAGTTCCACTTTAAATATCCTGTTGAAAACCACATTAATCTTTTCACTACCAAGAGCTTTACATATAATATATAATATATATATATACTGTATACAACACATTTGGGGGGGGGTAGCACTCAACCTAAACTAAGCATTCAGTGCGGGTGCATCTCGAAAATAAAATACAAACAAAACCATGGTGAAGCGCCGTCCAATGAGTTCTGCAGCATTTGGCTGAATGTGAGCAGATAATATTGCCCGGAACACTTTAAAATTCATCCTGCTGCTTTTGTCAGCAGTCACATCATCAATAAATACAAGAGAACCAGTTCCATTGGCAGCCATACATGCCCACACCATGACACTACCACCACCATGCTTCACTGATGAGGTGGTATGCTTAGGATCATGAGCAGTTCCTTTCCTTCTCCATACTCTTCCTTCCCATCACTCTGGTACAAGTTGATCTTGGTCTCATCTGTCCATAGGATCTTGTTCCAGAACTGTGAAGGCTTTGTTAGGTGTTGTTTGACAAACTCTAATCTGGCCTTCCTGTTTTTGAGGCTCACCAATGGTTTACATCTTGTGGTGAACCCTCTGTATTCACTCTGGTGAAGTCTTCTCTTGATTGTTGACTTTGACACACATACACCTACCGCCTGGAGAGTGTTCTTGATCTGGCCAACTGTTGTGAAGGGTGTTTTCTTCACCAGGGAAAGAATTCTTCAGTCATCCACCACAGTTGTTTTCCGTGGTCTCCCGGGTCTTTTGGTGTTGCTGAGCTCACCGGTGCGTTCCTTCTTTTTGAGAATGTTCCAAACAGTTGTTTTGGCCATGCCTAATGTTCTTGCTATCTCTCTGATGGGTTTGTTTTGTTTCTTCAGCCTAATGATGGCTTGCTTCACTGATAGTGACAGCTCTTTGGATCTCATCTTGAGAGTTGACCGCAACAGATTCCAAATGCAAATAGCACACTTGAAATTAACTCTGGGCCTTTTATCTGCACATTGTAATTGGGGTAATGAGGGAATATCACACACCTGGCCATGGAACAACTGAGAAGCCAATTGTCCCATTACCTTTGGTCCCTTAACAAGTGGGAGGCACATCTGCAAACTGCTGTAAATCCTACACCGTTCACCCGAGTTGGTACATACCCTCACATTAAAGCTGACAATCTGCAGTTAAAGCACATTGTGTATGTTTCATTCCAACTCCATTGTGGTGGTATATAGAGCCAAAGATGTTAGAATTGTGTCGATGTCCCAATATTTCTGGACCTGACTGTGTATATATATATATATATATATATATCCCATATTTTTCGCTCCATAAGACGCACCTGACCATAAGACGCACCTAGTTTTTAGAGGAGGAAAACAGGAAAAAAAATATTCTGAATCAAATAGTGTAATAATGGATAATGCCCCAGCTCCTCTCATGGAAATAATGCCCCAGCTCCTCTCATGGATATACTGCCCCAGCTCCTCTCATGGATATACTGCCCCAGCTCCTCTCATGGGCCTTTTATCTGCACATTGTAATTGGGGTAATGAGGGAATATCACACACCTGGCCATGGAACAACTGAGAAGCCAATTGTCCCATTACCTTTGGTCCCTTAACAAGTGGGAGGCACATCTGCAAACTGCTGTAAATCCTACACCGTTCACCCGAGTTGGTACATACCCTCACATTAAAGCTGACAATCTGCAGTTAAAGCACATTGTGTATGTTTCATTCCAACTCCATTGTGGTGGTATATAGAGCCAAAGATGTTAGAATTGTGTCGATGTCCCAATATTTCTGGACCTGACTGTGTATATATATATATATATATTATATATATATATATATATATCCCATATTTTTCGCTCCATAAGACGCACCTGACCATAAGACGCACCTAGTTTTTAGAGGAGGAAAACAGGAAAAAAAATATTCTGAATCAAATAGTGTAATAATGGATAATGCCCCAGCTCCTCTCATGGAAATAATGCCCCAGCTCCTCTCATGGATATACTGCCCCAGCTCCTCTCATGAATATACTGCCCCAGCTCCTCTCATGGATATACTGCCCCAGCTCCTCTCATGGATATACTGCCCCAGCTCCTCTCATGGATATACTGCCACAGCAACTCTCATGGATACTGCTCCCAGGCCCCAACTCACCTCCTGCTGCCGCCGCGTGTTCGGCTCCCTCTGAGCGTCCGGCGGCATGGAGCTTGGGCACTCACCTGGGGGAGCCATGTGACCAGCCGCGATCTTGCGAGAACTCGGCTGGTGACGTGGTTCCCCCAGGCGAGCGCCGAAGCTCCATAGCTTCGGACGCTCGCAGGGAGCGAACACTGCAACGTGCAGTATTCGCTCCATAAGACGCACACACTTTCCTCCCACTTTTTTCGGGGGAAAAAGTGCGTCTTATGGAGCGAAAAATATGGTATATATATATAAGTTGTGTTTATTATTGCAGAAGCCACTTGCACATCACAGAAATTCAATGAATTGCATCCCAGAGTTCATGTGCCACATTCCCCATATGCAGCAAGGAATTCTGGGTAGGATATGCAAATGACATCTGTCTCACTTTTATGCACCCTGGGTCTGTTATTACACAGAACCCTAAAATCAATGCTATGCCACACTGTGGCTTTCTAGTATATATATATATATGTATTAACTGTTATTTGAAACTTGTGCTGTATGCTTAATGCTAATGTAGGATAAAATAGTGATTTTGTTGATAAAATAATGTAAATTTAAATTAGAATATATTGATAATTCCTGTATGTATGGTATACATTATCGTGTTATCATCAGACTGTACAATGATCCTCCTTCTATGAAGATACTCTCTATACATTCCCAATAACAATTGTAAAAGAAAAATAACATAAATGGGTTAATTTTTAAGTTTATCCTTTACAGAACTATTGCGGGGATGAAAACTCTTGTTTTTTTCTCTAAATTTATTCCTCCTTATAAGGATGTTTGAGTGGATCCCTGTGGCTACTTAAAATATCTACATGTGGCATTAAAATAAAACATACATGTGGCATTATAAGCGTATGGTCTGCTCTAGACACTCTTGCTCCTCTTCGACTCTGTAAGGCCCCACGCCGCCAGCTTCAACCCTGGCACACCCTCCAGACTCGCTACCTGCAAAGATGCTCCCGCACTGCAGAGCGTGCCTGGAGGAAATCCCGCTCTGAAGCTGATTTTGTTCACTTCAAGTTTATTCTCCGGTCATACACCTCTGCCCTCCACTTGGCCAAACAATCTTTCTTCTCATCTCTTATATCTTCGCTGTCCTCCAACCCTAAACGGCTCTGGTCCACCTTCAACACCCTCCTCTACCCACCTGCACCTTCCCCCACAGCTGCCTTCAGCGCTCAGGGCCAGATTAAGATCTCTATGGACCTGGAGCTGAAGATTTTGGGGGGCTTTTTTTGTAATTTAGTGAAATGAAAACATATTTTTGGTTATTTAATAGTGCGGATATGGGTATATTTAACCAGGCAGTTACTGTGTGATTAATTTTTCATTCAGATATCAATAACTTAAAGAGTGTAATTTTTTTTCCCCATTTTATCATCTAAACCTTTGTGGTTATATATTCTATAGGGCATTCTTGTTAAAACAAAAAATGGGAAATGGGAACCTGTTACAGCATTTTTCTGAGAAAATATACAATATTAACCAAAAAATTAAACAAAAAATGATATATTTCCCTTGTGTTTTGGAACATGTGTTTTTACGAATTATATGACTATGTCTAAAACACTGACCTTGCTCCCAGTATGGGAAAAGAGAAGGTGAGTAATGGCAGTGGTATTGCTCATTTTATACGTGACAAATGGACAATGCCATCGTTTTGGAACTAAAAATAAATTTAAAAAAAATTATTTTCGATTTTACATGGTCAGGTTTGGTATTAATGCAAAGGCCAAACTCTGCCCTCTCCAATGACACCTCACTTGACCTTGTGAGGTGTAAAGATTAGTGACGCAGGGGTCCAATGTTTCCCGCAGTGCTCTTCGCTGCAGTGCGGTGGTTTAGGTTCTTGATGTAACAATTCGTAACAATGGATTGTACCATCACCCATCACCTCCACACTTGATGGTGACATGAGAAATGTGACGGTTAGTTAGTGCAGCATCATTGTTTACTTTATAATTGAAAAGTGAAAAGTATTACTGTTGGAAAGAAAAAGTAAATATTTATTATTTTATGTTTTTTACTTAAAACTTTGTTTGGTTTGGTATCATTGGAAAGGCCGTGCTCTGGCCTTTCCAGGGATACCTCAGTTGACCCTGTAGCTGCTATGGAGTTGGAGATACATGGGTCGAAATGCAGACATAGTTATCCTTTCTCTGGGCCTAGTCTGAGGCATGGGCCTGGAGCTGCTGCTCCGTCTGCCCCTATGTTAATCCGGCCCTGTCAGCGCTCAAGACCTGGCAGACTACTTCCTCAGTAAAACTCTAACTATCAGAAGCAACATCCCAACACAAGATAGTTATCTGCCACCTCCACTCCCACAGGTCCCCTCTGCCACCCTCTGCCGCTTCCTCCCAGCCACTGAGGAGGAAGTAAATTCCTTATTGTCCTCCTCACATCTCACCACGTGCCCGCTCGACCCCATTCCCTCACATCTAATTCCTCCCCTCTCCTCCTCCCTCACCCCTGCTCTCACACACATCTTCAACCTATCTCTCTCCACTGGCTCCTTTCCATCTGCCTTCAAACACGCGCTAGTTACCCCTTTACTAAAGAAACCATCCCTAGATCCCAACTCTCCATCCAACTACCATCCTGTATCCCTGCTTCCCTTCACATCAAAGCTCTTAGAAAAACTAGTCTTCAACCGCCTCTCCCTCTTCCTGTCCTCCAATTCCCTACTTGACCCCCTGCAATCTGGCTTCCGTCCCCTACACTCAACTGAAACTGCCCTCACCAAAGTCACCAACGACCTCCTAACTGCTAAAAAACACGGCCACTATTCTATTCTCATCCTGCTTGACCTCTCGGCTGCTTTTGACACTGTTGACCACCCCCTCCTTCTACAGACCCTCAACTCTCTGGGTCTCGGTGACACTGCACTTGCTTGGGTTGACTCCTATTTATCCAACAGGTCCTTCTGTGTGTCCTTTGCTGGTAACTCCTCCTCCTCATTGCCTCTATCTGTTGGTGTACCTCAAGGCTCTGTCCTTGGTCCTCTGCTCTTTTCCATCTACACCTCCTCCCTGGGCAAAATCATCAACAGCTTTGGCTTTAATTACTACCTCTACGCTGATGACACTCAGATCTACCTCTCTACCCCTGATCTCTCTCCCCCTGTCCTTTCCAAAGTCAGTGACTGCTTATCTGGCATCTCCTCCTGGATGGCCTCCCACCACCTAAAGATCATCATGTCAAAGACTGAACACCTACTTATTCCTCCCTCCAATGCCTCCCCACCTCCTGACTTCTCTATCACGGTGGAGGGTATCACCATCTCCCCATCAAACCAAGTTCGCTGTCTTGGAGTTACACTTGACTCTGCTCTTTCCTTCATCCCCCACATCAAGTCTCTTTCCTCCTCCTGCCGATACCAACTGCGTAATATTTCCAGAATTTGGCCATTTCTTACCGCTGTCACCACAAAACAACTCATACACGCCCTGGTAATCTCCCGACTCGACTATTGCAATAATCTCTTATCTGGCCTCCCTCTGTCCCGCCTCTCCCCCCTACAATCCATCCTGAACGCCTCCGCCAGGCTAATTCACCTCACCCGCCGCTCTGTCTCTGCCGCTCCCCTCTGCGAGTCCCTTCACTGGCTCCCCATCCACTGCAGAATTAAGTTCAAAATCCTTATCCTTACCTACAAAACCCTCACTAACTCAGCTCCCCACTACCTGTCCTCACTAATCACCAAATACACCCCAGCCCGCTCCCTAAGGTCAAACAGTGACCTGCGCCTAGCTTCTCCCCGCATCACCTCTTCCCATGATAGACTGCAGGATTTCTCACGCGCAGCCCCCACTCTCTGGAACGCTCTCCCTCGTACTGTCAGACTTTCCCCTAACTTCTCTTCCTTCAAACGCTCCCTTAAAACGTTCCTATTTAGGGAAGCCTACCACCCAACTCACTGACGCAACCATCAATCACTCTCACCTTACAGTCCTCTCCTCCTGTTTCCAACCCAAACCCTCCCAGATTGTGAGTTCCTACGGGAATAGGGCCCTCATCTCCTCCTGTACTGTTTGTCAAATGTTGTTCAATGTATTGTAACCCTGTCTATACTGTGCTTATTGTACAGCGCTGCGGAATATGCTGGCGCTTTATAAATAAAGAATAATAATAAATAATAATAATATGGTCCCACAATAAGAAGATTGGAGCGTGTGTTGTTGTAATTGATGCTAATAAAAGGAGACTCCTGCTGAGATTGTTCAATATTATGTTTGGTCCTATTTTTGGGTTCAGCAGCCTATGCATTTTTGCTGGTACATATTATCTAGCATTACAAGAAAGCGCTACCTTTGTTCTTTATATGGATACTTGACTGGTTGGTCACACTACAATTGAACACATTTTTATGTGTCTATATCATTAAGAGACCAGTATATTCACTCTAGGGATTGGAGTACACATATTAATATTCGTAGTTTGTTTGTGGTGTGTGTTCTGTTTTTTTATCTTCATATACCAATAAAGGTTATATTTTATATTCAAACTGGTCAACTAAGTTACACATTTGATAAGTTGTTAGATGGAATATTTCTAGTCACTTAAGTTCTACTATACAGGGTCTATGCCCAAATTTAGTAGTTGGCGTTCTCACCCTATATTTTAGTTGTTTCTGACATATATTAGCCAAACGACCTTGTTTCTGTTTTCTACTTTAAATTCCTGCCAAGTTCTCTGCACACATCCAACACAGATAAGAAATGAAGGCAAGTTAAGTCCTTTCAGTTCTTCTACTGGACCAGTGTGAACCCCCGATCTTGTTCAGCCAGACTGCCATCCTGTCCTTCAGGGAATTCCAAATAAAATATAATATACCCAGTAATATGTTTCTATCATATCTTCAGCTTAGTTCTTATTTGAAATCGAGGGGGACTTTCTCGGACCTCAAAGCTACTTTGCCTTTGTTGTCTCCTGTGAAATTGTTTTGTTTGGACCCCTTAAGTACCACCAAACCTATATCGCTATTTTATTTTATGCTAAATACCCCTGTGGCGAGGGTGTCTTGGGCATATCAGAAAGCGTGGGAGAAAGATATTGGTAGATCTTTCACCCCCTCATTATGGGCATCAGCCCACATGTTTGCAGTGGGAGCTTCCCAGTGTGCTACCTTACTTGAAACTCAAAGGAAAATCTTATACCGGTGGTACCAAACACCAAAGTGGCGAAAATGTTCCCTCACACTTCTAATGTTTGCTGGAGATGCTTGCTGGAAACGGGTACAATGTTGCATGTCTGGTGGTCGTGCCCAAGCATTGCTCCTATATGGGGGACGGTGGTTAAGCTAGCAACGGAAGTACTGGGTGAAGAAGTCCTTGCACACCTGAGGTTCTACTGCTTGGCATGACTCATCTCCGAGGAGTACATTCCAAAATGCTGTTCATTATCATTTCTACTACGGCACTGTTAATTGCCAGAGATTGGAAGACTGCGGTGGTCCCCACAAGAAAACAGCTAATTGATACGCTGGACCAATATCGCCGGTTCGACGCTAAGGTTACCTGGCTTGGAAGCCTTCAACCTCCTAAAAAAGACCCTTGAGCATTGTGGGCAGCTCATGGATATGCCTCCGCTCACCTGCCGCCGCCTCGTTCATCTCCCTCTGAGCGTGCGTCTGGCGGCAGAAAGCTTGGGCATTCGCCTGGGGGAGCCACGTGACCGCGATCTCACGAGATCGCGGTCACGTGGCTCCCCCAGGCGAGTGCCCAGGCTCCTTGCCACCGGACGCACGCTCAGAGGGAGCCAAACGCGGCGGCGGCAGGTGAGCTGAGGCATATCGTGGGGCATTCGCTCCATAAGACGCACCCACTTTTCCCCCCACTTTTTGGGGGGAGAAAAGTGCGTCTTATGGAGTGAAAAATACGGTACATAGTTATATAGGCTGAAAAAAGACATGCGTCCATCGGGTTCAGCCTCTCCCACATAACCGACTGCTGTTGATCCAAAAGAAGGCAAAAAAACCCAGTCTGAATGCTTGCCAATATGCAACATACTGGGAAAAAATTCCTTCTTGACCCCAGAATGGCAGTCAGATTTCTCCTTGGATCAAGAAGCTTTTACCCACATATTAAATATTATAACCCTTAATATTCTGTGTCTGCAGGAAGTCATCCAGTCGTTTTTTAAAAGTCTGTACAGACTCTGACCCAACCACCTCAACAGGCAGAGAATTCCACAGCTTTATTGTTCTCACCGTAAAATAACCCTTCCTATGCTTTAAGCTAAATTTTCTTTCTTCCAGTCTAAATGGATGACCCCTTGTCTTGTGTATAGTCCTGTTAATGAATAGGTTATCAGACAATGGTTGATAATGGCCCCGTATTTATTTATATAAGGTTATCAGATCCCCTCTAAGGCGCCGTTTCTCTAAACTAAACAGGTTTAACCTTGTTAGTCTTTCCTCATAACTTAACCCTTCCATTCCCCTTATTAATTTAGTTGCCCGTCTCTGCACTTTTTCTAGCGCTATAATATCTTTTTTTAAGACAGGTGCCCAAAATTGCACGGCATATTCAAGGTGCGGCCTGACCATTGATTTATACAGGGGCAAAATTATGTTTTCACCCCGAGAGTGAACTCCCCTTTTAATGCATGCCAATACTATGCTGGCCTTGGCGGCTGCTGTTTGACATTGCACATTGTTACTTAGTTTGAAGTCTATGATTATTCCCAAATCCTTCTCCTGCTTGGATTTCCCTAACTCCGTACCATTTAGGGTATAAATTACTTGTGTGTTCTTCACTCCAAAGTGCATAACGTTGCATTTATCTACATTAAATTTCATCTTCCATTTAAGTGCCCAGTCCCCCAATCTATCTAAATCCCTCTGCAGCGAAGTAATATCCTGCTCACATTGTATTACTTTTCCTAGTTTTGTGTCAACTGCAAACACTGATACATAGCTTTCAATGCCTATCTCAAGGTCATTTATAAATAAATTGAATAGTATTGGTCCTATAACAGACCCCTGAGGGACACCACTTACCACTGGTGTCCATCTTGAAAATGTACCATTTATGACCACTCTCTGTACCCTATCTTTTAGCCAGTTTTCTATCCAAGAACAAGTATTTTCACCTAGACCAATTTTTCTTAATTTAAATAGTAACCTTTTGTGTGGAACTGTGTCGAAAGCTTTGGCAAAATCGAAGTAAATCACATCCACTGCGACCCCGATCTATACTTCTACTTACTTCCTCATAGAACGTAATTAGGTTAGTCTGACATGATCTGTGTTTCATGAAACCATGCTGATTTTTGCCAATTACATTATACCTCCCAATAAATTCCTGAATATTATCCCTTAGTAACCCCTCAAATACTTTCCCAGCCACAGATGTTAAGCTCACAGGTCTATAATTCCCAGGCACAAATTTTAAACCTTTCTTAAATATAGGGACCACATTAGCCTCTGGTACGATTCCTGAAAGAAAAGAATCTCGAAAGATTAAGAACAGAGGTTTACATATTTCAACACATAGCTCTCTCAGTACTCGCGGGTGAATTCCATCTGGCCCTGTGGCTTTATTCACATTCACATTGTTTAATTTCTGCAAAACCTTGTCCTGAGTCAACCAGTCACTTTGTATTAGTAAGTTTTTATTAATGAATTTCATGTCTCCTGTTATAGGTTTCTCTTTGATAAATACTGAAGAAAAATAATCATTTAAAATATCTGTCTTATCCTGATCTTCAGTTAACAATACCCCTGACTCAGATTTTAGTGAACCTACATTTTCACTCTTGGGTTTTTTAGAATTTATGTACCTAAAGAATCTTTTAGGGTTGATTTTGCTCTCTTTGGCTATTTCTTTTTCATTTTCTAGTTTAGCCCATCTAATCGCATTTTTACATGCTTTATTGGCTGCCCTATATGCTTTATAGGATGCCTCAGATTTATCACATTTAAAAGCTTTAAATGCCTTCTTTTTATTTTTCATTTCCTTAGTTACCTTCCTACTAAGCCACATTGGTTTCGGTCTGTTTCTTTTATATTTATTAACCAGTGGAATATATTGTGACGTGTACTTTTCTAGTGTTAGTTTAAAGATATTCCACTTAACCTCAGTGTTTTTCCCGTGAAAGAGTTTCTGCCAGTCAATGACATTGAGAGCTTCCTTTATTTTAATAAAGTTGGCCTTTTTAAAATTATATGTTTTAGCATGCCCCTTATGAATGTGTTTTTTTGAGTTTATTTCAAAAGTCACCATATTATGGTCACTATTTCCCAACTGTTCCTTTACATTAATATTTGAGAAAAGATCCACATTATTTGTTATAACCAGGTCCAGACAGTTATCCTCTCTAGTTGGTGTTTCTACCAGTTGTGTCATGAAGGTATCATTTAAAATGTTCAGAAACTGGATTCCTTTTGCTGAATTACTAGTCCCACTATCACAATTAATGTCTGGGTAATTAAAATCTCCAATAATTAAAGTGCTACCATGATCTGCAGCCTTCCTGATTTGCTCTAACAGTTGTTCTTCCTCATCATTATCTATATTAGGTGGTTTATAGCATATGCCAACCAATAGTTGACTTCCCTGTTTATTCCCCAACAAAATATTTACCCATAAGGATTCCACATTTCCCTAATCGCTTTCCAGTTGTGTAATATTAGGCTTTAAATCCTGATTTACATATAAACATACTCCACCCCCTTTCTTATGTTTCCTATCCCTTCTAAACAATGTATAACCGTTTAAGTTTACAGCCCAGTCATGCGTTTCGTCCCACCATGTTTCTGTTATTCCTATTATGTCATTTTGCTTAGTGTGTGCTATTACCTCTAATTCCCCCATCTTGTTATTGAGGCTCCTTGCATTAGCAAGCATACATTTAATGTTGTCTCTACCCACACATGCTGGATGCGACTTTACATTACATGCCTCCACTGTTCTGACATTACCCATCCCCCCGGCTCCACCCCCCTTAGTCTGAGCTGAAACCCTTCCGCTATCTGCTCTGTCTCCATTTTGTAAGCTACTGTATCCCTCCCCCCTTCCACTAGTTTAAAGTCTCCTCCAACCTTTTAACCATCCTCTCCCCTAGCACAGCAGACCCTCTTCCATTCAGGTGCAATCCATCACGACTATACAGATTGTACCCCAGTGCAAAATGAGCCCAGTGCTCTAAAAACCCAAAGCCCTCTTTCCTGCACCAAGCTTTAAGCCACGCATTGACCTCCCTGATCTCCCACTGCCTTTCCAATGTAGCACGTGGCACAGGTAGGATCTCAGAAAATACTACCTTGGAGGACTCCTAAAATATCCCCATTACAGGAAAACCACATGACAGAAATACTCATGGCAAAAGTCACAAACATTGGTGTATATCAAGATCTACATTGAGCCCTTTGGATATTTAAAGTAGGAACCTGGAATGCCATTCTGTCTCTCTCCTAAGTAGATCCTTGCGTGAATCACCCCCTCTCCAAATAGGCTTAACTAAATCAATACCCAAACAAACAAACTGCTCAAAACTAAAAACTGGACATGAATTACAATGAACCGGTACATTATGGTTTATGTTCTTTCTCCTAATATTACCCAGGTGCTCCAAAATACGTATACGAAGAGATCTCGACGTTTGACCGATATATTGTGCCCCACATGGACATTGGAGCAAATAAATGACCCCCTTGCTCGAACAATGAATGAATTGATTTATTTTAAACATTTTCCCATTACTATTACTTCTGAACTCCGTGGTTTTCTTTTTTTGGTTAACACAAGCTTTGCATCTCCCACATTTATTAAAGCCTGTCGGTTTTTTCCACAAGCCCTCATTAGTATTAGTTTTCATAGTTGGTAATAAACTTGGGGCCAATGAATTCTTCAAATTTTGAGCTCTCTTGAAGATAACATTAGATTTTTCAGGAATCCGAATGTTTTAATACCTCATCAGTTTGTAGTATGTGCCAGTGTTTCTTTATTATATTTTTAATACGATACGATTGGGGATTAAAACGCTATATTGAAATTACCTCCATCAATTTTATTTTTATTTTTTTCTACCAATAATAATTCCCTGTCTATATTCCTAACTTCCTCTAAATCCACCATTACTTTAACTTCATCGTATCCCTTCTCCACATACCTATTTTTAATAACCAATGCTTGTTCTTCAAAAACTTCCAAACTTGAAAAATTCCTCCTCATTCGTTTAAATTGGCCTTTGGGGATATTGGCAAGCCATGAATCAGCATGGGCACTGTTTCGATCTATAGCTGAATTGCAATCTGTAGGCTTAAAATAGGTTTTAGTATCTATTTTATCTTGATTTGCAAAAATGGTTAAATCCCAAAAAATCTATTGTTTTTTGATCAATCTTGTAAGTGAATTTTAAATTAAAATGCTTTACATTCAAGGAATCAACAAACCCTTGAAGTGATTCAATAGACCCCTCCCAGATGACAAAGATGTCATTGATGAAACGATGCCAGAGGACAAGGCTACCCCCAGCCAGCGGCCAAACCTGCTCTCGCTCCCAACTATCCATATATAGGTTGGCATTAGACATGTGCATTCGTTTTAGTACTAAAACGATTTAGTCCGAATTTTGGGATAATTTAGTTTTAGTATGACTCAAGAGATACGAAACTGCTCAGTACAAAAAACGAAAGAAACTAAAATAAAATGCACTACATTTTAGTTTCAGTCCTTTTTGTGATATTACACTGATGAGTGAAGGAGACCAGTAATGAAGCAAAGCTAAAAGGTTTGTATGTGTAATCCTTCCCGACCCGAAAATCTGACAGTGATAGTGCTCCAGAATACTCACTGGCAGCACAGACACTCAGCACAGGAGAGGAAACCTTTACTTAACCCTTGCATGTCTATGAGGCAGACAAGATGATAAAAGCAGCTGGAGAAGGAAAACATTCAAATAAATCACACTGAAAGCTAATGACAGAGGAGGGCTGGATAGTAAAAACCCCTTTATAACAAGCAGCGCTGGGAGAAGAGAGGGACTTTATAAAACGTGTGGTATCTCCCCTCCCACTCTGCGTAATAGGGGCTTAGGTCTGATACATTTTATATAATCCAGGAGCACTATCCCCCTTTCCTCATCTATAATACACGTTTTATATAAAGTCCCTCTCCTCTCCCAGTGCTGCTTGTTATAAAGTTTTTTTTTACGTCTGATACATTTAGTATCCAGCTCTCACAGTTACTCTGTCATTATGAGCCTTCAGTGTGATTTATTTGAATGTTTTCCTTAGATTTAAAGTGCTTTATTTTATTATAAAAATCAATTTGCACCAGTCATTTCTTCTCTGAGCTTTCAGACCGATTTACGTTAATATTTTCCTTCTCCCCTGCTTTTATATTCCTGTGCCTCCCCCACAGAGATACAAAGTTTAAGTAAAAGTTCCCTCTCCTGTGCTGGATAAGCATTGCATTCCGAAGTTCTGCACCCTCCACATGCCAATGCAGTAGAATGTCCTATTCAGAGAGGGGTATTAATTAATGCAGGAGGATGTTCTATACATTATACAGAGAGGAGCCTTTTTTTTAGCCCTTTAAATGCAGTGGCTGTGAGCACTGAGATCGGCTGCTTGTTATATTATCTCTCAGTACAATGTATCAGGCTCAGCTGTTACAGTAACTGACTGTAACAGCACTCAGAGTTTCAGTAAAACAAGGAAATAATATTGTTCTAACCTCTTATATATAAAAATATTATTTACTAGCTTTATTGAAACTCTGAGCACTGTGATGAGCAGCATACTGTCAGTTACTGTAACAGCTTTGCCTGGCACATTGTGCTGAGAGTGAGAGATACTGTAACAAGCAGCGATGTCAGCCCCCTGAGGAGCCACTACAATAGTAATTGTATCCACTGGTTTTCGGATGAATGAAATTAGTTTTCATACTAAAGATCTGAAAACGAATTTCTTTAGCAACTAAATAAATTGCATTTTAGGACTAATCCATTAGTTCAAAACGAAATGTTGTGCTGTGCACATGTCTAGTTGGCATAGCTGGGGGCAAACCTTGTCCCCATGGCCGTACCACAAATCTGAAGGTAAAAACTACCCTCGAACCAAAAGTAATTGTTTTTCAAAATAAAAGTCATAAGGTCTCCCAAAAAATCAATCTGTAATTCTGATAACATGGAATTCAACTTGAGCGACTTTACTACCTCCTCCACTCCTTTTTGATGCGGAATGGAGGTGTAGACAGGGCCGACCCAAGCCAGTGTGCTGCCTGGAGCGAAGGATGAATTGCTGCCCCCACCCCCCAAAAAACATGGTGTGTATGAGCATACCACAGCGCCACATATCACAGCCCACTGTCCCACACATCCACATACCTTCACACACACACACACTTACACATACAGACACACACACTTTCACATACACACTTACATACTTCCACAGTCACAAACATGCAGTCACACACACATAACACAGTCAGTAATGGGGAGATGCAGAGGATTAATGACTCCGGAGGGCACAGAGTTACTGTATTTCACAGGATGTTCCTTTAAATGGAAAGTGTGTCATTGAAGGTATGAAGGAAATTAGGAAAATGCCTGTTTTTTCACCATGATTTAATAATTCAGGGAATACTGGGGGGGGGGGTAAAAGCCATAAAGCGCGGAATTAAAACATGCGACGTCCCAGTCATTTCTGTAATTCCTCCATCAAACCCTGGCAGCTCCATTCTGACCCCCCCTCATCAAACCCTGGCAGCTCCATACTAACCCCCCTCATCAAACCCTGGCAGCTCCATACTAACCCCCCCTCAGTATAGAGAGGTAAAAATTAGATTTATTTATTTTAGTAAAGTCACTCAGGCCTTGCCAGCCCTGTGAAAAGCAGATCCCCCAACTATTAACAACAACTAACTACAGCTCCCATCATGCTGTGCGGGCTGTAAGGGAGCTGCAGATTGTCTTCAATCTGGGCCCGTGCAGCCCTCAATCGGCACCTCCCTAAGGACTCTGGGATAGGGTGTCTGTTCAGGCCTTCCCTCAACCAGGACAGAGGAGCTGGCAGTGCATTATGGGGGCAGCAACATGTCCCTGTGAGGAGGGATGGGTGGGAGGGGAACCTCCATAACACACACTTGAGGGGGGCGGCACAGAGTCTCCTATATGAAATCAAGCCAGGCCCTACCTCCTCAGCAGCCTCATAGTTCCCCAGGATTCATTTAAAGGCACGTGCTTGCCTACGTCATCAGAGCAGTGCCGCGTATGGCACGTGACAGGCTCTGAACACCGCGCTCCGTTTCACAGGCGCACTGCCCTGCAGTAGAGACCACAGCCAGGCTGAATCGCTGGTAAACTTTAGCCGATGGCCTCCATGCCTGCTGAAAGGGGCAAGCGCTGGTCTGCTGAAAGGGGCAGTCACGTGCTGGAGGGGCAGGTGCGGCTTGGTTTTCAACAGAACACTGTCCTGCAGCCGTGTCTGGGCTGGCAGCCTTTGAAAGAGCAGCAAAATGCTGCCCCTGACAATGTGCTGCCTGGAGCGGCTGCTCCACCCTGCTCCATGGAAGGGCCGGCCCTGGGTGTAGAGAGAAGTCACATCAATAGTGGCCATGCAAAAATTGTCCTTCCATACCACATCATTAAGTAATTTTAGAATATGGCCCGTGTCTTTCAAATGAGATTTCATTTGATTTACATATGGCTGTAAAAAAATAACCACATATTGTGAGATGTTACTCGTCAAAGAATCAATACCGCTAATGATGGGTCTACCTGGTGGTTGAGCTGAGTTCTTATGCACTTTTGGCAAAAATTAAAAAGCGCCGTTTTACAATTTTCTTTAAACAGGAAATTAAATTCATCCTCTTTTAGTATACCACTCTCTTTCCCCCTTTCCAACAAGGTTGATAATTCATCTACGTACAATTTAGTGGGATCACTTTGTAAAACTTGATATGTCTCTGAATCTCCCAGAATCCTACCAGCTTCCCCTAGATAATAATCTCTGGACATGATGACCGTCCCCCCCCCTCATCTGCCTGTTTAATTACAAGTTGATGATTCTCCTTCAAGGTTTTTATAGCTTGCCTTTCTTTAAAACTCAAATTGGATTTAAATGAACGTGTTTCCAATTTCTCCAGATCTCTCCAAACTACATCCATATAAACTGGAATATGGTTCCCTTTCTCCCAAATTGGAAAAAAGTTAGATTTTGGTTTTAACCTTGCATGTTGAAACTCCTCGTGGTTGACTTCAGGTGTGGCTTCACTTAGATTTAATGTCCCTTTCTTTGAAAAAAATCTTTCCCTAGTCAATTTCCTTGTGAATCTCTGCAAATCAACAAAAACCCCAAAGTTATTCTGTTTTTTAGTCGGGGCAAACTTGAGGCCCTTTCGAAGTAATTTAAGTTCATCAGTAGACAAAGTTGTCCCTGATAAATTAAAAATACCATCAGAATTATATATAGGTAAATTTATAGGTAAATTTAAATTATCTACTATATTTTGGGTTGACAAATCGGAGGTGTAATTATTTTTTGATCTAATATCACTTATTCCTCTTCCTCTGTGTCTGTTTGTATTTCTAGAAATCTTTTCTTTTTGCTGGTTTTAGTGGGGAAAATGGATTGTGATGAGCCCAACCCTGTAAAGGAGGGATGGGCTCCACACCTCCCATTAACTGGGGGCCGGTTGGTCTGTCTACCTCCGGAAAACCCCCCTGTCTAGAACCATACTTTTTAATGTTACCTTTATTTTGCACCTTTGTTCAACCTCCCAGATTATCTCTAGCGGTTTTAGGAGTATATTTAAAAAAATTTGGATTATCGCTTTTATATTGATAACTTTTCTAAGGTTTAGCACCTTCTTTATGGTAGTTATTAACACAACTGGTTGAAAATTTTCGCTGTGGAGCCTTCGAATAGGGCCTTTTGAATGAATTAGAATTATAGAACTGATTGTTTCTTTTTTGTGGGAATGTGGCTCCGTTTTTTTAATATTACCCTTAAGAAATTCAATTTTTTTTTTGAGATTTGTAGTTCATTTTTCTCCAAAATCTGTTTCTCCACAGTATCAATATTATGCTCTAGTTTATCTAAAGTCCTCTTTTGATAATCAATCAGGGACTGCATCATTTTGTAAGAACAGTCGTTAAAAGCACCCTGCCATTCTGTTACCAATTGATCATCTTCCTGGCCATACGCCAAGGTTTTACCCATCCTCAATCCCCTAGGGATAATTTTCGATTGAATATATTGTTCTAATGAACTAATTTCCCACCATTGTTTAGTTTCTTTAATCATCATCCATTCCATATGTAGCGCTGGGTTTAATTCCCTGTCGTGGCAGTACCTATTTTTGGCCACCGGAGGGAGACAAGCGCGATGAGAGACACTGAACATTGGGACTACATTTCCCGGCATGCTTTGGGAGTGGACACAGGAAGTGGGTGGGTGACAGAGACTTACATCCTGAGCCTCGTGGAGAGAGCTGGCAGAGCGCGCCAGGGAGTGAGAGAAGCAAGACGCAGAGCAGCAGAACGAGACAGTGACTAGGCCGGAGCGCAGCTGGGGCCTGACAGAGTTACAGACCGGGTTATTCAGCCTTACCAGAGGAAGACTCAGAGATTCGCAAGACTACCCACGCTGATATCTTGGAAGCTGGAAGACCCCGAGTTAGGAGTACCGCAGATCGATCGGACAGGGAGAGCAGGCGGTGAGCTGACATCTTGTGGCAGGTGCATAAAGCCAGACAGCGGATCCAGTAACCAAGAGAACCCCAGTCAACATCGAGCGGAGAGACGTCCTGGGTCGAGCGGAGAGACGTCCTGGGTCGAGCGGAGCATCAAGTATCTGGCGGATGGGTGAGAGGCCTTCCAGGCCGTTGTGAAAATAAAGCACGCTGCTGTTTGTTTCCAAAACCCACAGGGCCCCAACTTGACTAGTCGAAGATACCTCATAAATAATTCACTGGCCAGTTGAATATTGTACCCGGGTACCATAACACACACACACACACACGTACATTCTGGGACATAACCTGTGCGGGACTCACTCCCCAACCTCAAGAAAGGGGGTTAAAGATATATTTTCTTCTTTCTGTTTTCCGCTGCGCATTTCTCAAATTACAAAGCCTTGTATTTTCTCTTTTTTTCCGCTGCGCGTTCCTCGAATTACGAAGCATCGCATTTCTTTTCCGCTGCGCGTTTCCCGCATTACGAAGTACTGTAAATATATATACGAACACCGTGTTATTCATTATATGCCATTTATTCTAGTAAACTATATAATTTATAAAATCCACAACGGTGCTGGAGTATATTTATTCCCTAGTGCGGGGAGACTGACCCGAGGTTCAATTTCAGCGGCTCCTCCGGGAGTGAGCGCTACACATATTTTTAAACCGTTTGTTTAAATCTGGACTATCTGGCTCCCTACTATGGGATCCAGAAAATAAATCCGAACATCGTTTATTGCGAACTTGTCGTAAATCTGAATAAAAAGACTGCATTATTCCAAAACAATAAGATGAAATAAAATAAAAGGAATTGGTACACAATGGGGACACACCCTAAAGTGCTGAGTAAATAAAAACAAGAAAAATTTAGTGACCACTCCCAATAGTAAAAGTATTAAATTAGTATTTAATTAAAGTAGGAACCCGGAATGCCAAAGGGCTCAATGTAGATCTTGATATACACCAATGTTTGTGACTTTTGCCATGGGTATTTCTGTTATGTGGTTTTCCTGTAATGGGGATATTTTAGGAGTTTTCTGTGAGGTCTATTATATTAATTTTCTCTGTTAATAAGATCTTTTAAGATGGCGGCGTCAGGAGGACGTATATTTGACCTCCACAAGATGGCGGATGCCAGAGATCGTATTTCTATGATTTTAAACTACCGGAAACAAAGGGGAGAGGACCTTTGACCTCCATAAGATGGCGGATGACCTTCACAAGATGGCCGAGACTGGTTAATTTCTTACGATTCGTCACTTCCGGTTGCACCAGGAACAAAGGGAAGAGGATGAAAAACTACAAATATGGATGTGCGCTCCATCGTGGGGCGCATCGCAATTTATTAACCCCTTAGTGACCGGGCGGTTTTACACAAATCCGTCTTTTAGTGACCGCTGCTGTTTTTACGTTTCTGCGCTGTTAGTGTTTAGGTCAAATTTTCCTCTTACTTGTTTATTCAACCCACACATATTATACACCCTTTTTCCCGCCATTAAATAGACTTTCTAGAAATACCATTATTTCCATCATATTGAATAATTTACTATAAAAAAAATATGAAATATGAGGAAAAAATGGTAAAAACACACTTTTTCGTAATTTAATCCCCAAAATCTACAACCACCCAAAAAGACCCCGGCTAAATAGGTTCAAAATTCTGTCCCGAGACTAGAAATACCCAATTTTTACATGCGTTTGCTTTTTAACCCCTTCACTGCTGAAACAGTTCACCTATGTGCGCTGCCCTCATTCTGACCATTTTGTGCTAATTATTTTTAGATGACAGCCTAGGTCCTATTTAATTAAACTCCCCCCAGACAAAAAAACTTTTAAAAAAAACACTTTTTTTAATTTTATTTAATTTTTTTATTTTTTCTATTTTATTTTTTTAAAACTAAACCAGCTCATGTTTGGTATCATTGGAAAGGCCATAATCAGGCCTTTCAAATGATGTCAAATATGACCATCTAGCTGCCATGGATCGGGAGATATGGGGATCCTTAGGATCCCCTTATCTCTACATGGCAGCTAGATGTTAACTGGCCCACTGACATCCTCACACATATGGTGAGGTTGTCAGTGGGTGGGGGGGGACCTGGAGGCTTGGCTGACATCCAAGATGTCAGCCCCCCTCCAGGTTTGAATCGCGTTTTGGCGCCAATTGGCGCCGAAACGTGATCCGGCAGCGAAACTGTTAATGCTATACACCACTGAAAAGGGGAGACTCTCCCCTTTTCAGCGGTGCAAACAGCATCTCCCTAGCTTCAATGGTTGGGGAGATAGAGGGCTCCGAAGGAGCCACCCCTCCCCTCCATTGAATTGCATGGGGACGCCTGCTGATGACGTCACCACGCAGTAGACATGTGCATAGCACAAAATTTCATTTTGAACTAATGGATTAGTCCTAAAATACAATTTATTTAGTTGCTAAAGAAATTCGTTTTCAGTTCTTTAGTATGAAAACTAATTTCATTCATCCGAAAACTAGTGGATACAATTACTATTGTAGTGGCTCCTCAGAGGGCTGAGATCGCTGCTTGTTACAGTATCTCTCACTCTCAGCACAATGTGGGCCATATTACATAGTTGGTGCTGCTAACTTAACCAGAGCTGTTGTATACTTCCCAGAGCCATTATAGCCTATGGAGGTTTTCAGTTTACAACAGCTCTGGTTAAGTTAGCACCAACATTGTAATACTGCCCCGTGTCAGGCAAAGCTGTTACAGTAACTGACTGCTGCTCATCACAGCGCTCAGAGTTTCAGTAAAACTAGTAAAAAATATTTTTATATATAAGAGGTTAGAACAATATTATTTCCTTGTTTTACTGAAACTCTGAGCGCTGTTACAGTCAGTTACTGTAACAGCTGAGCCTGATACATTGTACAGAGAGATAATGTAACAAGCAGCCGATCTCAGCGCTCACAGCCACTGGATTTAAAGGGCTAAAAAAAAAGGCTCCTCTCTGTATAATGTTTAGAACATCCTCCTGCATTAATTAATACCCCTCTCTGTATAATGTATACAACATCCACCTGCATTAATTAATACCCTCTCTGTATAATATATAGAACATCCTCCTGAATTAATTAATGTCCCTCTCTGTATAGAACATCCTCCTCAATTTATACCTTTCTCTGTATAATGTATATAACATCCACCTGCATTAATACCCCACTCTGTATAATGTATAGAACATCCTCCTGCATTAATTAATGCCCCTCTCTGTATAGAACATCCTACTGCATTGGCATGTGGAGGGTGCAGAACTTCGGATGTTGCGATGTTGCGCTCTTCATTGCTGGTCTCCTTCACTCATCAATGTAATATCACAAAAAGGACTGAAACTAAAATGTAGTGCATTTTATTTTAGTTTCTTTCGTTTTTTGTACTGAGCAGTTTCGTTTCTCTTGAGTCATACGAAAACTAAATTATCCCGAAATTCGGACTAAATCATTTTAGTACTAAAACGAATGCACATGTCTACCACGCAGCGTGGCGACGTCATCAGCCTCGCCTGCCCATGTAAATCACATGGGCAGGCTTCCTCCCTGCCAGATCGCCGAGGGATCCAGCGAGGGAGGTGAGTATCGGGCGGGAGGGGGATTAGGCGCTGCTGACGTACCCTGTACGTCCGCGGGTCTAAGGGAGACCTGTGGACAGGACGTACAGGGTACGTCAGGGGTCCTTAAGGGGTTAATTGGGACTTATGTGGACAATTAATCATTTATGTGTGTCAGCTGTATCCCATTTTTTTACTATTGTATGACTATATAACTGCGTTATTCTGAAAGAACACCATATCCCTGATGAAGTCTTGCATGTAGCAGAGACGAAACGCGTTGGATGGTGTTCCAACTTTTTTATTCATGTTATTTTAATTAAATCAGTTTTTTATTGGAGCCACTGCTGGTTTGATTTTCTTTCAATGAGCCTGATTCCTGTTCCACTGACTGACTAAACAAGCCTGAAGGAGTTCCTTGGCGTTATTCTGATGTTCCGGAGTTCAGGAGGCAACACAATTTATCAGGAGAGGGTAACCAAGTACCTGTTATGTGCCTGATTAATTCATTCATCTTGTGAGTGCCAATTCAGCGGGGGGCATAATATATTAAATGATGTATCTGCAATCTGCACTATGTGTGTATTGATTTGTTTTGCAGATCATGCTTCACAATTCTTTTTCCTTTATACATCATGTTGGCATTGAGGGGGCAGTGCTGTTGTACGAAGCCTAGCAGATACGTATAATTTTATTATTGGGAGTGGTCACTAAATTTTTCTTGTTATTATTTTCTAGACTATCAGGGTTATTCAAAGAGAATCGAAAAGTCACCGCAATTTCACTGTTCGGTTACCTTTCAGCCACAATTCGGAGCTCTGTATATGTTATTGAAATCCAACCAGAAATTTCTCTTTTTTAAAGGCTTCTGACTTGACATACTGTATATACATACAGTTGCAAGAAAAAGTATGTGAACCCTTTGGGATTACGTGGAGTTTTGCATGAATTGGTCATAAAATGTGCTCTGATCTTCATCTAAGTCACAACAATTTGAAAAACAGTCTGCTTAAAATAAAACAATACAATTTTTTTTGCGCACACAATAAACCGTTAGCGCGCGCAAATTAACGCGGTATTACGATCTGAGTGCATTTTTTCTTCCTTCAAGATTTTTCGTGCGCAAATCTGACGCGCAAAGCCATTCGCAAATGAACGTTGCCTGCAGGAATCGGTGGGCAATCAGAATTGAGAACCACCATTTTCTAACGTTAGGTTGTGGCACCTGTCAAAGTCAATCTGCGTATATATGCTGCAGCAAAAAAATAAATAACACAATTTATTAACCCCTTAGTGACCGGGCGGTTTTACACGAATCCGTCCGTTCGTGACCGCTGCTGTTTTTACGTTTCTGCGCTCTTAGTGTTTACGTCAAATTTTCCTCTTACTCGTTTATGTAACCCACACATATTTTACACTGTTTTTCTCGTCACTAAATGGACTTTATAAAGATACCATTTTTTTCATCATTTCATATAATTTACTATAAAAAATATTGTGAAATATGACACAAAAATTGAAAAAACAAAACTTTTTCGAACTTTGACCCCCAAAATTTCTTATGTATCAACAACCGTCAAAATTTTTTTATTCTTTAGTAGTTTCTAAATTTAGTACTGAGTTTAGCAATACCCAATGTTTACATATTCCTCGCTTTTTTCCTTATTTTATGCAACAATAAGTGCAAGTAGCACTTTGCCATTTCCAAAGAGTTTATTTTCAAAACTAGTGATAGTGACATTGTAACACTGATATCTGTCACTAATTCCTGAATAACCCTCCACATATACATATTTTTTTAAAGTACACAAATCAAGGTATTAAACTTGGGTATTTTGACTCTTTCCATGCAAACCATTTTACCACAAATCTATGCCAAAGTTTGAGAAAAAAAAAATTTGGTCATTTTTTTTTTTGAACGCAATTTAAGAATACATGTACTGTGAACTTTAAGGTTTACTGCCAAAAAGCACCCCAAAATATGTTCAGCAACATCTTCTGAGTAAATTGATACCACCCAAGTATAGGTATGTCGGGTCATTTGGGGGCTAAAAGGCCTTATTTGGGGGGTGCGCATTTCAGTTTTCCAACTTGGAATTTTCACATTTCGTCATCATGCACCCATGTCCTATTTGGGACATTTTTGAAGCCGGCCAAAGTAATTTACCCCCATCAAACCATATATTTTTAGAAAGGGCACACCCTGGGGTGCTTCAAAGAGTTGTATTTTAACACTTTCCATGCACTAGCTCTATGTCAAACTTTCAGGTAGTCACTTTTTGTGTTATTTTTTCACACACATTGTACTTTAGGCATGAATGTCAAATCCAGTTATGGGTTACTGCCAAAAAACACCCCAAAATATGTTCAGCAACATCTTCTGAGTAAATTGATACCACCCATGTATAGGTATGTCGGGTCATTTGGGGGCTAATAGGCCTTATTTGGGGGGTGCGCATTTCAGTTTTCCAACTTGGAATTTTCACATTTCGTCATCATGCACCCATGTCCTATTTGGGACATTTTTGAAGCCGGCCAAAGTAATTTACCCCCATCAAACCATATATTTTTAGAAAGGGCACACCCTGGGGTGCTTCAAAGAGTTGTATTTTAACACTTTCCATGCACTAGCTCTATGTCAAACTTTCAGGTAGTCACTTTTTGTGTTATTTTTTCACACACATTGTACTTTAGGCATGAATTGTCAAATCCAGTTATGGGTTACTGCCAAAAAACACCCCAAAATATGTTCAGCAACATCTTCTGAGTAAATTGATACCACCCATGTATAGGTATGTCGGGTCATTTGGGGGCTAATAGGCCTTATTTGGGGGGTGCGCATTTCAGTTTTCCAACTTGGAATTTTCACATTTCGTCATCATGCACCCATGTCCTATTTGGGACATTTTTGAAGCCGGCAAAGTAATTTACCCCCATCAAACCATATATTTTTAGAAAGGGCACACCCTAGGGTGCTTCAAAGAGTTGTATTTTAACACTTTCCATGCACTAGCTCTATGTCAAACTTTCAGGTAGTCACTTTTTGTGTTATTTTTTCACACACATTGTACTTTAGGCATGAATTGTCAAATCCAGTTATGGGTTACTGCCAAAAAACACCCCAAAATATGTTCAGCAACATCTTCTGAGTAAATTGATACCACCCATGTATAGGTATGTCGGGTCATTTGGGGGCTAATAGGCCTTATTTGGGGGGTGCGCATTTCAGTTTTCCAACTTGGAATTTTCACATTTCGTCATCATGCACCCATGTCCTATTTGGGACATTTTTGAAGCGGCCAAAGTAATTTACCCCCATCAAACCATATATTTTTAGAAAGGGCACACCCTAGGGTGCTTCAAAGAGTTGTATTTTAACACTTTCCATGCACTAGCTCTATGTCAAACTTTCAGGTAGTCCCTTTTTGTGTTATTTTTTCACACACATTGTACTTTAGGCATGAATTGTCAAATCCAGTTATGGGTTACTGCCAAAAAACACCCCAAAATATGTTCAGCAACATCTTCTGAGTAAATTGATACCACCCATGTATAGGTATGTCGGGTCATTTGGGGGCTAATAGGCCTTATTTGGGGGGTGCGCATTTCAGTTTTCCAACTTGGAATTTTCACATTTCGTCATCATGCACCCATGTCCTATTTGGGAAATTTTTGAAGCCGGCCAAAGTAATTTACCCCCATCAAACCATATATTTTTAGAAAGGGCACACCCTAGGGTGCTTCAAAGAGTTGTATTTTAACACTTTCCATGCACTAGCTCTATGTCAAACTTTCAGGTAGTCACTTTTTGTGTTATTTTTTCACACACATTGTACTTTAGGCATGAATTGTCAAATCCAGTTACGGGTTACTGCCAAAAAACACCCCAAAATATGTTCAGCAACATCTTCTGAGTAAATTGATACCACCCATATATAGATTTGTTCTGTTGTTTTTGGGGTGCTACGCCAATCTTTGACATGTGCTTGTCAATTTTCTAATTTGACATACAGTATCTTCTTTGCTTATCTTCTTTTTAGGGGCCTTTTACATACCCCAGTTTTATGAACGTGCATATATTTGGTAAGCTAACACCCCAAAGTATTGTAAATGGAGTGTTTTTATGCTATGGATGCATCCGTTTGCTCCAAACAAATTGGATACAGTTTGGTGGTCATTTTTCATTTTCACACCCACATCAGTTTTGGACTGTGATTTAGGAGACACTGTTGTTTGTTACTGCATGAAAACTCTCCAGGTTGTTTTCTGCAAGGTCTCCTGAGTACACCCATGCCCCCCATGCATAGGTTTGCCAGGATTTTGGGAAGGTTCAAATACAATTTTTATGACTTTGTCATTGGAGTTGAAATTGAGATTATTTCTTCAACTAGGCCTATCTTTGGTTTTGGGTCTACCGCATACCCCAGTTTGAATTATTGCCAGAAAATTGTTTATATTTGTTATGTTGGCACCCCAAGGTATTGCATATGGAGTGCTTTGATGCCATGGATGCAACGGTTGTAGCCCCAAACATTTGAGAAGGTGTGTGGTGTAATTTTTCAATTTTCAGATTTTTACGCCCACAGTAGTTTTGGACTGTGATTTAGGAGACACTGTTGTTTGTTACTGCATGAAAACTCTCCAGGTTGTTTTCTGCAAGATCTCCTGAGTACACCCATGCCCCCCATGCATAGGTTTGCCAGGATTTTGGGAAGGTTCAAATACAATTTTTATGACTTTGTCATTAGAGTTGAAATTGAGATTATTTCTTCAGCTAGGCCTATCTTTGGTTTTGGGTCTACCGCATACCCCAGTTTGAATTATTGCCAGAAAATTGTTTATATTTGTTATGTTGACACCCCAAGGTATTGCATATGGAGTGCTTTGATGCCATGGATGCAACGGTTTTAGCCCAAAACATTTGAGAAGGTGTGTGGTGTAATTTTTCAATTTTCAGATTTTTACGCCCACAGTAGTTTTGGACTGTGATTTAGGAGACACTGTTGTTTGTTACTGCATGAAAACTCTCCAGGTTGTTTTCTGCAAGATCTCCTGAGTACACCCATGCCCCCCATGCATAGGTGTGCAAAGATTTTGGCAAAATAGAGCACCAATTGTAGAACATAAAAATGTACGAATAAAATGTAAAAGTCTGGTGCCTGTCAAACTGGGGATGCTCTCTAGGGGGGCACAGGCTGTTGTCACTGAAGTGCATGAAACGCAAAATGTTTTCATACCTTCTACGTGACATTGATTGGGGGTAAATGGGGGTAGAGCAGATGGGGCTACTGCTCCAGTAGGAGCGAATTGAGGGCTTCTTTATGATGCCCTCAGCATAGTAAGTGCCCAGAATTTCAGAAATTCTGGCACATCTAGCGGGGTCCATTGCTGCCTTGCCAAGTAGGAGTCTGGCTTCGCAGCACAATGCTGATGGGCATACAGATTTGATTGGGCCACGATGTGGCCCAACAAATCATCCCCCATAAACACCTGCAAAAACTGTGTGGCGGTAAATCCTGCAACATCAATATTGATGCCAGGATTTGCCGTGAAAGGAGGGATATCTGGCTCTGGCGATGAGGCACTACCCACTCCTCAGCTGGAGCTGTGCGTCTCCTGCTGGCAGGTGGTGACCCAGGATCTGCATCAGAAACATCACTAGATACATCAGCCAGCGTAGATAATGTATCTAGCGACGTCTCTGAGCAGTTAGCGGGGTCGAAATGAGGGTCTGAGTCTGACGCAGATGCCTCAGATTCTGACGCCAGGATGGCATATGCCTCCTCGGCGCTGTACACCCTCTCAGACATTATATATAATAGATTATAAAATTTTATAATTATTTTATATATATAAGCGGATTGTTGGTTCTTAGAAGAACCGTTGGGTTTCACAAGAAAATACAAATAAACACCTAAATCTCTCTAAATCCCTCTAAACCTGCCTCAATTCTTCTAAATCTCCCTAAAATCTCTCTAAATCTGCCTCAATTTTTCTAATCTCACTAAATCTCACTAAAATCTCTAACCTGTCAAATCTGATCTCTCTCTCTCGCTCACCAAAACACAAGTGAGGAGAGAGAGGAGAATCACAGAGGTCAGAGCCAATATTTACAAAATATTGACCTGACCTGACAAATTAGAAATTTTATTTAGATTTTTTCTAACTTCTGATTGGATGTTGCTAGCCTGCCTCTCTGAGGCAGGCTAGGAACATCCCACTCAGCCCCAAGATGACCCTGCCCTTAGAACCCTAACCCTAACCCTAACCCTACCCCTAACCCTAACCCTACCCCTAACCCTAACCCTACCCCTACCCCTAACCCTACCCCTAACCCTACCCCTAACCCTACCCCTACCCCTACCCCTAACCCTAACCCTAACCCTACTCCTAACCCTAACCCTACCCCTAACCCTACCCCTAACCCTACCCCTAACCCTACCCCTACCCCTAACCCTAACCCTACCCCTAACCCTACCCCTAACCCTAACCCTAACCCTAACCCTCACCCTACCCCTAACCGTCAGTTTATTTTATTTATTTTTATTTTTATTTTACTTTTTATTTTACTTTTTTTTTCACTTTTTTTTACACTTTTTTTTACTCTGCTGGGTGCCTTGATCCCTCGAGGCTCCCAGCAGAGCACCTGATCACTGATGTGATCGTTTTTGTACTGAGTGCCACGATACCTCGTGGCACTCAGTACTTCCTGCCGCTACCGGAAGTGATCGCTCGGGGGGAGCGATCACGGACGGACCGGCGGCAGGTAAGCATATTGCAAGGATGCCTCGATGTCGAGGCATCCTTGTAATATACTCAGAGCAGCTGGAAGCGATACCGATCGCTTCCAGTGCTCTGTAGAAGTGCCGGGCACCTCTCCGGTGAAACCGGATGTTGATCGCTCCCGGGGAGCGATCACATGGTGCCCCGGCACTTCTAACCGCCATTGCACGGCTGCCTGGACTCCCAGGCAGCCTGCAATGGCGTTTGAGCTGCTGGAAGCGATCCGATCGCTTCCAGCGCTCAAAAAACGGCAGGACGTACCATGTACGTCAGCGGGTCTAAGAGAGACCCGCTGCAATGACGTACATGGTACGTCCTCGGTCCTTAAGGGGTTAATTTTATTGTTTGGGTATCTGTAGAATGCTGTATTTTTTTTTGTGCCGGTGTATTTCTTTTCGGCCAGGACGATCAAATTTACAGTTACCACCTGCTTTTCAAAGACGTTACGAAAATGCGCGCAAACTTTCGTTGTGCAAAGATTGTAATACCATCCGTGTACCAGCGCACGAGCGCATTTGCGCTGTCAATGTTAAGTATAGGATGCGCGCACGGACTTGCGCTCGCGCTGGGTTCGCGCAGGGTCAATCACGGTAGACGATTACGCGCATCGTTTGCGCGAACATAGAAATACGACTTTCTGCGCAAATGGTTTTGTCCTCGTGCAAATGCGCATTTGCGTACGCCCAAAACCGATGCGCGAGGAGTGCAATAGAGCCCATAGTGTTGTGTGTTTTTTCCAAACAACTCAATTTTGGTTTCGTCTGTCCACAGAATATTTTGCCAGTAGTGCTGTGGAACATCCAGGTGCTCTTTTGCAAACTTCAAACGTGCTGCAATATTCTTTTTGGACAGCAATGGCTTCCTCTGTGGTGTCCTCCCATGTACTTCATTCTTGTTTTAATGTTTTCCTTATTGTAGATGTGTCAACAAAAATGTTAGCATGTGCCAGAGATTTCTGTAAGTCTTTAGCTGACACTCTAGGATTCTTCTTTACCTCATTAAGCATTCTGCACTGTGCTCTTGCATCTTTACAGGACGACCACACCTAGGGAGAGTAGCAACAGTGCTGAACTTTCTCCATTTGTAGACAGTCTGTCTTACCGTGGACACATGAACATCAAGGCTTTTGGAGATACTTTTGTAACCCTTGTAACCCTTTCCAGCTTCACGCAAGTCAACAATTTTTGATCGTAGGTCTTCTGAGAGCTCTTTTCTGCAAGGCATTGTTCACATCAGGCAGTGCTTCTTGAAACCAGTAAACCCAAAACTGATGTGTGTTTTTAAAGGGCAGGACAGCTTTCAGCAACATATCCAATAATATCACACTGATTGGACTCAAGGTTGGCTCACTCCTGGCTCCAATTAGCTCTTGGAAAAGTCATTAGGCTAGGGGTTCACATACTTTTTCCACCCTGCACTGTGAATGTTTACATGTTATGTTCAATAAACACATGAAAACATATAATGTTTGTGTTGTATTATTTTAAGCAGACTGTGTTTTTCAAATTGTTGTGACTTAGATGAAGATCAGAGCACATTTTATGACCAATTCATGCAAAACTCCACGTAATCCCAGAGGGTTCACATACTTTTTCTTGCAACTGTAGTAGTGATCATAGGCGTGCGCATCCTATTGCATTAGAGTGTGCACCCAAAAGCTCAAACACACATATATATAAAAAAAACACACACGCGCCCTTATGCATACATACACAGACACACACACTCACGCATTCAGACAAAATATATCATTACTATGTGTATGCTTCAGGGGTTCAGCAACCTTGGATACCCAGAAGTTTTGGAACTACATTTCCAATGAGTCTCAACTAACTTAATTAGTGGCCGAGCAACATATGAGATCTACAGTTGTGTTCAAAATTATTCAACCCCCACTGAAATTGAGTGTTTTGGCCAGTTTGACATTGATTTTGATCATTCAGTCATCTTGCTTACAATTAAATCAAAGAGGCACGTGTAGGTCAGACAAATAGAACATAACATTTATAATGAAATAACCACAAATGTCTTTTCTGTGCTCACATCATTATCAGTTTTATTCAACCCCCAAGTGACATTCAATCTTAGTACTTAGTACAACATCCTTTTACAGTTATAACAGCTTTTAAACGTGAAGCATAGCTTGACACAAGTGTCTTGCAGCGATCTACGGGTATCTTCGCCCATTCGTCATGGGCAAAAGCCTCCAGTTCAGTCACATTCTTAGGCTTGCGCACTGCAACTGCTTTATTTAAGTCCCACCAGAGGTTCTCAATCGGATTTAAGTCAGGTGACTGCGATGGCCACTCCAAAATGTTCCAGCCTTTAATCTGCAACCATGCTCTAGTGGACTTGGAGGTATGCTTGGGATCATTGTCCTGTTGAAAGGTCCAACGTCTCCCAAGCCTCAGGTTTGTGACGGACTGCATCACATTGTCATCCAATATCTCCTGGTACTGAAGAGAATTCATGGTACCTTGCACACGCTGAAGCTTCCCTGTACCTGCAGAAGCAAAACAGCCCCAAAGCATGATTGACCCCCCGCCATGCTTCACAGTAGGCAAGGTGTTCTTTTCTTCATAGGCCTTGTTCTTCCTCCTCCAAACATAGCGTTGATCCATGGGCCCAAACAGTTCTAATTTTGTTTCATCAGTCCACAGAACACTATCCCAAAACTTCTGTGGTTTGTCCACATGACTTTTGGCATACTGCAGTTGACTCTTCTTATTCTTTGGAGAAAGCAAGGGGGTGCACCTGGGAGTTCTGGCATGGAGGCCTTCATTACGCAGTGTGCCCCGTATTGTCTGAGCTGAAACTTCAGTACCCACATCTGACAAAGCTTTTCTCAGTTCCTCAGCAGTCACACGGGGACTTTTCTCCACTCTACGCTTCAGGTAGCGCACAGCAGTCGAAGTCGGCATCTTCTTTCTGCCACGACCAGGTAGCGTTTCAACAGTGCCCTTTGCCTTGAATTTGCGAATGATGCTTCCTATGGTCTCTCGTGGTATGTTTAACATCTTTGCAATCTTCTTATAGCCATTGCCCTTCCTGTGAAGAGTAATCACCTCTTCTCTTGTCTTCCTGGACCATTCTCTTGACTTCACCATGTTTGTAACCACACCAGTAAATGTCTAGAAGGAGCTGAGTATCACAGTCATTTTAAAGCTGCCTAATTGGTGCTTATTATGCTTTATTGCTGCTCCGTGACATCCACAGGTGTTTTCAATACCTGATTGAAAACACTTGAATGAACCTCTGTTCTTCAGAGTGGTAGTCTTTAAGGGGTTGAATAATTGTGTCAATGAAGAATTCACAAAAGAAACATTTACTACTGTATTACAAAACCAATTGATGTCATTTTAGTTGCATATGGTTCTTTAAAAAGTCCTTGTAGGATTTCATTCTGAATACAATTACAAATGTACACTAAATTCCCTAAAACCCTTTACAGCATTGGGGGTTGAATAATTTTGAACACAACTGTAGTTCCAAAACAGCTAGAGGACCAATGACCCCGGTATACATCATGTCACGTCAAAATGCTAGATCAAAAAATTAAAATTTCCATTTGAATTTCGATTATATGCAGCGTGTAAATATATTTTACCACATTTTTTCATCCAAAAGATTGTTAGGAATGTAATATGGCCCGTAGACTACATAACTAACGCTGACGTTAGTGCTCATCTGAGTGAACATTAACGTTAGCTCTGGTGGTCCTAGCACGGGCACACCATATTACGATCCAAGCGCTAGCGGGTTAAAAAAAATGTTACCGTTTGGAATCTTACGCTTTTCAGCGCGAGGTTCCTGTACTTTGCGTTCCCCATGTTAAGTATAGGGAGCACAAAGTGTTAAGCAGCATTAGGATTACATATGTAGCACTCACCCCGGGAGGAGCCACTGAATAAACCTCGGGATAGCCTCACCGCACTAGGAATTACTATACTCCAGCACTGTTGTGGATTTTCTAGTTTATATATTTTACTGATCTCAATAAAGCAGCATATGTACACATATACGGTAATTTGAATTACAGGAATTCGTAACGTGGGAAAAACACACGGCGGAAAGGAAACGGTTAACCCCCTCAGTTCTGGAGTGTAAGTCCCGTGAAATAGCTCAAAATATATGTATAGGTGTTGTCTAGGGTACCCGGGTACTGTGATCAACTGGCCAGTGAACGAAAAGAGCAATCTTCAACTAGTCATCGTTGGGGCCCTTTGAATTTAAGCAATACAACAAGCGTGTGTCTTCGTTCGGAACAGTGGGCCTGGAGGCCTCTCACCCATCCTTCGAAGGAACCGTCCAGCACTCGATGCCTCGACCGAAGGATCTTTCTCCACAACTGAAATGGGACTCTGTGCTCATGAATTTGCTCCCTACTTGCTGAATCTCCGCAACTGGAACAACGATCCGCCGCCTGCACTCCCAATTGATCGTCGCGGCCTCCTAACTCGGGGTCCTGCCGGAACCAGCTTGTCCTCCAGATCTCTCAGCGCTATGTATGTAGGTTACAGCACAATCTCTGTCCCAATCTCCAGCACGAATGAAGCCGCGTCTCCACTCTGGCCTGGTTGTGATCCTTGACAGCTCCAACATGCATCCTACACCTCTCGTTGCTCTGCTCACTCTCAGCGCCAAACACAAGGCTGCTGATCTATATCCTCCGCTCCTTGACCCCACTTCCGGTCCTCACACAAAGGGTGCTGGGAGATGAAGTCCGCTTTGTCCAGCATAGTTCACAATGTCTCCAGCACTACCTCCCTCTAGTGGCAGCCATAGTCCAGCACACCAAAGCACAGTTTTAAGGCAGCACTACACATATACTAGCGCTGATTACCATCCGGCTGCAGTTACCGAACATTTACTCACAGCAAGGACCTGGTGCTAATGGATTCCACTTCTTCATAATCAGTCAGCACCACTTGAAACCCCCCAAAAATCTGATACTCACCTCTCATCCCGCGGCAAGAACGTCTGCTCCATCCTCCTCTTCTGGCTGCCAGGAGCAGTGGGAGACTGGGAGAAAAAGTCCCTCAGTCTCACTCTGGGAATAACTATGCCGACCTGCTGGATCTCGCAAGGACTTCAACGACGTGCCAAGTACATCCTCTACACACAAACATGAAACCAGAGGATGCGCTCGGCACGTTGTCAGCAGCAAAGTGGTTTAATGTTAAAAAGGGAGTGAAATTTGAGTAGAGTGGCCCATTTAACCTCTTGCTGACTTGCACCAATACAGTCTCCTACCTGTACCTCACGATGCTGCCAAGACGCTCGCTGAAATTCTTTTTGTGGAGTGCAGGCAGCAGATATTGTGGTGATTTCTGTGCACAATTCATTCCTTTAGGGTGCAAGAGAAGGGGGCCACACCGGACTGCGACAAGGAAACAGGTGCAGAATTTTATGCACATCAGCTTGTTCAAAGACAAATACATGCATTTATACACACAGCCATACGTTCACATACAAAACTATATATCCTCCCTCCTATGCCCCGGGGGTATGTAGCAATAAAGCCCACAGTAATGTGCAGTGTGTATGAGCGTATCCAAGAATCCACAACAATAAAACTCACAGTAATGTGCAGTGTGTATGAGCATATCACAGAGTTCCATACCATTAAAAACTACATTAATGTGCGGCGTGTGTGAGCATATCACACAGCTTCACAGCAATAAAACTCACAGCAATGTGCAGTGTGTATGAGCATATCACAAAATCCACAACAATAAAACTCACAGTAATGTGCGGTGTGTATGAGCATATCACAGAGTACCACGGCAATAAAACCCACAGTAATGTGCAGTATGTATGAGTGTATCAAAGATTCACAGCAATAAAACCTACAGTAATATATGGAGTGTATGAGTGTGTCACAGCGCTCCACAGCAATAAAACTCAGTGATGTGTGTATAAATATTTTAAATACACTAATTAATAAAAAATACTTTAATATATAAAAATTGCCCCCTCTCCTGCTTACCTTTTTTTTTTGCTTGCAGGGAGGGGGTTGAATATGAATCATTGGTGGTCCAGTGGCACAGAGGGGGGGGGGTCGAGGAGGGGGAATCCGGCTGACACAGTCAGTGAGCGCCGGCGGTCAGGTGACAAGTCATCAGCGATCGCTGGCGCTCGTGTCAGTGTGGGACGTGCTCTGAGGTCTGTGCGCTATGCACAGATCGCAGTGCAGCACCCCACAAACCACAGGGACCACCAGGGAAGTGGAGGCTGCTGCCAAAATGGCCAAAATTAGTTCATCAAATGGAAAATGGTCGCACCCTGAAAACGTTATGTTTCTTCTACAGACGTTTTGTTTATACACTGGGATCAGCACATGCAATAAAAAAGTATGACTTAGTCTTAATGCATTCTAAGTTAAGATTTCCATCTCAGATATTCAAGTTTTTTATTTTGTAATATGTCATCATACAGACAAGCATAAGGTGAGGGCCTCACAGGGCCGCACATAGTCATCTGCAATAACTCGACATAAGGAAAATAACAGATAAAAATAAACAATGAAATTAGGGGTTTCAAAAGAAAAGATGGGGGGAACGAAAAAAAGATGGCAATGGCCAAAATTGTGCTTGCCCTAGCGGATACCCATGCGGCTTAAACAACCGCGAGGGGGGGCCACGGGGGGAAAATGGCACTGAGGCCCAGGCATTCGGTGGAATAGCCGGGCACCAGACCATGTCTTCACCTCCCGAATTATCCCGTATAGCCAAAAGAAACACAAAAGAAGAAAGAAGAGAAAAAAAAAAACATAATCGGCAATGAAACAGTGTCGGCAACCATTGAACTCAGCTGTTAATCAGGAAAGCAGTATTAAAAAGAAAGCAGTATAAAAGAAAAATAAACCTGCAAGACACATAAAACAGAAGGAGGGGGGGAAGTTCTCGTTGGAGAACAGCAATATATCTAAATGCGGGGGAATAGGGGCAAAAATTGTGAGAATGTCCCCAGCCGGGGGAAAATCAAAGAAGAGTCGTCTGAATCTGCGAAAAACAGCAGAAGGTCCATAGCTGGAATCAAAAAAAGGGGGTGACATAGAGAAATGCAAACAATTGCTGTTAACCTGTGTCCCGGAACGGTAACGGAGCCAGAACAGGCAGAGCGAAGCCAAGTAGGTCAGGCCATGCGGTGAGAAGCAGGGCTGATATTGTGAAAAGTCCCCCATCTACCCCGCAACACCAAACTTCAGAATCGCAGAGGAGGGCCGCAGTTGGTGCCATAGCGAGGAACGGCAGGAGGGACCGAAACAGCGACTTCCTCCCATCAGCAAGTGACAAGCATGTTGGAGATACAACAGCATATATTATACTATGGACTGCAGGTGGCGCTGTTAGTACAGGTTAAATGTGTTCTAAACTCGTTGGTATATGTTCACAGGAAATAAGTCTCTATTGTCTCTGCTTTATTCCTTCTTCCTTTCTAGCTGTGTGATGATGAAGCATCCTGATATATATCCAGTGACTAATCTGTTATAAGTTGTTTTATTGCTATATGCACAAAGTAAAGTTCTCTACTGCAGATTCACAAGACTCCAGTGCCTCTTTCATACATAACCAACAGCTTATGGGCCCAGACACTGAAAACGAAACTACAAATCAGTAAGTGCTGCAGCTATCATCCAAATACCTGCTGTGTGTGAGGAAAGGAGCTGCATCCAATATACTGAAAGATGGCAAGTGGCTCAGATGTGAAATATGCAATAGCAAAGCTAAACAATACCAATTATCAGCTGTGGAAGTTTAAGCTGGAAATGCTGTTATCCAAAGATGATCTGTGGCAGGTGCTGGATACAATCAGACCCACTGACAACCCAGAAGAATGGGACAAAAGAAACAGGCAAGCAAAAGCAGTTATAAGCCTGTTAGTGGAGGATGATCAACTAATCCATATAAGAAAAGAAAACACAGCTAAAGGTATGTGGACTGCGCTACAGAAACTGCACGACCGTTCAAACTTAAACAGTAAACTATATCTGCTACGTAAACTGTATAAGATGAGGCTGGAAAAAGGCCAGGAAATGTGTGAACATGTGAACGCTATGCTGGAAATTGTGGAGCAATTACGTGCAATTGGAGAAGAAATAAAAGACAATCATGTAGTGGCATTACTATTATGCAGCCTTCCAGAATCATATAGTGCCCTGATAAACGCTCTAGAAACCAGACCAGAGGAAGAACTAACACTGGAATATGCTAAAGGGAAATTAATTGATGAATACAACAGAAAGAAGGAAAATATACGTGGTGAAGAGAATGACAAAACAGAAGTAGCTCTAAAGGTGAATGAAAACACAAAACAAAACAAAGAGACCAGAGTGTGTTTTCGCTGCAAAAGGACAGGTCATTTGAAATATAATTGTTCAATCTGGAAAGCAGAACAGCGAAGGAGAGAGACATTCACAAAAGAAAGAGCTAAAGCAGCCACACAGGAAAGCAAAGACACAGCGTGGAGTGCAAGTTTTAAAGTAACTCAGAATACTACCCCGCATGGATGGTACATTGACTCAGGAGCAACAAGTCACATGACCAGTGATGAGACCTTCTTCACAGAAATTAATTTTAATACAAAAGACAAAGTCTTCCTAGCAAATGGGAAAAGTATTACATCAGAAGGTAAAGGTCAAGGATTTCTGAACTGCATCACACCATCAGGAGGTAACCGAAGCATCCTTGTAAAGAACGTTCTGTATGTTCCAAGTCTAGAAGGAAGCCTCCTATCAGTAAAAAACCTTGCTAACAATGGACTTACAGTACAATTCCGAGGTAATGAATGCACAATTCGAAACAGAAAAGAAATCGTTGCAAAAGGAAGGTTGAATGAACACCTATACAAAATCGTCACTGAACGTGTTCAAGTCAAAACAGTCACTCATAATCCACATGACAAGTGCATCCATCTATGGCACAGACGATTGGGGCATCGAAACTCAGAAGCTATAAAGGAACTTTCTAAGAGAGAATTATCAGAAGACATGATAATGATACCTTGTCCAAAGTTGATGAAGTGCACGTGTTGCATCAAAGCAAAGGCCACACGTACACCACTTCCACAAGCCAGTCAAAGAAAAACCACTAAACCCATGGAACTTATACACAGTGACGTGTGTGGACCAATGAAAACCCCGACACCCAGCGGCAACAAATATTTAATAACCTTCATTGATGACTATTCCAGGTACACAACGACATATCTGATGAAACACAAAAGTGAGACAACTGATAAACTTCAAGAATTTGTAGCGATGACTAGCAACAAATTTCAAAGGAAACCCGGAATAATACGCACGGACAATGGAGGGGAATATATGGGTAAAGAAGTGGAATCATATCTAAAGAAACATGGTATCATACACCAGACAACCGTACCGTACACTCCAGAACAAAACGGTGTAGCTGAAAGAAAAAAATCGCACTCTTGTAGAAATGGCCAGATGCATGCTTTCAGATGCCAACCTACACAACAAGTACTGGGGAGAAGCAATAATGACTGCAACATATCTACAGAACAGACTACCATCTAAAGCTATTGAAAGTACCCCTTATGAAATGTGGAACAGATCAAAACCTAGTATAGGTCATATTAGAGTGTTTGGTTGCAAAGCATACGTTTACATTCCAAGTGAAAAACGCTCCAAGTGGGAGAACAGAGCCATAGAAGGCATTCTAATAGGCTACAGTGAACAAAGTAAGGGATACAGAATCCTTAATCCAAAGACCAACAAGGTCACAGTAAGCCGCAGTGTTTATTTTGATGAAAGCCAAACATCAGAAATAATGACTCCCGAAAAACACGAAGAAAAGGTGCCGATTGAAATAGCAAGAGATGCTGACCAAAAGGAAACTGTGCAGGAGTCAGACCAAGAAGTGGAACTCACAATTGATGACTTAACTGTTCACAATCCAGTAGAACCGATAGAACAACCAGAAATCAGAAGATCTACTCGGACAACAAAAGGGATCCCACCGCGCAAGCTGTCATACACTGTTAAGACACATGAGACATTTGAACCAACATCTTGGGAAGACATAGGGGAAGCCAATCAGTGGAGAAAGGCGGCTGAAGAAGAACTAAAATCACTTCAGAAAAATGAAACCTGGACTCTCACAGAGCTCCCTCCCGGTCACAAAACTATAGGAAGTAAATGGATTTTTAAAGTGAAGTACGACGCAGAAGGAAACATTCACAGATACAAGGCAAGAGTAGTCGCCAAGGGATATTCCCAGAAATATGGAGAAGATTATGATGAAACATTTGCTCCAGTGGTAAAGCACACAACCATTAGAACATTCCTCAGCATTGCAGCTGAAAAACAAATGCAAGTGAAGCACCTGGATGTCAAAACAGCTTTTCTATATGGAGATATCAAAGAGGAACTCTACATGGAGCAGCCACCAGGGTTAATACAGGACAGAACCTTGTGTGTAAACTGCAAAAGAGCATCTATGGTCTCAAACAAGCAGCAAGAATGTGGAATGAAAAAGTGAACGAAGTACTCACAACAGAAGGATTTTCAAGAAGTAACGCTGATCCATGCCTGTATTCAAAGAATCAAGACAACAAATGGATCTACCTACTAATTTATGTTGATGACATCATAATTTGTTTTGAACAAGAAGGGGATTATGATCAAATAACTAGCACATTGAAACAAAACTTTGAGATTAAAGAGCTTGGGAACATTGCTCACTATTTAGGAATCCAAATCGAGAAAGAAGAAGACGGAAGTTATCTTCTTCACCAAAGTCAGAAAATTACAGATATTGTAGCAGAGTTTCACATGCAAGATGCAAAAGAGGTGAAAACGCCTATGGAACCAGCTTATCAGAAAGACAATGGAATGGAAAACTTGTTACCTAACAATGAGAAGTACCGCAAAGCAATTGGAAAATTGTTATACATTGCAACTGTGACAAGACCAGACATTGCCGCAGCATTGAGTATACTCTGTAGAAAAGTTTCAACACCCTGTCAACGTGATTGGAATGCCGTAAAAAGGGTGATACAGTATCTAAAAGGAACAATTCATATGAAACTGCGACTGCCAGCAACACCCAATGCAAACTTAATTGGATATGTAGATGCTGACTGGGCCGGAGATATCACAGACCGCAAATCTACTACTGGTTACATCTTCCAGTACGGAGAAGGAACCATCAGCTGGTCTAGTCGAAAACAAGCGACTGTTGCACTCTCTTCAACTGAAGCAGAATACATAGCAGCAGCACATGCATGTCAAGAAGCAATTTGGATTCGTCAACTTCTATTAGACATGGGTCTGGATATGTCTAAACCGATACCCATCTTTGAAGACAACCAGGGATGTATAAAGTTGACACAATCAGAAAGGATCAACCCTAGAACCAAGCACATAGACGTAAAATATCATCTGCTCAGGGACACACAAGAGCAAGTACTTATCGATATTCAGTATTGCCCATCAGAAGAGATGACTGCAGATGCTCTCACCAAACCGTTGCCAAAGGAACGTTATTGTTTTCTTCAAAAGAAGCTGAATGTTGTATGATTATGCACATGCTGTTGAGAAGGGGTGTTGGAGATACAACAGCATATATTATACTATGGACTGCAGGTGGCGCTGTTAGTACAGGTTAAATGTGTTCTAAACTCGTTGGTATATGTTCACAGGAAATAAGTCTCTATTGTCTCTGCTTTACTTCCTTCTTCCTTTCTAGCTGTGTGATGATGAAGCATCCTGATATATATCCAGTGACTAATCTGTTATAAGTTGTTTTATTGCTATATGCACAAAGTAAAGTTCTCTACTGCAGATTCACAAGACTCCAGTGCCTCTTTCATACATAACCAACAAAGCAGCGGTCGTACGGTCCCAATGTCGCAGTCGTTTTAGGGGTGTCCAAAGCCATCACCAGGCACTGTTCCGCAGCGGTAGTGGGTGCTTCAGCCTCCGCGAGGTCCTCACGAACAAGCATGCCGCAGGCAGCCAACAGGTTTGGTCCCGCAGGGTCATCAGGTGGTGACATCACGTCCAGCGGTCGAGCAGCCACCTCCAGGGCCATCTCTCCCCGACAGCTTCTCAGTGCCGACAGCATCCGCTGCCAGACTCCGCTGGTAAGTGGGCCATCTTCATACTCTCCTGACAGGATCATCAAGCAGGCATCCAGGCCTGAAACCACAGCTCCGTCGCCTCCAGAAGGGGGGAGGGATCCATTCTCCCACCACCTCGCAGGTCCATCCGCCGTACCCGGGGACATCCGTCCGGTTTGACTTGGAGACGTGGGTCCACCATCTCCTCAGCCCTCAGCAGAATCTGGGACGGGGCAGACAGACCAGCAAGGCCGGTAGACATTCAGCGCCGGGAAGAAGGCCGCAAGATGTCCGCCGGCGTCTCTTACCAGCCGGGGTCCGTAGCCAGAAGCAGAGTCTCTGGTCCGGAGGGGAGGCTAAACGGGCTCCCCACAGTTCAGTACCGGTGGCCAGCTGCACAGGAACCCCTAAACACAAAAATCAGAGCAGGGAGAGTCAGCTGGGGGTCCCTAAACAGGGAGGACATGCGGAGCTCCACAAAAACATGTCCATTCCTGCCTGCAGCCAGCCACGCCCCCAAGATTTCCATCTTAGAGTATCAATGATATGCAACAATTTAGCTTGGACATCGATCTCTATTTTTAGAGATGAAAAACCCTAAAATTGAGCCTTGATATTTATGATTAAGACAGTTTTTAAGACAATTTTTTAGATTGCAAAAAGTTCATTGCAATAAATAAATGTAGCCTCATTCTGTGCTTTTCAAGAAACGTCTTAATGCATTTTTCATAATTCTGTCATTTTTATAATATCTTCTTCATAGTGAACTTAACTTTTTATGTGGGTATTTTGTTTTTTGTATGTTTTATACTGTATATACTTGTTTAACTTAATGGTATGTCTTTTTATTATCTTATAATGACATGGACTGTAATCAATTCGCCAGAGTGCAGCAGTTTATTCCATCAGGTCATAATACTTTTGAATTACAATCTTACATTGTATTTTTTTAAAATATTTTTATTAATGGATCTGATACACTGTAAAGAAACGTAATGAGAATGTCAGAACGGACAAAGCGATCATTTGCATAATGGTACCCTGACCAGATAACAGTAGACAAGGTGGGAATCATATCTTAAAACTATGCTAAGGCCATATCATAAGGCGGAATGGAAACCTAGCTAAATAAACATTAGATACTAGCAGTGTGTCCGAGTCTGCCATATATCTGCACATTCAAAGGGACAGAGCATCTTACCATAAAGCTAAAAACTGATTAAGAGTTGGATTGGGGGGTTCAGGGGCACCTTTCATAATTCGCGAAGCAAACCAGGCAGAATATAGAAACGTGCTGTGCAGTGGCTTTCGAGTATTAGCCAGTAATAACCCGTATATGGGGAGACCAATTGACAAAAACCGCCTTAGTCTTGTCCTCCTGGTGTAAAGAGGCTTCCGTCCAATCATTCAAAAATATAGAGTATATCCTATCATAGACCATACGAAATGAACGAGGCACGGAAGACATCCATTGTGCCAATATGGCCTTTTTACCTGCGGCAGACAACAGGCATAGCCAAAACCTGTGCATTTTGGAGAGGGGATGTGGCAGGATGCCAGGAGAATGATTAAAATGGAAAGGGCAAGACCATAAACAATGCCACAAAAATCTGCAGAGGATTGTTGACATTTAAAGCAAAGACCATCAGGCAGTAAACGTGCATGGGCCATTCTGGTGGGTGCCATAAACACTCGGTAAAGTTGTTTATAAAGTATTTCCCACTAGCTAGTAGAAGGGATAAGTCCCCGTGAAGCAATCGTGGCCTTGATTAGGTCTTGAGGAGTAAGAGTCAGAAAGACAGAGAGCCATTTGGTAATCGATTTCCAGAGAAGCAGAGTAGGCAGTGCTGCTTATATATATGCGTGAGGTCGAGAGAGGCAAAACATTTTTAGCAAGTACTAGGGTGTCAAGTGGATTGGTCCAGTCGTGAGAGGTCAGAGTGTGTAATTCAATAGTGAAAAAATGTCATAGTTGCAAATAGTATATTGGGTGCACAGGTAGGGGAGCAATTAGCTCCCTAAGTTCCATGAAAGAAAGGGATTGCCTGGTCGCACCAATTTTATAACGTGCTTGGGATCAATCCCTTGTTAGCCAGAGTATAATAATATAAAATTGGAGACTGTTTAAATGTCTGCCAAGGCATTTGCGGATCTTGAACCAAGTCATGTTGGTAGTGTAGAGTAAAGGATTGTTCAGTACTGTTATAGGGGTAGTTGGAGAGTGATGATGAAGAAATCTCAGTATAGAACTAGAGGGCAGCATGGCTTGTTCAACAACATAATGGGAAGAGCCCAGGAGCCAGTCCACAGCATAACGATAAAGGGCTGCCAGACTACAATCCAACAAATCTTGGAAAGTATCACCAACCCGCGTGAGCGTCTGTTGGAGACTACAGAGTGATATATGGGCTTGTCTGTCTTGCAAAATGAATGAATCAAGCAATTTTTGTAGTGTTTTAAGCTCAGATTTTTGAAGCCAAATAGGAAAGACGTGAAGGGGGTATAGCAATTTAAGGGATTTAATAATTTTAATGAGAAATGCAAGACCCAAGAAAGAAAGCATGAGCGATCCCCATGCCATCACCAATGCTTTTGACGATTGAAATTGAAACAACCGGAACCAGTCACCATTAAGCGGGTGCCCTAGTGGGAGAGCTACACTCTTGTCATAATTTATTTTAAATCCCAATGCTGTGTGAAAGGTTTCAAACAGGCTGAGAAATCTGGGAAAATCAGAGACTGGGTTGGATAAGAAAAGAAGGAGGTCATCAGCAAATGCCACCACTTTTAGCGTAAAAGTCTGATTTAGGTGTATACCTGCTGTGTCTCTGTTGGATTCTAGAATGAGAATCAGAGGTACAAGGGTGATTTTGAATAAGAGGGGGGGACGACAAAGGAAAACCTTGCATACTACCATGTTCCAATATGAACAATATGAAGAATTTAGTCCATTCTCCATGATTTCAGAGGATGGTTGGGTGTATAGTGCCCTAAACAGGACTTATAACCTGCTCCGGAATAAGTTAAATTTTATAAATCTAATGAGGCAATCCCATGAGATTCTATCAAAAGCCTTGTTGGCATCACAATTTAATAATATATTCGGGGAAAGTGGTGTGAGGAAGGAGGACTAAATATCTGCCAGGGCCTTGTAAATGATTTTGGTAGAATGACTTCCTTGTAGGAAACCAGTTTGGAATGGACCGATTATGCATGTCAGAGGGATTTGCAAGCGTCTAGCCATGATAGTGGAAAGAATTTTCAGAACCATGTTAAGAGCTATGGGTCAATATGAGGTTACCAAAGTGGCATCCTTGCCCGTCTTGGGAAGGATCACCAAGCGAGCTTCGTTAAATGAGGGTGGAGGAACGTCACCATTCAGAATATTTATTGTATAAAGTAACTAAATGTGGAGTCACAAAAGCTGAGATTAATTTGTAATAGTTACATAGTTACATAGGCTGAAAAAAGACATGCGTCCATCGGGTTCAGCCTCTCACACATCACCTACTGCTGTTGTTCCAAAAGAAGGCAAAAAATCCATTCTGAAGCGCTCGCCAATATGCAACACACTGGGAAAAAATTCCTTCTTGACCCCAGAATGGCAGTCAGATTTCTCCTTGGATCAAGAAGCTTACCCACATAGTAAATATTATTCTGTGTCTGCAGGAAGTCATCCAGTCGTTTTTTAAAAGTCTGTACAGTCTCTGACCCAACCACCTCAACAGGCAGAGAATTCCACAGCTTTATTGTTCTCACCGTAAAATAACCCTTCCTATACTTTAGGCTGAATTTCCTTTCGTCCAGTCTAAATGGGTGACCTCGTGTCCTGTGTATAGTCCTGTTAATGAATAGGTTTCCAGACAATGGTTTATAATGGCCTGTATATATTTATATAAGGTTATCAGATCCCTTCTAAGGCGCCATTTCTCTAAACTAAACAGGTTTAAGCTTGTAAGTCTTTTCACATAACTTAAACCTTCCATTCCCCTTATTAATTTAGTCGCCCGTCTCTGCACTTTTTCTAGCACTATAATATCCTTTCTTAAGACAGGTGCCCAAAATTGCACAGAATATTCAAGGTGCGGTTTTACCATTGATTTAGACAGAGGTAAAATTATGTTTTCATCCCGAGAGTGAATTCCACTTTTAATGCATGCCAATACCTTGCTGGCCTTGGCGGCTGCTGTTTGACATTGCACATTGTTACTTAGTTTGAAGTCTATGATTATTCCCAAATCCTTCTCCTGCTTTGATTTCCCTAACTCAGTACCATTTAGGGTATAAGTTGCCTGTGTGTTCTTCACTCCAAAGTGCATAACTTTGCATTTATCTACATTAAATTTCATCTGCCATTTAAGTGCCCAGTCCCCCAATCTATCTAAATCCCTCTGCAGTGAAGTAACATCCTGTTCACATTGTATTACTTTTCCTAGTCTTGTTTCATGTGCAAACACTGATACATGACTTTCAATGCCTATCTCAAGGTCATTTATAAATAAATTGAATAGAATTGGTCCTATAACAGACCCCTGAGGGACACCACTTACCACTGATGTCCATCTTGAAAATGTACCATTTATGACCACTCTCTGTACCCTATCTTTTAGACAGTTTTCTATCCAAGAACAAGTATTTTCATCTAGACCAATTTTTCTTAATTTAAATAGTAACCTCTTGTGTGGAACTGTGTCGAAAGCTTTGGCAAATTCCAAGTAAATCACATCCACTGCGACACCCTGATCTATACTTCTACTTACTTCCTCATAGAATGCAATTAGGTTAGTCTGACATGATCTGTGTTTCATAAAACCATGCTGATTTTTTCCAATTACATTATACCTCCCAATACATTCCTGAATATTATCCCTTAGTAACTCCTCAAATACTTTCCCAGCCACAGATGTTAAGCTCACAGGTCTATAATTCCCAGTTACAAATTTTAAACCTTTCTTAAATATAGGGACCACATCAGCTTTTCTCCAATCCTCTGGTACGATCCCTGAAAGAAAAGAATCTTGAAAGATAAAGAACACTCCACCCTAAACCCATAAGGGCCAGGGGTTTTGTCAGGATCCATGCCTGTACCTGAGCGGCTACCTGAAAAGTGCTGCCCTCATGCTCAGCACTAGTAACCAGTATACAATCAGTTAAGACCCGAATACACAAGCCACAGGTCAGGTCACTTATCTTGAATAAAGGACCACACACCCCTGTCCAACTTTCCTCAGCATTGAGACTTCAACCCTCAACCTATTTAGACCCATTCCTGTTTGCTCCTGATATGCTGTATACCAGACCCCCTGCTTGCCTACTGATTGCCGCTTTCTACCAGCCCTTGACCATGGATCGCCCTTTGACTATTCTCTATTCTGGACTACCCTTTGTACCTCGCCTTGGATTTCCCTTGTGTCCTGTATACCACCCAAAAGTACCTTCTGTCTATCCCTGTACACTGGGCTCAGACCCCAGACCCTGAACCTGGGTCCCACCACTGCAGACACTTTATAACTGGCTGTTAAGTCAGTATGGAGAATAGCAAGGCGTGCCGATGCTTGTTTCCTAACTCGTTCGACATATACAATCATGTACATTGCATTTTTTATTTTATTTATTTATTTTACAGCATTTTAACACTTTATCACTTTTCAGGGAGAAAAACTTGAATTCAGAATTTACCACAGATCAATCGCTCAGCAAAGGGTTAAATCCCTGGGGGGGTTTATTATTTTAAATTTTTTATTTTGAAATGATGTCAGCACACAATCAGACAAGAAAAGACAATGGCCGCGCAGGACCACAACAAGTCACCCAAGAAGGCACTGAATAACAAAAATAATAAAGACAAGAAAAAAGAAAACATCAAATGTCCTCAGCACATGTCTCATATATATTAAGATAAAAAAAAAAAAAGGAGAGCCAGCAAAGAAAAGACGTCAGAGTCAAAAAGAATCAAACAATGAAAATAAGGGGGGGGGGGTGGTCTCATGAAAACAAAGTCAGCTTCCGAGAGAAAAACAGGGGAGGGGTAGAGGAAATTAAAAAAGACATCTTGGGGGTGCACTTGAGTCAGAGCGGGTCGGGAGCTAAAAAGCAAAGGAGCCAGGAAAGGGGCAGCCGTGGTAAGGCGCTCCCGCAGAGCACCCGCATCCCGGCATTCCCAGAACACATCCATCAGACGGTGCCACTCTCCTATGGGGAGTGGCCTGTCTACTCCCTCTGGCAGTAGCGCCAAACAGGCACCCAGGCCCGCTATCACGGCCTCCATATCTTTGGGGGGGGGGTGATGTACCCTGCAGCCGGCACCCCAGTCCAAAACAAACAGAATTTTTTTTTCGAAAAAAATGCCAAAAAATGCCTAGAGGATCCGAAAAAAATCTATAAGTAAACAGACTTTTTACGGCAGAATATTATAATCAACGGTTTATTAGATTTTGGATTAAAACGGGAATATTTTTAACATTGAAGCCTACGGGATTCGCCTGAATAAACCTGTCGAATAAAACCACCGAACAGCAGGGCACTTCGGCAACTTTTCACTGCTGGTTTTTGTTCTCTGAATAGACAAAGCATTGATTCTCTATGGGGATTTCACTGCCCTCGAACAGGCAACAAACAGGCATCGCATGTGCAGGCAATTCGCCAGGATTTGGTGAACTGCCTGCTCTCTGAATAGCCGAATGGCCAGGAAAGGTAACCGTATGCTGAATTTCACTGTTTGGTTACCTTTCGGCCACAATTCGGATCTCTTTGAATAACCCTGTATGTAGAAAACATTGAACTTGCTCCCCGCATGGGAAACGAAAAGGTGAGTAATGGCAGTGATATTGCTTATTTTATATGTGACACATCAACAATGCCGTTGCTTTTGGAACAAATATAAAAATAATATATATTTATATACACCGAATTGATATCATTGGAAAGGCCATGCACAAATTTTTCCAATTATGCATAACATGACCGTGCAACTATGGTTCCAGAGATACAGGGGCCAGACATATAGGGTAAATCAAAGAGAATCGAAAAGTCACTGCATTCGGTGACTTTTCGTTCTCTTCAATTCGGCTTGTTTTGCCGATCCTATTTCGGTGACCCTGCGGTGTATTCAGCAAGCACCACAGGGTCCCCGAATTGCAGGGAAAGGCTGCCGCAAATCCGATGAACACTAACCACAAACCCAGTGAATGCACGTCGAAAACCTGCAAAAACATCTGGATTAACCCACCGAAAACCATGGAAAAACCCGAGCAGGAGCCGATCACAGGCAGCGAAGCCCACCGCAGAAGAAGGTAGTGAATAAATTAGCAAAACAGTTTGCTTGAATGGTTGAAAAGTGAAACGCTGTTTGCAAAGAGACTACTGAGCGAAAATGTCTGAAATTTACATATGAGATCCAAGGAATGATAATAAAAAGGGCTGTTACAGAAAAAAGAAGTAAACTTTTTTAAAAAAAAATTAAATCCAGAAAAATGCTTAAAATATCCTAAAAAATCTATAAATAGACTCTTTACTGCAGAATTTTATAATGAACGGTTTATTAGATATTGAATTAAAACGGGAATATTTTTAACATTGAAGCCTATGGGATTCGCCTGAATAAATCTGCCGCATGAAACCACCGAATGGCAGGGCATTTCGGGAACCTTTCACTGCTGGTTTGTGTTCTCTGAATAGCCGAAGCAGCGCTTTTTTATGGGGGATTTCATTGCCCTCGAACAGGTACCGAAATGGCACCGTATGTGCAGGCAATTCGCCAAGATTTGGCGAATTGCCTGCTCTCTGGATAGCCGAATGGCCGTTCGGTTACCTTTCTCAAGCAATTCGGATAGCTTTGAATTACCCTGATAGTTCGTTGTTTTTAGAGCGGTTAGCAATTCGTCAGAAGTAATTGCAGCATTTAAAGTCTCCCGGTCTGTAGGCCTAAGAGAGCGAGTAATCGTCCGGGTTAAATAAGTCTGCAGTTGTTCCGGCGAGGATGTCCATGTGCCCGTCGACTCAATGTTATATAAGGATCGGAAATATTCCAGAAAGGTCGCCGAGATATCTCTCGGGTCAGTGGTGAGCAGACCAGTCGGCATACGTATCTTCGGAATGTAAGAGGCTATGCGTCTAGTGCGCAATATCCTCGCTAATAAACGACCTGGTTTATTCTCGTTTAATGCAAAAAAAGAATGTGTCCGCAAGGCCTGGAAGCGGATTGAGTCATTCAGCATTTTATTCAGAGAACTTCGGGCTTGTAGTAGGTTTTGGTAGATCATCGGGTCGTTGGTGGAAATATGTTCTACCTCGAGATCTCGGATGGTCGTTGTGAGTGTGCGAATTTCCTCTTCGCGAAGTTTCTTACGGGCCGTGCCCTTACTGATAAAGAACCCCCGGACGACTGCTTTATGAGCCTCCCAAATCACTGGCATGGGGGTATCAAGGGTCAGGTTTTCTGTGAAAAAGTTGGTCAACATAGTCTTCAATTCCGCCATGATTAATGGGTCGTCTAAAATGGAGATATTAAGGCGCCAATTTTTTTCCCGAGGAGCGAAAAGAGGTGACCGTAAGGTGAGCGAAAGAGGGGCGTGATCGGACCACGTAGTAGCCCTAATGTCCACCGATGTAGGCAGACCTATATCTTGATAGTGCATGAAAAAATAATCGATGCGTGTATGTACCGTGTGGGCGGCAGAAAAGAAAGAATAATCACGTTCCGTGGGGTGTAGAGTCCGCCATACATCCACAAATCTACGTTCCTGTAACGTGCGTCGCACTCCACGTAACACGTGTGGGGGCGTAGTCGATGTGCCGGCGGAGGAGTCAAGTCGGGGGTCTATGACCACGTTAAAGTCATCGGCCATGATAGTGATACCCTTCTCAAACAAGTCCAAGGATCGGAGTATTCTTGTCAAGCACGTATGTTGTTTCTTATTTGGCAAGTATATTGATACAAAAGTGTAAACTGTGTCTAGAATAAATCCCCTAACAAAGAGGTATCTTCCTCCCTCATCTGTTTCTGTCGCATCTACCACAAAGGGTATATCTTTAGAAAATAAGATTGCTACTCCACGTGATTTACTCACAGTGTAATTGCTAAAGAAACCTGTAGGAAAGTCAGCGTTTCCAAACGTGGGGGCAGAGCCGTTCCTAAAATGCGTCTCTTGGAGGAAGGCGACGGACGTCCTAGAAGACCTTATGTCTCGTAAAAGTCGGGATCTTTTTTCTGGGATATTTAAGCCACGTGCATTTATGCTAGTCAGCTGTAGTGTGCGGGCCACATATGGAGGTTCGTGACGTGACATGTTCTGTTATTTGCCTGTATAAAATTTAAAGGAGTCGCTGGTAAGAAGGAGGTAAGTCGGGGACACTGGAACAATAGGAGAAATAGACGGGAGGGATCACAAATGGGTGAGGGGGAGTGGGAGAGATGCAGCGGGTAAAAAAGAGGGTAGAGTAAGCAAAGATTGAAATAAAAAGTAGAAGAGAAAGAGAAGGTGTGTAAGAGGTTACTGAAGTGGCTTAGAACATTAAGAATAGGAGGCACCAAGAAAGGTGTGAGGAACGAACTTGTACTTAAAAAGGAGGCTTAAAGTGCGCTAACTGTGATGATACTCACCACCGCCCAGTCCAAGGGCTAAGTGGGAGAGTCCACAAGCAAGGGGGAGAAGAGTCGCACTATGCCTCACGGGGCGTAGGCGGCAAGGCTCGAAATCGATTAAGCACTACAAGAGAAAATATTTCAATACCTGTATAGTATTAATGTGCAGCACGACCAAAAAACTTCCCACCCCCAACTACCAATGTTCAAAAATTCGAGTGTGCTACGGTCTAAACTAAACTGGACTCGGTTTAAAGTAACAGGTTAGCATAAGAAACGATTCGTAAGATAAAAATAACATTTTAAACTGGTGCATTATGTAAGAACAATAACATATCCTGCAGCTACATTATATGACGATTGTAATATCAGGAACACTATGTGAGCCTAACCACAACCAAGTGAAAGAACCAAACATATAATACTGTAGGTGTGTAAAAAAAAAAAAAAAAAAAAAAAGAGAAAACAAAACTCGGGCAGGTAGAGGCCCGAGGTAACTCCGCTCGTTGTAGTGTTCGAACCCAATCGCAGCCAGAGTTCAGGTCATCTGTGTCAATGGGAGCGGGGGCCTATAAGGCTGCGGGCGCAGTCCATCAAGCGCATTTGGAAATCGGTATTCTGTCATCCAATATAGGAATCAGCCCCAGTTATTTCAAGTGAGGTTAATCCCGACATGGTCCAACGACCAACAGTTCTGGACTAGTTAGAGTATTGAAAAAAATTGTGCTTCTTTCGTGAGACATACCAATATGTGTCCCCTTCTTTTTCCCTCTCTTGTTTTCTCTTTTTTTTTTCTTTTTCCCTTTTCTTTTTCCCCCCCTTCCCTTTCCTTTTTTTTCCCCCCCCTTTTCTTTTTTTCCCTTCCTTTTTTTCCCCCCCCCCTTTCCCCCCCTCTCTCCATCCCTTGTTTTCCTTTTTCTTCCTCTCTTCCCTCCCTTCTTTTTGTTCCCCTTTCTTCTTTTTTCTTTTTTTCTTCTTTTTTCCCCCCCTTTTTTTCCCTTTTTCGTTCCCCCTTTCCCCCCCCGTTAGTTTTTGTCTCTCTTTTCCCTTAAAAAAAAAAAAAAAAAAAAAAACACACCTCAATCCGGGCTCAATGCTACCGGTGGTACAGCAAGTGGATGTTGGGTTTCAGGACCCGAGTTCCTCTAGGGGAGCGGTGTGGGCGAGGTGTCCTGTTCAGAGGTTCCAGTGCCATGGGGACCGTAGAGTATGTTCCCCGTCCGCCTCCTCAGCGTCCGGGACCTAGTACCGAGAAAAAGAGTTCCTATCTCAATCTGGATGTTGCGAGTGCGGTTGCGCAGTAGGTGGTGACCGGGATTCGTGATATCGACTCCCTCTGGGCGAGCGCTGTGGGCGGGAAGCCCCGTTCAAAGGCCTCATTGCCGGAGGGGGCAGCGGGGTGCGTTCCCAGTCTGAGATCTCAGTATCCGGCAATCCCATTGCTGAGAGAAAGGAGCTCACATCTGATGGAGAATGAATGGTGTGCGTTAAATTGTTATTGCGAGCTGAAAGAGCGAAAGGAAATCCCCACCGATAGGGGGTATTTGTTTCTTGGAATTGGCGGGTTATAGGGCGCAACGCTCTCCTCGCTGCCAGTGTATAAGGGGAGAGGTCCTGAAAGATCTCGAAAGTCTCACCCGCAAATTTCCATTGTCGGCGTATTCTGGCCTCCATCATTATTGCCTCTTTTAATGAAAAGTCAGGGAGATGGCAAATTATGTCCCTCGGGGGAGCTGAGGTGTTGGGAGCTCTAGGGCGGAGGGCTCGATGGGCCCTGTCAATCGCGGCATTGGGTAATGGAGGGCCGCTCAAAATGTGTGAGAAGGCACCAAGCAAGAAGGCCTTAATTTCAAGAACATCCTCTCCCACCCCTCTCACCCTTATATTGTGTCTCCTCGATCTATTTTCTAGGTCGTCTGTTCTGTGGTGTAGATCCGAGATACGTAGATCCGTCATCAGGTCCGCGCTCGTAGATATTGTCGGTAGGGCCTTCACCTCCACCTCGAGGCGTTGTACACGTGTAGCGATCGTAGAGACTTCAGCACGGACCTCCGCTATCTCCCGCCCATACGATGCTTGCACCTGAGCCAACATATCAGCGAAGTCCGCGCGGGTAGGTAGTTCGGACCGGGTGGGGAGGTCGGCTATCAGAAGCTCCAGTCGCTGTATGGCACATTGCCCTCCCATGGAGGATGATTCTGAGAGTGCCGGGGAGGCCGCCATCTTAGGCACGCTCTTCGTCCTGGGCCGCGAGTGCGGTGAGTCGAAAAATTCCGCGATAGGTCTCGTCGGGGTAGTGCCGGAGGTAGCAGAGGAGTTCCTGGTTTTCCTGCTGTTCGATGTGCGGACCATAGCCACTCGGGTTGTGAATTCTGCGAATTTTTACAGTAGTCGGGCCGGGAGCTCGGGAGTTACGCCGCCATCTCGGTCTGCAGCCAGGCCACGCCCCCTACCCTGATAGTTAACCTTGTTCTGGGCCAATTATGAGGCATGGGCCTGGAGCTGCAGCTTTGATAACCCCTATGTTAATCTGGCACTGGTCATAACGACCTGTGGTGAATCCTGCCCAATTACATTACATCAATAATTTGACAGCATGTACCCTTCCAACCACATTTCCAAAGTAGGCATGGGAACATTATAAAGTCTTTAAAAGTACATAAAAGGTTCGATAATAGTGTAAGTAGTTTTTTAGTATACCTTGCTACCCATTTATAGATAAAAGACTATAATAATTAAAACTAATATTTAATTTCTCCTGCCAAACCTTAGTTTTTAACCTTAAATTACAAAGTCTAACATTTATCTTTGCAGTTTATATACAATTGATTTTTGTACTGTACAATCGTTAATTTTTGAAGTATTTTTTATAATGCAGAAACTTATCCATAACCTCCCAACATGACATGTCACATCAGTGCAAAAGAGAAATTTACAGTCATGAGAGGGAATAAAAGAACAGATAAGCCTGGAACATGTCTGATGACAGCCAGGAGAAGGAACATCAAATAAGCATGACAGTAGGGGAAACTCTTTGATGGTGGGCCCAGGGCAAATTACATATCTTTGTATTAGGCATCGGTATGAACCCCAACCATGTAACTCCAATCTCGTCAGAGAAAGATTGAGAATTTATTTGAACCTTAAATTTTTTCTTGGTTTAAGAATAATCTGCATTATACCTTTTCATATACATGATAGTACCATGTTTAGTCCTAATGTACCATAGCTTTTAATAGTGTACTGTATGTGTGTCTTTTATATAGCAAAACTTTTTTAATTATAGCTTTTTTTATTTGCATGTTGTTGTTTTTTCTTAATTGATAATAATCAAGTATATTTTTGTTAATTCTCGACTTTAATTTTATTTTCTAGATTTTAGTAATCACTGGAGATCTACTGACCTCTACTGGTGAACAGGTAAATTATAATTTCCCCATATCAGTAAAAGCAGAATTTTACCAGAACAGATCCATCCATATCTGTAATTCTGGAAATGGCTGTTAACACTACATTTGCCTAATCTCTGCCTGAATCTTCTATTCACCTTCATCTCTGCCCTCTGGTGAAACTTCTGTTGAGGCCTTTCTCCTTTTCCCTTTGTACAAAAGGTACGGTACAATTTAATTTGGCCTGTTAGCTGAAATCTATGGCTAGCCGATATTCACAAATTATTATTTATTTGATGATATTCCTGATAATTGTCCAAGGCAGCTCACTGCAGCCGCAACACGCAAAGTCCTACAGTTTGATGCCAATCTGAGGTTTCTCCTTTACCAGCTTGACACCTTGGATGTCAGCGCTCGCTGTATAACCCCTGCCCACTGACTTTATTGCAGATGGGTGTGATCTGTGATGATGATAGAAATGGGGCTTTCCTCCCATCCTGCAGGGAATTCCCTATAAAGGAGATGTTTTGGACCCCTGTATCTTATGTCCTGGATGGCCTACATCAGGGCTCAGCAACCTTTGCCCTCCCAGATATTTTGAAACTACATTTCCCATGAGGCTTTACCAACCTACTGAGTAGCTCAGCATCACAAAAGATGTGGTTCCAAAACATCTGGAAGGCCAAGGTTGCTGCCCCGTCTTACAGGGACATATTAGGAATCACTGCAAAGGACTGAGTCTGGCATTTCCCTTGATACTAAATATGTCCATGTTGCTTGTGTAGCGCTCACTCCCGGAGGAGCCGCTGAATTTAAACCTCGGGTCAGTCTCCCCGCACTAGGGAATAAATATAAGTTATATAGTTTACTGATCTCAAATAAACTAGCATATATAGAGCAGCACGGTATACATATATATTTACAGAAGTTCGTAATGCGAGAAACGCGCAGGGGAAAAGAAAAATGAATATTAACCCCTTCGTTATTGGAATGTGAGTCCCGTACAGGTTGTGTCCCAAGAAGGTGTACGTGTATGCGTGTGTTGGTACCCGGGTACAAGATTCAACTGGCCAGTGAATGATTTCAATGTGTCTTTGACTAGTCACGTTGGGGCCCTGTAGGTTTAGACAAACTTGCAGTGTGCTTTATTATTTTACTGTGGCCGGGAAGGCCTCTCACCCATCTGCCAGATACTCTGTGCTCTGCTTGACCCAGGACGTCTCTCCGCTCAACTTGACTGGGACTCTGTGCCACCGGATCCGCTTGTCTTGCTTGTCTGTTTCTGTCACAAGATGCTCTGCTTACCGCCTGCACTCCCACTAGATCATCGCGGTCTCCTAACTCGGGGTCCTTCAGCAACTCTGTATCTTTGTTAATTTCCCAGCGGTGGATTACTAGGTCTCTGGCAAGTAATGTGAACCGATCTCCAGCTCTGCAAGGCCGCACCTGCGCTCCGGCCAGGTCGCGATCGTTGTCTGTCTCACGTGCGTCTTGCTCTCTTCACTCCTCGGCGCGCTCTGGGTTTCCTCTGCACGAGGCTGCGGATGTAAGTAAGTCTTTTTTCCCACCCACTTCCTGTTCCCCACGCAAAGCATGCTGGAAAACGTAGTCCCATTGTCCAGTGTCTCTTACATTGCGCTTGTCTCCCTCTGGTGGCCAAAAATAAGTACTACAGCAACAGCGTTTTAAACCAGCGCTACACTCTCCCCCTCCTAGAACTCTTGGGTCTCTCCAAGGAGGTATAACAGTTGCATTACATTTCAACATAACATTAGGCAACATATACAGGCTCAGCAGCAAGCGTACAATGGGTCAGATACACTTCCTCAAGTTGACTCATGCTTCTGACTACCTCAGCTAACATAGCAGACACTTCGGGCAACCTTCGCACCGTGGTAACAGCCTCTTCAGTGCTATGTCCTGGTGAGTCATAGGTGAGTCTTTGAGGGGGTTGGACAGAACGTTTTGGCTCTGGCTCAATCAGTTCCTCTTCAGGTAGAAGTACTACAGGTGCGGGTTCAGTTCTTTCATCCACAACTGGAACAGACATTTCTTCAGAATATGATCCTTCCAGTGAAGGCATAGAACTGTAATCATAAGATGCGGCTTCAGGAACTACAGGGATTTCAGAAGTCTCGGGAACTTCCAATTGGAATTCAGGAGCCTCAGGCCTCAGGTTACTTTCCCATCGTTCAGGAACTGGAATGACCTCTTCAGGCTCTGGTGAGTGCACCCAGTCCAGACAAAAGCTTTCTTCCTCACTGTCCCCTTCACTCTCTTCAACAACCCGTGTCTGCTGAGACCGAGTAACGGGAGTTAAGCGTGGAGCAGGCGGATTCCGCAGAGAAAGTTCGTCACCAACTGGTATCCTTACAGCCTCTCTCAAAGGTAGCAGATGAATCCGGTGCCAGTTTTTAAGAGGCCCAGCCTTTCCATCCGGTCGGATTTGGTAAACTGGCAGACCCGGCAGTTGCTTGCAGACAATGTAGACCTGAGAACTCCATCTATCCGCCAACTTATGCCTTGCAGCAGCACCCAAGTTCTTCAACAAAACCCTATCACCGGGTTGTAGATCCTGTATCCGAACTTTCAAATCATAGTTCTGCTTATTCCTCTGTTCCCTGTTTCCTGAGGTCAAATGGGCCTGTTCAAACGCAGAGGCCAAGTTCTTCCGAAGTCTATCCACATAATTTCTGTGAGAAGCTACCGACGTCTGGTCCAGAGATAGCCCAAACGCCAAATCAACCGGCAGTCGGGCTTCTCTTCTGAACATAAGAGGGTGCGGTGAGTATCCAGTAGCGTCACTCTCCATACTGTTGTATGCATGTACGAGCGTAGCTATGTGACGACTCCAGCTCTGCTTCTCTCTGTTTGACAGTGTCCCCAACATGTTTAGCAGCGTGCGATTGAACCTTTCGGGTTGAGCATCACCTTGAGGGTGATATGGTGTAGTTCGGGTCTTCTGAATTCCCAACAGTTCCAGTAATTGCCCAACAAGCCAGCTCTCAAAGTCTCTACCCTGATCAGAGTGTATTCTCCTTGGTAGGCCATAGTGAACAAAGAACTTTTCCATTAGAACCTTCGCCACCGTAGGAGCACGTTGGTCTTTTGTGGAAAAAGCTTGTGAAATGATCAGTCACTACTAGAATATTTCCCTGCCCACTAGCATCCGGCTCTAAGCACAGGAAATCAATGCACACCAAATCCATGGGTCCTTGACTTTGTAGGTGGCTCATTGGAGCGGTTCGGGTCGGTAGGGTCTTCCTTTGGATACACCTCAGACATGAATGGCAGTAACTTTCCACTTCCGCTCTCATGCAGGGCCAATAGAATCTGTCTCGCACTTGCTTAAAAGTTCTCTCTGCACCTAAATATCCATGTTCATCGTGCAAAGACGCAGCACATCCTCTCTGTGCTTAGTGGGAAGGAACAACTGTTGGGTCTCTTCAGCATTGTTCGAGGGGCCCCTTCGGTAGACCACCCCATCCAACATCTTCAATCGTTCCCACTCTTTATATACCAATCTAGCCCCTTCTGGGGAATTTGTCAGAAGAATCTCCCGTTGGTTCGTGTTCAGGGCCTTCACGGATAATGCAATCAAAGGGTCTTCAGCCTGATCAGCTCTCAGGTCCTGTTTTGAAAAAGTAGGCAAACTTTAATCCCTCAGCTGCGTAGGATTACAATAGAACTCTGGAACAGCCGCAGCCATAACTCCTATGGCTTCCGCTTCAATCCCTCCCTTGACCCGGCGCTCTGCTCCTTGACATAAAGCTTGCACCCCATCTGGAGTTAACTGAGTCCATTCTGTAGTGTAGGGTCTTCTCGACAAAGCATCAGCATCTCGATTATTCACCCCAGGGCGATACTTCAGGCTGAACCGAAACCCTGACAGAGCGGCCAACCACCGATGTCCCGTGGCGTCCAGCTTCGCAGTAGTAAGGACGTAGGTAAGAGGATTGTTATCCATCTTTATCACAAATTCGGCTCCATACAGATAGTCTTTTAGCTTATCTACCACCGCCCACTTCAAGGCTAGAAACTCCAACTTGTGGGTAGGATAGTTCTTTTCGGAGGGCGTAAGGCTCCGGCTCACATACGCTACAGGCCTCGGCAATCCACCATACTCTTGGTACAGGACTCCCCCTAGACCTTCTCTACTGGCATCCACATGCAGTTCGTACGGCTTGTGAGGATCCACGTAAACCAAGACAGGAGTTCGAGTTAGACTCTCTTTCAGCTTCACAAAAGCACCTTCGCATTGACTAGTCCATTCTCCCTGGATAGATTCTCGAGCCTTCCTTGGCCCTGGAGCCGACAAATTTCGGTCAGAGGCCTTGTGGCCTTCTTCTGCGTCTTCTTTCTGCAGGAGCTTGTTCAGTGGTTGAGCTATCTTGGCAAATCCTCCTACAAATCTTCGATAATAGGAGCAGAACCCCAAGAAAGATCTAAGTTCAGTAACATTTCGGGGTCTAGGCCAGGAAGCTACAGCTTCCAACTTCCGAGGATCTGTCGAAACGCCTTCTGCTGAAACCACATGTCCCAGATATGTAACGGAAGGTAAGCAGAATTGACATTTCTCCAGAGACAATTTCAACCCCTCTTCATGGAGCCTCTTCAAGACCTTCTCCAACCGCTGTTCATGTTCTTCCAGAGTCTTCCCGAACACAATAATATCATCCAGATACACTAATACTTCGATCAGGTTCATGTCCCCGACGGTCATCTCCATTAACCGTTGGAACGTGGCTGGAGCCCCCGTAAGGCCTTGAGGCATTCTGTTGAACTCAAAGAACCCCAGTGGGCAGATGAACGCAGTCTTCTCTTTGTCTTCAGGATGCATTGGAATCTGGTGATACCCACTTCGCAGGTCTAGTACACTAAACCATTTTGCTCCAGACAGACACTGTAAGGCATCTTCTATCCGAGGAGTAGCATATTGATCTTGGATGGTTCTCCGATTTAGCGTGCAATAGTCTATACATAGACGCACAGAACCATTCTTCTTCTGGACCATTACTATTGGAGATGCATACGGGCTCCTGGACTCTTGGATCACCTTGGTTCTTTGCAGTTCATTCAGCTGTTCTCGTAGATCATCCAAGTCTCCCAACGGAACTCGTCTTGACCTTTCTCAAAACGGCTTATCTTCCTGTAGTCGAATGCGATGCTCAGTACTCTTAGCTAGGCCCACGTCGAACTCATCCTTGGAGAACAAGTCCCTCCACTTTAGGACCTGGGACTGAAGACGTTTCTTCCATTCAGGTGAGATGGGAGCGTCCTTGGGGTAGAACCTTTCATCTGGAATCTCTTTATCCACTCCCCCTCCTAAATCGGTAGGAGAGAGAGAGGCGTAGCAGACGCTACTTGCCCGATAGGCATTCATGCTTTCAGGACCACTGGAGAATCAGACACATTACACACACTGACTGAGACTCTTCCTCGGGTTCGTTTCAGAGCTCTTGTGGAGATTATTTCAGGGATTACTTCTACTCCGGCTTCACTCCCATGACTAAAATCAGTCTCCAGTACCACATAGGTTCAACTTGACTGAAGCCTGGAAGCTCGCTACTTCTCCTGATTGCAGAACCTTCTCTGTTCCTTCCAATCTCCATAGGCGCCCCACTTCAGCAGGTGCCTTCTGTTCTTCGACCATTCTCTGATAGACTGGACGTAACATCGGGTGTACTCCCTTGGTAGAACCTTCTTCCAATACCATAGGAGTCAGGAGACGTCGCACCAGATCAGTATTCGTCCCCACTATCATAGAACTTCTGTTTGCCCCTGAAGGCCGAGGACACACAATGGCAAATGCATCACGACCTCCAGACTGTCCGATGACTTCGGATCCGATCTCTAACTTCATCTGTAGATATCCGTCATAGGGAAGTTTCTCAGTTCCGATACCCCAGATTTCCAGGTCCTTCAATTTCTGTAGAGGTATGTGCTTCAAGTGCTTCTCATAGAAATCTCGGGAGATCAATGTCACTTGAGCCCCTGAGTCCAACAGAGCTTTAGTGTAGACTCCCTCTACTTGGATTGGCACAATGGGAGAAGGACCTATCAGCTGGTCGGGAAACTTTGTTGTAGTAACAGGAAGTTTAGACCCAGTTTGTTGTACCCTGGCCTTCTTCTTGGCCCGTGTAGGTTTTGGGTGTGCATTGCTTCCCCATGACGTAGGACTGGATGCTAAGGGAGTGACTCTTTCAGTCCTGGCAGGCTCAGCAGTTGGCCAGATTCTGGGCCCTCTCGGCCTCTCAGTCCTGGCTTGATTTTTGGAGCGGGTTTTGACCATTGGGCACCTAGTTTGCTCCTTCACTTGTGCCCTCTGGCGTTTCCCGCTGGTGAGGTAGATAGTAGCCCCTCCAAGGCTTTTAGGAGCTCTTCTACCATATTTCTCTCAGGCTTTTGGCTTTTGCATAGTGCGCGGAAATGACCAATTTCCCCACAACTGAAACATCTCTTCTTTGAAGACGGAGACGCAGTCACTTGCTGTGATTCTGTTGAAGGACCTGGCCAGACACCACAGCAACTCCAGTTGTCCGCATATCAGTAAGGAACTTCTGCATATCGGTCTGGGTCTCTGCCACCTTCAAAAATTCTCGGCACAGGTCCGCATGCGCCTGTTGCAATTCCGCTTGAGTTTCTTGTACCTTCTTAATGGTTTTGTGCAACTCACTATGTGCAGAAAGGGTTAGTTCTTTTGCAGCATTCTCGGTGGATTTAGGAACAACCAAACGCTCTTGTTCGTCCACTTCGGATCCATAGGTGTCTAACGAATCATCTTCAGGTTGCAGACATTCGTTATGCCTCACGGGTTGTGCGTAAGCTCTTTCTCCTCTCCTAAAGGATTTTTCTTCAATTAAAGCCTCTTCCTCTCTGACAGCTCGGATCAGTTCCAGGTATTTCAATTCTCGGTTACCTTCCCTGCTTCTCAGGTGTAGCATCACCGGATCTAGAGGTTGAGCGCCCCTCAGGATCTGCTGCATTCGGATTTTATCTATTTCGGCCAGTTCGGCCCCTTTCTTGAGAAGTATCTGGTGCAGAATCTTATCTAGGCGCCTCATATATTCAGTCATTTTCTCACCTTTTCGCTGGTAGGTGTGTTCATACTGGTACACGAGCTCCGCAGCCTTTTCCGTTCGCCCAAAGACTTCCTGTAAAATATTTAGATAATCTAAAGCAGTGCAGTCTTGCTTACTCAATTTTAGGTTTCTTACAGCCTCTGACGCCGGTCCCTTTAAGCTCTCAGTAATCCTTTGCTTCTTCTGCGCTTCAGGGACGTCCCACTCATCCAGAGCCTGCATCGCCTGTTCTACCCATTCTTCGAAGGTTTCTTCTCCCGCCGGAGTTGGTACATTTCCTGTAAAATTTCTCAACCGTAGATAACCAAAGTTAGTGTGCAGAGGGCTTGTTCTTTGACATTTAGCCAGCAAATCTTCAATAGCCACTATAAATTCAGGCCCGATCATGGCCAGCGGACTGGGTGCGGGAACACGCGCGGGAACACTCGCGGGATCGCCACGTGGCGCACTTGGCTGAATCAGTTGAATTTCCACCTCATCAGTCAGCTTCACGCTCGCGCCCTGAAAACACCCTTTCTCCACTCAAAAAGATCATACGTGTGAGAAGTATCTGGGTTCTCTTTAATGTCCAGGATTAACCCCTGATGATCTGGTGTCGCCACGGCCTGGCGAATCTGATCTTCGGCCCAAGTGTCTGCAGGAATATCCATGACTATATATAATTCTATCTGACTACTGTGCTCCTCACACCATTTGGCAGCAGTGTCTGGATCCATATTTAACCCTTTAAATGCGGTTTTTCCAGAGACTGGATCCCGGAAACGCACTAGGGAATAAACAAACACCAGCACTGCTGTGGATTTTATAAGTTCTATAGTTTACTGATCTCAAATAAACTGCCATATATAGAGCAGCACGGTATACATATATATTTACAGACGTTCGTAATGCGAGAAATGCGCAGGGGAAAAGAAAAATGAATATTAACCCCTTCGTTATTGGAAGGTGAGTCCCGTACAGGTTGTGTCCCAAGAAGGTGTACGTGTATGCGTGTGTTGGTACCCGGGTACAAGATTCAACTGGCCAGTGAATGATTTCAATGTGTCTTTGACTAGTCACGTTGGGGCCCTGTAGGTTTAGACAAACTTGCAGCGTGCTTTATTATTTTACTGTGGCCGGGAAGGCCTCTCACCCATCCGCCAGATACTCTGTGCTCTGCTCGACCCAGGACGTCTCTCCACTCGACTTGACTGGGACTCTGTGCCACCGGATCCACTTGTCTTGCTTGTCCGTTTCTGTCACAAGATGCTCTGCTTACCACCTGCACTCCCACTAGATCATCGCGGTCTCCTAACTCGGGGTCCTTCAGCAACTCTGTATCTTTGTTAATTTCCCAGCGGTGGATTACTAGGTCTCTGGCAAGTAATGTGAACTGATCTCCAGCTCTGCAAGGCCGCAACTGCGCTCCGGCCAGGTCGTGATCGTTGTCTGTCTCACGTGCGTCTTGCTCTCTTCACTCCTCGGCGCGCTCTGGGTTTCCTCTGCACGAGGCTGCGGATGTAAGTAAGTCTTTTTTCCCACCCACTTCCTGTTCCCCACGCAAAGCATGCTGGAAAACGTAGTCCCATTGTCCAGTGTCTCTTACATTGCGCTTGTCTCCCTCTGGTGGCCAAAAATAAGTACTACAGCAACAGTGTTTAAAACCAGCGCTACACTTGTAAAAATAAAATCTTAAATAAAAATATTTCTTTTTATTAAATTGAATAAATAAATTGGGTATAGTGCAATGCTTAAAATTTTATTCACATACAAAGTTATTCAAATAGAGTCGAACTGGCCCCAAAATTGCACCAAACAGTGAATTTCTCTGTGTGGTGCAAGTTCGTGGCAATTCGACCATTCAAAAACTGGTGAATTACCAGCGAAATACAGTGATCTTTGACGGCAGTGTAATCCCCATAGAGAAACAATGGTTAATCTATTCAGAGAACACCAAACAGCAGTGAAATGTCAGTGAAATGCCCTGATTTTCGGTGGTTTCATTCGGCAGGTATAATTAGGTGAATCCCATAGGTTTCAATGTTAAAAATATTCTCGTATGCATCTAAATGGCATATTTCCGCCTTACCCTCAATTACGGAGGTGAGGACAAAATTGAGAGACCTTCGCTCACTAGATGCCGTGGCCTCCTCTTTTGCAGGAGTTCCTCCGTCATAACGAGACTTCTGGTATTGTGACTGTGACAGAGGTGTGGTTGTGGAAGGTAAGTATTTGGGACCTAGGATTCTGCATAGTCTGTACCCAGTACATGGGTGAACTACATTTCCCAGCAGGCAGCGCTGCAGGTGTGGGATTACTCAAACCACACCTAAGGTTAATTGAGGAAAAATTGCTGTTTAAAAGTTCAGAGCAGGTCTTCCTTTTCTGGTGGTGAACAAGAGAGGACAGAACTTTCAAGGTGAAAAGACTGAAAGGTATATACAGTTGTGTTCAAAATTATTCAACCCCCAATGCTGTAAAGGGTTTTAGGGAATTTAGTGTACATTTGTAATTGTATTCAGAATGAAATCCTACAAGGACTTTTTAAAGAACCATATGCAACTAAAATGACATCAATTGGTTTTGTAATACAGTAGTAAATGTTTCTTTTGTGAATTCTTCATTGACACAATTATTCAACCCCTTAAAGACTACCACTCTGAAGAACAGAGGTTCATTCAAGTGTTTTCAATCAGGTATTGAAAACACCTGTGGATGTCACGGAGCAGCAATAAAGCATAATAAGCACCAATTAGGCAGCTTTAAAATGACTGTGATACTCAGCTCCTTCTACACATTTACTGGTGTGGTTACAAACATGGTGAAGTCAAGAGAATGGTCCAGGAAGACAAGAGAAGAGGTGATTACTCTTCACAGGAAGGGCAATGGCTATAAGAAGATTGCAAAGATGTTAAACATACCAAGAGAGACCATAGGAAGCATCATTCGCAAATTCAAGGCAAAGGGCACTGTTGAAACGCTACCTGGTTGTCCCCGTGTGACTGCTGAGGAACTGAGAAAAGATTTGTCAGATGTGGGTACTGAAGTTTCAGCTCAGACAATACGGAGCACACTGCGTAATGAAGGCCTCCATGCCATAACTCCCAGGCGCACCCCCTTGCTGTCTCCAAAGAATAAGAAGAGTCGACTGCAGTATGACAAAAGTCATGTGGACACACCACAGAAGTTTTGGGATAGTGTTCTGTGGACTGATGAAAATTTGAACTGTTTGGGCCCATGGATCAACGCTATGTTTGGAGGAGGAAGAACAAGGCCTATGAAGAAAAGAACACCTTGCCTACTGTGTAGCATGGCGGGGGGTCAATCATGCTTTGGGGCTGTTTTGCTTCTGCAGGTACAGGGAAGCTTCAGCGTGTGCAAGGTACCATGAATTCTCTTCAGTACCAGGAGATATTGGATGACAATGTGATGCAGTCCGTCACAAACCTGAGGCTTGGGAGACGTTGGACCTTTCAACAGGACAATGATCCCAAGCATACCTCCAAGTCCACTAGAGCATGGTTGCAGATTAAAGGCTGGAACATTTTGGAGTGGCCATCGCAGTCACCTGACTTAAATCCGATTGAGAACCTCTGGTGGGACTTAAAGAAAGCAGTTGCAGTGCGCAAGCCTAAGAATGTGACTGAACTGGAGGCTTTTGCCCATGACGAATGGGCGAAGATACCCGTAGATCGCTGCAAGACACTTGTGTCAAGCTATGCTTCACGTTTAAAAGCTGTTATAACTGTAAAAGGATGTTGTACTAAGTGCTAAGATTGAATGTCACTTGGGGGTTGAATAAAACTGATAATGATGTGAGCACAGAAGAGACATTTGTGGTTAATTCATTATAAATGTTATGTTATATTTGTCTGACCTACACGTGCCTCTTTGATTTAATTGTAAGCAAGATGACTGAATGATCAAAATCAATGTCAAACTGGCCAAAACACTCAATTTCAGTGGGGGTTGAATAATTTTGAACACAACTGTATGTGTTTCCATGTCATAAGCGGTTTGTTTTACTGGTAAATGGTGTTAGCCATCCAGTGTGAGTCAGGGATTGACTGTTTAGTTAGTGCTGTGGTGAGAGCGAGGATTTGTTTTCTGTTTAATTTTATTTTGAACTGCATGTGAAACACCTTTCATTGAACAAATAAAGTCTTGTTAAAAGGATTTCCAGTGTCTGTCAAACTTGCCCTATTAGACTATGCAGGCTGATCCCTAATTTGTGACGGTCAATCACAGTATATATGGGATCTGCTTCCAGTCTCATGATGATTTCTTCAAACACTAATTCTATCCTCTCCTGCATGACCATCCGGCAACCTACTCTGAATACCATTTCCTTTCCTTCTCCTTCAGGACATACTTCTCTCATGAAGCCTCCCCTTCCCTACCTTCTCCTCCCTTTCTATTTTTTATTTTTATGTTATTTCCTTGTCTTAAACATATAGTCATGATGCCATAACGATTTGTTTTATATGTGGTTTTAGCGATACTCCTGCTATATACAATTTACCACACACGGATGGTTGGCTCTTGCTATAGGCGACATTGTTGATATTGTTTTACCATGACATACCATAACGATGTACAAAGTTGTTTTGTGTTTATTTTTATATGCCTTACTGAAAAGTTCAATAAACCTCTTATATTAAAAAATATATATATATTCTCGTTTTATTAAATAGCTATAAAGCCATTTATTCTTTTAATCTGCAGCAAAAAGTCTCTTTATTTATTTATTTTTAGGATTTTTAGGTATTTTTCCCCAAAAATTTTTTCAGTTTTTTTTAACTATTTCGCTGCACAGGACACATTGAGTGTGTCCTCACGAATGTGCTCAGCGTGCGGAAGATGCCCTGAGCACGTCCTGACTTTGCAGCGGCGATTGGTCAGTATTTAGTAGGGATGTGCGTTTCAGGTTTCGGAATTTCGGAATTTTCACGAAATTTCCCGATTCGTGCATTCGGATTCGGACGATTTACCGAAAATTTTCGTATCCGAAAACGGCAGATCCGAACGAATTTTCGTGCCGAAACGAAAACTTTTCGGAATTTTCGAATGGACTAGAAATGTGTACAATCGAAATTCATTTTCATTCCATTCGTGATTTCAGCTCCATTCCTGATTTCGGTTCCATTTCAGTAATTTCGGACAACGTCTTTATATCGCTGATTCTGTAATTAAATTTTGTATCATTCCCATCTCAATGTATCCTTCCTGGAAAACCAGAGAAATCTCAATGTACCCTTCTTGTAAAACCAGAGAAATCTCAATGTATCCTTCTTGTAAAACATGAGAAATCTCAATGTATCCTTCCTGGAAATCCAGAGAAATCTCAATGCATACTTCTTGTAAAACATGAGAAATCTCAATGTATCCTTCCCAGGAAACCAGAGAAATCTCAATGTATCCTTCCCGGGAATCCAGAGAAATCTCAATGTATCCTTCTTGTAAAACATGAGAAATCTCAATGGCAGAATTATCGTATCGGCAGAATTATCGTATCGTATAATTATCGTATCCGAAAAACCATTCGATTATGTCAAAACGAATAGACACTTTGAAGCGAGGAGAACAGACGTTCCGAAAAACCCGAAAATTTCCGAAATCACGAAAAAAAGTCGATACGAAACGAACCGAAACGAAAATCATCCGAAACGATTTGTAACAAAAATTTACAAAATCCGAACGAATCGAACCGAAAAAAAAAAATCGGTGCACAAGCCTAGTATTTAGGCAGATTGCTGTGGTCTTCCAGTGCAGGCTTCTGGAACCCCAGCCAGCAGACATAACCCATAAAAACAAAAAACGAATTGAACCGAAATTCCGATCGATCTAAAATTTTAAATCGCTCTGAAATTCTGAGTCGAAAGGGAATGAAACAAAACACAAAAACAGTGCAAAAGGACCCGAAATGAAAAAGAATGTCCCGAAAAAAAACCTGAAACGAAATAAAAAAGTCTTGCACATCTCTACAATCTTTACCGTCTCTCTTGGTCATCTCATCTCTTCTTTTGGATTCCAATATCATCTCTATGCTGAGGACACCCAAATCTATCTCTCCTCTCTCGATCGCACTCCTCCAGTGTTGGACCGTGTTACTGCCTCCCTTTCGGCTGTTTCCAACTGGATGACGTCTTATTTCCTGTAATGCAGGGTTTGGATCCCCTGTGAAGTGTGTGTATGGAACCCAATGGCAAGCTATGGATAAGGAAATCAGGAGGCGATGGAGAGTAAAGTAATCTTTTAGTGAACCATAAATAGTAGTTGAAGTCCAGAAAATAATACAGTCAATAAGGTTGGAGTGGAATTCGTAAAACAAAGTCCCAGGAAGAACAACGGATAATAACGAGGATGATGGCGTGGTCGATGGTACAATCCGGGTCGAAGAGTGTAGAAGGCGGCGTAGTAGGTGGCACAATCCGGGTCGAAGGGTTGAAGAAGGTGGCGTAGTCGATGGCACAATCCGGGTCGAAGGGTTAAAGAAGGTAGCGTAGTCGGTGGCACAATCTGGGTCGAAGGTTGAAGAAGGTAGCGTAGTCGGTGGTACAATCCGGGTCGAAGGGTTAAAGAAGGCAGCTGTCACGTCTTGGCCTTGCCCCCTGCTGGTGGTAGCAGGGATTCCTGTTTATTTTTGTTTTCAGCCTGCAGGCCATCTGTTGGGCTTATTGGCCTGCGGTCACATGACCTGTTCTGCCCTATAAGTACGACCAGGACTCCCCTTGATCCTTGGACCAGGATAGTCTTTCTTGCCTAGTCCCTGTGTGCTGGTTTACTTTGATTTGCTGTGTATGACCTCTGGCTCATGTGTTTAGGATTCCTCTCTTGTCTGACCCCTCTAGTATGATATTCCGTGTATGACCTTTGGCTCTTGTATTTGGATCTCTCTTCTGTCTGTCCCCTGTACTGTACCGTGCTTAGGAATCTGTATGCCTGCATTCATCGTATGTCTGGTTTATGTTTTGTTCGTCTTGCAGGCCTAGCCTAGTTAGTATCTCGAGACCACCTTTCAAGGATCTCAGTCAGGGCTTAGGGATCTTTCTAGTTTCTGTTAATATCTTGGTTTGTTCCCTGGAATCTGTATGCCTGCATTTCATCGTATGTCTGGTTTATGTTTTGTTCGTCTTGCAGGCCTAGCCTAGTTAGTACCTCGAGACCACCTTTCAAGGATCTCAGTCAGGGCTTAGGGATCTTTCTAGTTTCTGTTAATATCTTGCTTTGTTCCCTGGAATCTGTATACCTGCATTTATTGTCTGTCTGGTTTATGTTTTATTCATCTTGCAAACCTAGCCTAGTTAGTATTTCGAGACCATCTTTCAAGGATCTCAGTCAGGGCTTAGGGATCTCTCTAGTTTCTGTTAATATCTTGGTTTGTTCCCTGGAAGCTGTATACCTGTCCTTAAGGCTTCATCTCTGCAGATTGGGGGTTCCCCCTCACCCTATAGGGGGCTCCCTGTTACATTATCCTGGTCCCAGAATAGAAGCTGGCAGGTATGTCTCATATGTATGAAGCTATATTGAACTTGGTGCTTGCTATGCTGAAAGAGCTGCAGAGGTTAATGGAGGCTCTGAGCCTATCACCTGCTGCAGCTAACGATGCAGCACCACCCTGCACTACTTGCAAATCCATGTATGAGAAGGAAAGACGCAGGTTGTATGGTCTCTGTTTTTATTGTGCAGATCCAAATCACACTATTGAGCATTGTGTATAAAAACCTGTTAAGCAATGGCAGGGGAACCATATATCCAGGTATCGCTATGGAGGTACTGGTGTGTCCTCCATAGGCATCCAGACTGGCAGAATAGCCACCTCAAATCTGGTGAATCATGGGATCACTATGCCCTCGTCTCCCAGTGAGGTTTCAGTGTCTCCGGTTGGGAATGCTATGCCAGCCATGTCTGTATCCACTGGCACGCTGCCAGCCATGTCTGTATTCACTGGCACGCTACCAGCTATGTCTGTATCCACTGGCACGCTGCCAGCCACGTTTGTATCCACTGGCACGCTGCCAGCCATGTCTATATCCACTGGAACACTGCCAGCCAGGTCTATATCCACTGGCACGCTGCCAGCTATGCCTGTTCCCACTGGCAATGAAATGCCAGCCATGTCTGTATCTACTGGCACGCTGCCAGCCATGCCTGTTCCCACTGGCAATGAAATGCCAGCCATATCTGTATCTATTGGCACGATGCCAGCCATGTCTGTATCTACTGCACGATGCCAGCCATGTCTGTATCTACTGGCACGATGCCAGCCATGTCTGTATCCACCGGCACGATGCCAGCCATGTCTGTATCCACTGGCATGATGCCAGCCATGTCTGTATCCACTGGCACGCTGCCAGCCATGCCTGTTCTCACTGGTAATGAAAAGCCAGCCATGCCTGTTCCACTGGCAATGAAATGCCAGCCATGTCTATCCACTGGCACGCTGCCAGCCATGTCTGTATCTACTGGTACAATGCCAGCCATGTCTGTATCTACTGGACGATGCCAGCCATGTCTGTATCCACCGGCACGATGCCAGCCATGTCTGTATCCACTGGCACGATGCCAGCCATGTCTGTATCCACTGGCATGATGCCAGCCATGTCTGTATCCACTGGCACGCTGCCAGCCATGCCTGTTCTCACTGGTAATGAAAAGCCAGCCATGCCTGTTCCCACTGGCAATGAAATGCCAGCCATGTCTGTATCTACTGGCACGAAGCCAGCCATGTCTGTATCCACTGGCACGCTGCCAGCCATGCCTGTTCTCACTGGTAATGAAAAGCCAGCCATGCCTGTTCCCACTGGCAATGAAATGCCAGCCATGTCTGTATCCACTGGCACGCTGCCAGCCATGCCTGTTCTTACTGGTAATGAAAAGCCAGCCATGCCTGTTCCCACTGGCAATGAGATGCCAGCCATGTCTGTATCTATTGGCACGATGCCAGCCATGTCTGTATCTACTGGCACGAAGCCAGTCATGTCTGTATCCACCGGCACGATGCCAGCCATGCCTGTTCTTACTGGTAATGAAAAGCCAGCCATGCCTGTTCCCACTGGCAATGAGATGCCAGCCATGTCTGTATCTATTGGCACGATGCCAGCCATGTCTGTATCTACTGGCACGCTGCCAGCCATGCCTGTTCTCACTGGTAATGAAAAGCCAGCCATGCCTGTTCTTACTGGCAATGAAATGCCAGCCATGTCTGTTTCTACTGGCACGAAGCCAGCCATGTCTGTATCCACTGGCACGCTGCCAGCCATGCCTGTTATCACTAGTAATGAAAAGCCAGCCATGCCTGTTCCCACTGGCGGTGTGAAATGCCAGCCATGTCTGTATCCACTGGCACGCTGCCAGCCATGCCTGTTCTTACTGGTAATGAAATGCCAGCCATGTCTGTAGCTACTGGCACGAAGCCAGCCATGTCTGTTCCCACTGGCAATGAAAAGCCAGCCATGTCCGCTTCCCCTGGCAAAAAGCCAGCCATGTCTGTATCTACTGGCATGAAGCCAGCCATGTCTGTATCTATTGGCACGAAGCCAGCTATGTCTGTATCCACTGGCACGCTGCCAGCCATGCCTGTTCTTACTGGTAATGAAATGCCAGCCATGTCTGTAGCTACTGGCACGAAGCCAGCCATGTCTGTTCCCACTGGCAATGAAAAGCCAGCCATGTCCGCTTCCCCTGCAAAAAGCCAGCCATGTCTGTATCTACTGGCATGAAGCCAGCCATGTCTGTATCTACTGGCATGAAGCCAGCCATGTCTGTATCTACTGGCATGAAACCAGCCATGTCTGTATCTACTGGCACGCTGCCAGCCATGCCTGTTCTCACTGGCAATGAAGTGCCAGCCATGTCTGTATCTACTGGCATGAAGAGCCATGTCTGTATCCACTGGCACGAAGCCAGCCATGTCTGTATCCACTGGCACAAAGCCAGCCATGTCTGTATCCACTGGCACGAAGCCAGCCATGTCTGTATCCACTGGCACAAAGCCAGCCATGTCTGCTTCCTCTGGCACGAAGCCAGCCATGTCTGTATCCACTGGCACGAAGCCAGCCATGTCTGTATCCACTGGCACGAAGCCAGCCATGTCTGTATCCACTGGCACGAAGCCAGCCATGTCTGCTTCCCCTGGCACGAAGCCAGCCATGTCTGTTCCCACTGGCAATGAAAAGCCAGCCATGTCCGCTTCCCCTGGCATGAAGCCAGCCATGTCTGCTTCCCCTGGCACGAAGCCAGCCATGTCTGCTTCCCCTGGCACGAAGCCAGCCATGTCTGCTTCCCCTGGCACGAAGCCAGCCATGTCTACTTCCCCTGGCACGAAGCCAGCAGTCAGGGTACTGGTAATGAGAAGCCAGCCATGTCGGGTACTGACAATATGTCATTCGTGATGCCTGAGGCTGGTACCTTGCCAGTGGTGTCCGGGACAAGCTGTACGTCAGCAATGACAGCTGTACCCAGGTTAGACGAGACAGCTGTGACCACGTTTTGTTATGAGGCCGATGTGCCTGGATTGGCACATGAGACCACTGTGCCCTTGCCCCACAGTGAGTCCAGTGTTGTCCCCACCATTGTCAAGCCTTGTGAGGTGGTCACAAAGTCTATGTCTTGCTCTAAGAGAAGACAAGAAAAGGTGATCAACCCTAGCCAATCTGGTTCTGAAACTGCCACACTTTGTTCTGGTTCCATTGATACTACACCCTCTAAGTCCGAGGTTGCCTTACTCCGCACAGTAATCAGGGAAATTCAGCAAGCTGGTGGTTTAAAGGGTATTGAGATCCCTAAATCACATTGTGTTCCCACGGAATATATACGGACGCCTTCTGGCTTTTGGATGCGTGAGAGGCACTGGGTAGTGCTCCAGAGACACCCTGACATTCTGAAAGGGCTGTTGGAAGACTCTGATTCAGATGATCCACAATATACTCCTCCTGGGGAGAGGTGTAAGATTGTTGTGGCGCCAACTGTACCATGTCCTGGTGATGTCCCATATCCCGAGAGTGTACCAGTCATGCACACACCCTGTACTGTATCGGTCGGGGCCACGTTTAATGGCAAGGTTATTGTCTCTGGGGTAGACAGTAAGTCCACTGTGTCTAGTGGTTCCACTGTGGGTTGTAATATACAATCTCGGGGCACGACTACCGTCACTGGATCTGGCAGTACCTCTAATACCTCTATGTACCATGGTGTGGACGGAACTCCTAGATCACGGTCCAGGAGACGCAAGAGGACTAACCATAAACAACCTGGGACTGATGATTCACTCCGTTCAAGGTCCACGGTACTCATGCCGTCGGACCCTCGGGTACGAGACCCTAGCCCGGTTGCCGAGAGTTGTGTACGGGCCTCTAATGGTGCAGTGATCTGCAGAGAGGACCTGGAGGTTTACGAAAGAGCTTTGCTTGCTCAGGCACATGCTGACTACTCTGAGTCTGAGTGGGATTCCAATGGGTACTGGTGACTGGTCTTGTCCGTTTTCATGCCATCCATGTTTTCTTTCTTGGGTGCCCGGGAGGTCACCCGTAAGGGAGGGGGTTATGTCACGTCTTGGCCTTGCCCCCTGCTGGTGGTAGCAGGGATTCCTGTTTATTTTTGTTTTCAGCCTGCAGGCCATCTGTTGGGCTTATTGGCCTGCGGTCACATGACCTGTTCTGCCCTATAAGTACGACCAGGACTCCCCTTGATCCTTGGACCAGGATAGTCTTTCTTGCCTAGTCCCTGTGTGCTGGTTTACTTTGATTTGCTGTGTATGACCTCTGGCTCATGTGTTTAGGATTCCTCTCTTGTCTGACCCCTCTAGTATGATATTCCGTGTATGACCTTTGGCTCTTGTATTTGGATCTCTCTTCTGTCTGTCCCCTGTACTGTACCGTGCTTAGGAATCTGTATGCCTGCATTCATCGTATGTCTGGTTTATGTTTTGTTCGTCTTGCAGGCCTAGCCTAGTTAGTATCTCGAGACCACCTTTCAAGGATCTCAGTCAGGGCTTAGGGATCTTTCTAGTTTCTGTTAATATCTTGGTTTGTTCCCTGGAATCTGTATGCCTGCATTCATCGTATGTCTGGTTTATGTTTTGTTCGTCTTGCAGGCCTAGCCTAGTTAGTACCTCGAGACCACCTTTCAAGGATCTCAGTCAGGGCTTAGGGATCTTTCTAGTTTCTGTTAATATCTTGCTTTGTTCCCTGGAATCTGTATACCTGCATTTATTGTCTGTCTGGTTTATGTTTTATTCATCTTGCAAACCTAGCCTAGTTAGTATTTCGAGACCATCTTTCAAGGATCTCAGTCAGGGCTTAGGGATCTCTCTAGTTTCTGTTAATATCTTGGTTTGTTCCCTGGAAGCTGTATACCTGTCCTTAAGGCTTCATCTCTGCAGATTGGGGGTTCCCCCTCACCCTATAGGGGGCTCCCCGTTACAGCAGCGTAGTCGGTGGCACAATCCGGGTCGAAGGGTTGAAGAAGGTGGCGTAGTCGTTGGCACAATCCGGGTCGAAGGGTTGAAGAAGATGGCGTAGTCGTTGGCACAATCCGGGTCAAAGGGTCAGAAGAAGATGGCGTAGTCGTTGGCACAATCCGGGTCGAAGGGTTGAAGAAGGTGGCGTAGTCGTTGGCACAATCCGGGTCGAAGGGTCAGAAGATACGTGATCAAGGAATACGAGGAACTCTAGGAAAACTGAGGCGGAAGGCACAGTAGAACCTGGATAATGTGCTGGGAAGGAAGGCGGATTTAAATAGGGTTCATGGGATCATGAGAATATCTCTCACCTGGTTCTCGTAGGTGGAGTTGAGGTACCTGGATCTTTGATAGGTCAATGGGAGGCATTCGAGGATCTCCAGAGCAGGTGTCCCGCAGTACCCTTAATCGGCCAGCCGAGGGCGCCAGAGTACCTGATTTTAAACTACATAGGAGGGTCTGTTCTCGCGCGTGCGCGCATTCCTTTACAGGGCTTGGATCCAGCCGGCGGCGTGGGGCGTCTCCTGGCTCTTCCTCTCCATCCTGCGGACCCGGAACTCGGAGCAAGGCGCCACGAGGGACCTCGGGTGAGTAGGGAACCTCTCCCAGCATGGCAGTGTGGGTCGGGGGAAGGCCGCGGAGCGGGGCATGACAGGACCCCCCACCAAGGCGCGACCCCCGGTGTGCGCCTCACTGATGGTTTGGAGGGGTAACGAAGATGAAAGGCACGAACCTTAGCCGGAGCATGAATATTGGTGCCAGGTTCCCAGGAGCGATCTTCCGGACCGTAACCTTTCCAGTGGACCAGGTACTCCAACTTGCCATAACGTAGTCGGGAATCCAGGATCCTTGAGACCTCGTATTCTTCTTCTCCGGACACCGACACGGGAGTGATCGGGTCGGCGTGTCGTCCAGGAAAAGGATTGTCACGCCAACGCTTTAGGAGGGAGACATGGAAAACAGGGTGAATCCTGTAGGAGGAAGGAAGGGTTAAATGGGCTGCCACCGGATTGACCATTTTGAGGACCTGGAACGGGCCGATGAAGCGAGGCCCCAGTTTCTTAGACGGGCAGTCTAGTCGGCGTATCGCGGAGCGGGTCTTCGGTTACGGTCTGCATACCTTTTTTGGGTGTCTTGAGCCTGTTGTAGTTGATGGCGTAATGTTCGTAGTTGGAGGCGTAAGGGTCTTAGACGGTTTGCCACTTCAGGAACCGGAGTGTTCAGAGGTATGTCGGGTAGAATATCGGGGTGGTATCCGTAGTTGGCATAGAAAGGAGAAAGACGTGTTGACGAATGTACCTGGTTGTTGTAGGCGAACTCAGCGAGTGGCAAGATGTCCAGCCAGTCGTCTTGGAGATGTGTGGTATAACAGCGGAGGTACTGTTCCAACGTCTGGTTCGTCCGTTCGGTTTGTCCGTTGCTCTGAGGATGAAATGCAGAGGAGAGATATCTAGAAATTTTTAGACTACGGCACATTTGAGACCAGAAGCGAGAAGTGAACTGGGATCCTCTGTCTGAAACGATGGAATGAGGGATGCCATGCAGTCGGAATATTTCTCTGATGAAGAGTGTAGCTGTCTGGGCAGCGGTAGGAAGGCCTATCGCTGGAATGAAGTGGGCCATTTTGGTGCAACGGTCCACCACTACAAAGATCGTTGTGTGTTGGCGTGAGGGGGGTAAGTCAACGATGAAATCCATCGAGAGGTCTTTCCATGGATGTTGTGGAAGCGCCAAGGGTTGTAGAAGACCGGCAGGGTGAGCTCTTGGTTGTTTGTTACGTGCACAGATAGGACAGGAAAGAACAAAGGCGGCAACATCCTTCTTGACTGATGGCCACCAGAAATATCGTTGTACGGTGTTTATGGTCTTCTTGATACCCCCGTGGCAGCTGGAATATCGTGTGCAGTTTGTAGTACTTGTAGACGGGTCTCCGGAGGCGCATATATCTGTTTTTCGTGATACAGGTATCCTTTGATGGGACGAGTCCTTGGATGTTTGTAGGTGGATGTCGACTGTACCTTCGTATCTGCTCCATTAGGGTGTCTTTTGTAGCACAGAAGAAGCCACTAGGCAGGATCGTGTCGTTTGGTGTCGTGGTAGAGGGCGTACCAGAATCATACTGGCGAGAGAGGGCATCCGCCTTTCCGTTTCTCTTTCCAGGTCGATACGTGATGAGTAGTGAGAAACGAGAGAAGAAGAGCGCCCACCTGGCTTGTCGGGGTTGGAGTCGTTTGGCGGTACGGAGATATTCAAGGTTGCGATGGTCAGTAAAAACGGTTACAGGGTGTGTCGCTCCTTCGAGAAGGTGTCTCCACTCCTCGAGAGCGTTCTTTATCGCAAGCAGTTCTTTCTCACCTATGTTATAGTTTCGTTCGGCAGAATTGAGGCGTCTGGAGTAAAAGGCTACCGGATGCAGGAGTTTCTTGTCCCCGGATCTCTGAGATAGGATTGCGCCCAGGGCAATGTCGGAGGCGTCTGTCTCTAAATAGTATGGGAGGTGAGCCTCAGGCTGTTTTAGGACGGGTGCTTGGGTGAAGCTCTTCTTAAGTCTCTCGAAGGCCTGTTGAGCCTCTGCAGACCATTGAAATCGCACGTCCTTTTTGGTTAGCGATGTAATAGGTGCGCTGAGGTGTGAAAAGGATCGGATAAAACATCGATAGAAGTTGGCAAACCCCATGAATTGTTGGACCGCCTTTTTGTCTTTAGGTGTTGGCCAATCGAGGATGGCCTTGACCTTGGCTTCATCCATCTCGACATGCCCTGGTGACAGAATGTATCCCAAAAATTCGATGGATGGAACTTCGAAGGTGCTTTTTTCAATTTTACCATATAATTTGTGCTGACGGAGGCGAGACAGGACGAGTCGGACGTGCTGTTCGTGCTCTTGGAGAGAGCGGGAGAATATCAGTAGATCATCCAAATAAATCACCAGGAAGGTATCCAGGATGTCACGAAAGATGTCATTGAGAAAGTGTTGAAAGGCAGCTGGGGCATTACACAAGCCGAACGGCATGACGCGATACTCAAAGTGACCATATCGAGAACGGAAGGCGGTCTTCCACTCGTCCCCTCGTCTCATTCGCACCAAATTACAGGCTCCGCGGAGATCAATCTTTGTGAAGATACAAGCATCCTTCACTCTATCCAGTAACTCGGGAATCAGTGGTAGCGGATAACGGTTACGTACCGTGATTGCGTTCAATGCTCTGTAGTCGACGCATGGTCGGAGCCCACCATCTCGTTTCCCAACAAAGAAGATACCGGCCCCGGCAGGTGAAGTGGAGTGACGTATGAATCCTTTTTGGAGCCCGTCCTCAATATACTCCTTCAAGGATTGGGATTCAGGAACGGATAGGTTATAAATGCGCCCATGGGGTATGGGTGCTCCTGGAAGAAGGTCGATGGGGCAATCGTATTCTCTGTGTGGAGGTAGTGTGTCGGCCCCTTTCTTCTCAAACACATCTTGGAAGTCAGAATATTTGACCGGTAGTTCAGAAGCTGGGTAGGTAGAAAACCCAATCTTTTCGGTGGTATACCCGTTCGTACAGAAGTGTTGGCAATGGTGAGAAGGGAAAGAGACGGTGTTGGAGGACCAGTCGATGGCAGGATTATGGGTGCGAAGCCAAGGAAGCCCTAGAACCAGAGGGAACAAAGGAGACGGTACAATGTCCCATTGGAGGCGCTCCTGGTGTTTAGTACCGATGAGCAGCGACAAAGGAGTGGTTTCATGGGTGATGGGGCCGGTACGTAGTGTGCTTCCGTCGACCATTTGTAATGGTGTGGGAGTCTTCTTCAGTCGTGTAGGGATCGCTAGGGAGGTAGCGAGGGTGAGATCGAAGAAGTTGTTACTAGCTCCGGAGTCTATGATGGCAGACACGTTCACACTTCTATCTTCCCACTGCAGGATGACAGGAATGGTCATATGAGCGGAGGTGGAACCAAATACACATTGAAGTGATATTACGGAGGGATGGTTCTTACCTCCGTCAGAAGGAAGTGGTGGTCGTATAGGGCAGCCACGCAGGAGGTGACCGGGTTGACCGCAGTACAGGCAGAGGTTTTGCGCGCGTCGTCTGCTTCGTTCAGCAGGGGATAAGGGACCTCGTGCTAAGCCAATCTCCATGGGTTCGGGAGGTGAAGGAGTGGAGTTGGGGAATCTGACAGAGGTCGTGGATGGAGTTTCAGACCGCCGGACAGGTAAGGAAGGAGCGGTGGCCATTCTCTCTTGACGTCTCTCTCTGAAACGTTGGTCCAGGGTTAGGGATCGCAGGATCATGGCGTCCAGTGTTGTGGGAACCCCTATTCGGGCCAGTTCGTCCTTTAGTTGATCAGAGAGACCATGACGGAAATGATCTCTAAGACCCACGTCGTTCAAGCCTGTATCTGCGGCCACAGCTCGAAACTTGGAGATGTAGTCCTCCACTGGTCGTCGTCCTTGTCGTAGATGCCGAATTGTGGATAATGCGGTTGATGAACGCAGAGGGTCATCATATATAGGGTTCATGGCTTGGACGAAGGAATTCCAGGAGGATAGAAGAGGACTCCCTTCACGCAGAAGTTGGAAGGCCCAGTCCTGTGGAGCCCCGGACATCAATGAGATGGCTGAGCGCACTTTTACGGAGTCAGATCCATACGTACGGGGACAAAGAGAGAACATAAGTTCGCAGGCGGTGATAAAGGTGCGGTACTTTGTGCGATCACCGGAAAAACCCGTTCGGGTGCATTGGCTCTGGGTTCTGGAGCGAGGAGTTCGGCCTGTTGAATAACGGAACCGGAGGGTGAAGGAGGTAGTGCCGTGGCCTCGGCGCGACTCCTCTCTCTGTGGAGTAAGGTTTCTTGGCTGGTCTGTAGGTTCTGTACCATCTTGGCTAGGGCGGCCATCTGTTCGGTGAGGATAGCAAGAACCTGAGCGGTGCTTGCGGGTTCCATGATGATCCAGGTTCTTCTGTAATGCAGGGTTTGGATCCCCTGTGAAGTGTGTGTATGGAACCCAATGGCAAGCTATGGATAAGGAAATCAGGAGGCGATGGAGAGTAAAGTAATCTTTTAGTGAACCATAAATAGTAGTTGAAGTCCAGAAAATAATACAGTCAATAAGGTTGGAGTGGAATTCGTAAAACAAAGTCCAGGAAGAACAACGGATAATAACGAGGATGATGGCGTGGTCGATGGTACAATCCGGGTCGAAGAGTGTAGAAGGCGGCGTAGTAGGTGGCACAATCCGGGTCGAAGGGTTGAAGAAGGTGGAGTAGTCGATGGCACAATCCGGGTCGAAGGGTTAAAGAAGGTAGCGTAGTCGGTGGCACAATCTGGGTCGAAGGTTGAAGAAGGTAGCGTAGTCGGTGGTACAATCCGGGTCGAAGGGTTAAAGAAGGCAGCGTAGTCGGTGGCACAATCCGGGTCGAAGGGTTGAAGAAGGTGGCGTAGTCGTTGGCACAATCCGGGTCGAAGGGTTGAAGAAGATGGCGTAGTCGTTGGCACAATCCGGGTCAAAGGGTCAGAAGAAGATGGCGTAGTCGTTGGCACAATCCGGGTCGAAGGGTTGAAGAAGGTGGCGTAGTCGTTGGCACAATCCGGGTCGAAGGGTCAGAAGATACGTGATCAAGGAATACGAGGAACTCTAGGAAAACTGAGGCGGAAGGCACAGTAGAGCCTGGATAATGTGCTGGGAAGGAAGGCGGATTTAAATAGGGTTCATGGGATCATGAGAATATCTCTCACCTGGTTCTCGTAGGTGGAGTTGAGGTACCTGGATCTTTGATAGGTCAATGGGAGGCATTCGAGGATCTCCAGAGCAGGTGTCCCGCAGTACCCTTAATCGGCCAGCCGAGGGCGCCAGAGTACCTGATTTTAAACTACATAGGAGGGTCTGTTCTCGCGCGTGCGCGCATTCCTTTACAGGGCTTGGATCCAGCCGGCGGCGTGGGGCGTCTCCTGGCTCTTCCTCTCCATCCTGCGGACCCGGAACTCGGAGCAACGCGCCACGAGGGACCTCGGGTGAGTAGGGAACCTCTCCCAGCATGGCGGTGTGGGTCGGGGGAAGGCCGCGGAGCGGGGCATGACATTTCCTAAAGCTAAACCAATCTAAAACTGAACTGCTAGTCTTCCCTCCCTCTAAAGCTGACACTCCTGCACTCATTCCCCTTCAGGTGAATGGCGCCATCATTACTTCTACCTCTCAAGCTCGCTGCCTCGGTGTCCTCTTCGACTCCGATCTCTTCTTCACTCCTCACATTCGGTCGCTAACCAAATCTTGCTTCTTCCACCTAAAAAAACATTGCAATCTCTGCCCCTTTCTTAATCCGGACTCTACTAAAATGCTCATCCAAGCTCTTATCTCCCGCCTTGACTATTGCAACCCTCTTCTCACTGGCCTTAAGAGATCACAGATTCTCCCTCAGCAGTCTCTAATGAACCACTGTGCAAGTCTCATCCACCTCGCTTCATGCACCTCTCACACCCCGCCTCTTTGACTCCCAATTTCCTTTCGAATCCAATTTAAATTAATGGTCCTCATGTACAAAGCTCTCCATAACCGCGTCCCTGCCTACATCTTATTAGCAGGTATATCTATTATATAAACTTAAAAGAAAATTTTCAGTGATGTATTTTTTTAAATATATATAATTTTTAATTTTCTTGGTGTCTTCATTTATTATTTATTTTGGAATCCCACTGCGAAGTAACATATGGAAAATGTGTAGGACTGCATAAAGTACCCCACACCGCAATCGATGAAGGAGAGACGAAACATAAGAGAACACCGACTATACCACCTGCGGATAATTAGAAAGAAAATCAAGTGGATTAAAAGTAGAAGGACGTCATGCGGACATGTGGAAGAATTTGGAATGGTTGGGACAGTCTTGGGATTTAAATAAAGGGGGGGGAGGAACAAAATATGTTCTTATGACGATTGAAAAAGGTGATCTGTGTATCACCGAAACACATCTCCGATTTTTTAGTAAAACTGTTCATTTTTAAGAAAATTTGCCTTCCAGTCATCTTTGGGGTTCGGTTGTACCTCTAAACAATCGCATGCAGTTTAAGGAGAGCCGCTTCAGACTCATAATCACGTGATTTATACCACATATTTGGTCCTATGTCCATTTCTTTTCCTTAAAGAAATATTATGGAGGTCTGTTTCTAAGAGGAGGCTGAGGATGACCGACAAAAAAGTCCATCTGTCTACAATATAGAGCCAGGGTGGCTCCACCTTTGTGAGTTTGTTACATTCTCTCTTTATAAAAAAAACTCTGTGTATAACAGTGTTACACTAAGAAGATTTCGTAATATTGTGTTTTTTAGAGAACAAAATGGTCAAATATTGATTGAAACAAAAATACGATCAATGATGATTGAAAAACACTCTGTATAAGGCAGCCTATGAGCGTTTAAAGCGCTGCACTCTATCCATAGAAACATAGAAAATGTCGGCAGATAAGAACCTTTCGGCCCATCTAGTCTGCCCAATTACATGGATACTTTACCTGGATTTATCTTTTGTTTAGGATAGCCTTATGCCTATCCCATGCTTGCTTAAATTCAATTACTGTTTTGGCCTCTACCACTTCTACTGGAAGACTGTTCCATGTATCCACCACCCTCTCAGTAAAATAATGCTTCCTGATGTTACTTTTAAACCTTTGTCCCTCTAATCTAAGACTATGTCCTCTTGTTTTGCTATTTTGTTTCCTTTTAAATATACTCCCTTCCTCTACCTTGTGGATTCCCTTTACGTATTTAATTGTATAAGTTCTCTTTGAAATGTGTTGTCACATAGAAGGATTATGTCACATAAACTAGAAGAAAGTCTACATTGCGTCTGAGTTGGGACAAGTGTAGTTACCCATTGCTTCCCCTAGACAGAAATTAAAGTATACAAATGCAAAGATCGTCTGCCACTTATCCTGAGCATTTAGAGGGTTATAGGGATATTCTAGTAGTTTTGAACTTTGCCTAAATCAGCGCAACATGTTAAAAGAAGCATTTTACTAATTTACTTTCATTATTTATATCCTACATTGAAGTCAGGAGAGAGAAGTAGGCTTTTGTTTTAAATTTAAATTCGTACACTAAACGCATGCACTTTAGTTACGAATTAAGTCCTTGCAGGAACTCCTTCCTTTACTAATCACTATTTTAGAAGAGTTATCACTTTAGTTGGGTCTCAGATGACCAATCTCAGAAATAAGTAAAGTATCCACATTTTGGTTGAGAGGGAAAAGTCTGCAAACTTTTTTTGCAATGATAATGTTAATGATGTGAAATAGATAATGGATTTAAATTGGGACAATGCATGTTGTAACATCCTGGATTGAGTTAGCTGAAATTCAAGAATGTCTAGAATGTCCTATCATGAGCAACTAAGTATATTATTATAAAACAGACAGGAGCCATTGTGGCATAAAGAGTGGTGCTTTGACACTCAACAGCTCAGTCGGGAACCATAACTGTCCTATAAGAATATGGGACTCAGTTATTTTCTTCTCTTTGTGAATGCAACAGACAAACAATATTTACAAATTTCTATGGGAAAGGAAAAAGATGGGCAGGTAGCTGCTGGTATTTTTATAAGAGAAGTTATACTCTACTTTATGCAAAGAAACACAATAAGCAGGGACTGATACATACATTAGTATCAGGAGTAATCATTTCTTTTCTGCTCCTCTCTCTAGGTAAATAGGAGATACGTATTTGATTAAAATAAAAATACTTTTTATGGAGTTTAAAAATAGAACAAGTCAGGAGTCTCCAACTTTCCATTTAATTTTTCGAGGGTTTTGCTCTGCCAGTAAATAACTGTCAGACACTAACAAAGTAAAACAAAAAGCAATTATTGACTGTTGTTCACTGTGGTCTCCCGCTGGTATCGTGACAGTAGCCACAATACATGACATCTAGCTCCTCCCCATAATCTTCAGCACATTTGGAACCCGCCTTGGTGAGAGCTAACAGAAAAGACCAACCTAAAGGATAAGATTTTCAAAAAGAAAATATAAAATTCCCTTTGTCACTCTCTCCATCTTTCCCTCCCTCTTTCTTCATCTCTCGCTTTCTAGCTCTACATTTTTAATTTCCCTCTCATTCTATCTCTTAATTCCTCTCTTTTTTTTCATCTTTCATTCCTCTATTTTTCCATCACTACTTCTCTCTTCAAACTTCTCTCCATCTAGTTCCATCTTTCACTCCCACCTCTTTCCATCTTTCATTTCCCTCTTTTTCCTTCTTTCGCTCCATGTCTTTCCCTGCGCACTGTACATAAGATTCTTTGCTTTTTTGTTCTAAATTACACTTATTATTGATATAAATGGCCCTGCTAGGTTATGTCGTTACCTTTGTATATGGCCTTGGCTCAGATCCTGTATTTAATAGGGGCCTCATATTTTGCTTTCGCCTAAGACTTCACCAAGTCTAGAGCCGCCTCTGACGTTGACCACTCACAAAGACGTGAACCACTTTCACACACTCACACAGACCCTGAACCACTCACAAAGACCCTTAACCACTTACACATGCTCACACAGACCATGAATCACTCACAAAGACTAGGGATGTGCGTTTCGGAATTTCGGAATTTTCACGAAATTTCCCGATTCGTGTTTTCGGATGCGGCCGAATTTCCGAAAATTTTTAGATCCGAAAATGGCAGATCCGAAAAGTTTTCCGAGCCGAAACGAAATATTTTCGGAATTTTCGAATGGACTTGAAATGTGTCAAATCGAAATTTATTGCTTTGAAACGAGGAGAACAGACTTTCCGAAAAAACGAAAATTTCCTAACTTACGAAAAGTCGATACAAAAAACGAGCTAAGTGACACGAAAATACGAAAAATGGTCGAAATTCCGAAAACATGTACAATTCCGAAAAATGAAAATTTCCGAAATCACGAAAAGTCGATACAAAAAACGAGCTAAGTGACACGAAAATCCGAAAAATGGTCGATATTCCGAAAAAAAGTACACGAAAAACGAATCGAGCCGAACCGAATCAAAACAGAATTCGGTCGAAACGAGCCAAATCGAAAAGTTTAAAAATCCGAAAAATCAAACCGAATCGAACCGAAAAAAAAATCGGTGCACAAGCCTAACAAAGACCCTGAACCACTTACACACACTTACACAGACCCTGAACCATACACACACACACACCTTAAACCACTCACACACACACACTGAATGCTAAATTCACCGCAGGGTGGGGAACTTTGATTCCCCGAAGTGAGGGAAACGAGAGGGCACTGAAATGTCAGCGAAATTTTTATGCTCTCTGAATAACCCCCTAGAGAAAATTGTACCAAAATGTTGGAGAATTGCCCAGATTTTCAGTGGTTCGGTTTGACAGGTTTAAACAGGATTCAATGTAAATAAATATTACCGTTTTTATTGTTTTTTTGTTCTTTTCAATTTCAGAAAAAAAGGCTTTTTATTAATTTTTTAGATATTTTTTAGGTATTTTTCTGGATTTATGAGTTTGCCAAATATTCGCGAATTGCCAGCAAAATATGGTGATCTTCGTTGACAGTGTACTCCCCATAGAGAAGTAACAGTTAATCTATTCAGAGAACACCGAACAGAAGAGAAATTTTAGCGAAATGCCCTGATTTTCAGTGGTTTCATTCAACAGATTTAATCAGGCGAATCCCATAGGTTTCAATGTTAAAAAATTCCCTGTTTTTATTAAATATTTATTCAACTGTTTATTCTTTTCACTTGCAGCAAAAAGTTTCTTTATTTATTAACTTTCTTGGATTTTTTCCAAAAAAAATTCAATTTTTTAAAAATGCCATTTTTTTTCCTGTAACAAGACCTTTTTTATTATTATTCATAGGACCTTATATATTATTTCCAATCATTTTTGTGCAGTAGTTTTTTTGGCATACTGGGAACTCCAGTGTGTCCATGGTCCGCATGACTGGGGGCGAGACCTGGTCCTCTATAGACGGTATATCGACGATATTTTGATAATTTGGGCAGGAAATCAGACATCGTCACAAAGTTTTTTTGACCATCTAAATATTAACGAATGGGGGATCAAATTAGATACTAATTAAGTAAGGAGAGCATTACATTTTTAGATTTAAATATCTATATTGAGGATAATTATATTAAAACGAAAACACATTTTAAAGTGGTAGATGTCAACAGTTTTATTCAGTCTACTAGTTGTCACGCAACACATTGGTTAGAGGGGGTCCCAACTAGCCAATTTCAAAGGTTAAAGCGTAACTGCACTAATGAAGGAATTTTTTTAGCACAAGCAGAAAAAATGAAACAAGAATTTAAGATCAAGGGATTTAAAGATGTCCATTTAAAAAAATCTTTAGAAAAAATAAAGGAAAAAGACAGAACGGAAATGTTACAGTATAAGACTAAACAATCAAAACCCTTGGAAGTAGTTCCATTCATCAGTTATTATAATAGTCAGACAAAAGAAGTTAACAAAGCAATAAGAAAACATTGGCAAGTCTTGACACAAGATACTGAAATTAAAGAGATAGTTGGAACAAAACCAAAACTGATTAACAGGGGTGCCAAGAATCTTAGAGACGTTTTGGTACACAGTTTTGAACCAAAGAGATATAAAGATCCTTTTGGAATACCAAGTGGTTTCTACAGATGTGGACAGTGTCCAGCATGTGTAAATTTGAAACTTAAGAAAATCTGCATTAAAGAGTTTGAAAACCCCAGGACAAAGGAAACACATCATATCAAAGAAGTCCTTACATGTAGAACAAAATATGTTGTTTATATCTTGATATGTCCCTGTGCGAAACTTTATGTGGGTCGAACAATAAGAACATTATATGTTAGAATTAGGGAACACACACGTAATATAGAAAGAGGAAAGGATCACCACACTGTCCCAGCCCATTTTAAAATTGAGCACAATTGCTCCCCTATAGGCATGAATTTTTTTGCTATTCAGAAGGTCAAACAGAATTGGAGGGGGGAAGATCTTCTGAATATAATAAACCGTATAGAAATGCAATGGATGTTTGAATTGGGAACATTAGTTCCATATGGACTAAATAAAGACTTTGAAGTCTGTCATTTTCTATAAATATAATGAGTTATTTGTATATTAATATATGTTTTATCCTGGTTTTTATGTATAAATGGACTTCCCCTCCGGAAAATGGAGGTGCGTCTCAACGGACTATGATATGACACGCAAGTATGGGCACAAGTGATACGCAAACAAGGAGGCGTGTGTACGAGTGGAACGCAGGGAACATCCGGAAGGGACAAAGTGAACGTCATTAGAAGATGCCCGGGAGGAACGCATGCGCAAAAGAAAAAGATTGTGGATTGGATACTGCAGCGGAAGTAAAGTATAAGAATATCAGAACTACACCAGATCCATCAAACAGCCGACTGAGGAAACATAAGACGGGAGGACTCCTGCAGCGGAACGCATCTCTCGGCCAACTTTGAGGATTTGGTGAATTGTTTTATTTGTTTTATATATGTTTTAAATAATTTTTTTAAAATCCGCTGGTATCCATGGTCCTTACATTGTCGGGAGAATATATGCGACATATATAGAGCCTGGACACGGCTCAAAATCACGTGAGTGGGGCTATTTTCTATACCATATCCATTGGTATTAAAATTAAAATAATGGTATTAAATGGTATTAAAATGGTGGTATTAAAATAATACGCTATTAGCGATTGTCATTTTCCATTAATTTGAGGAAATTTTTGGGCATCGCAATATACAAAGTTTCCCACTCTGATGAAAGAAGGCAAAGGACGGCCTCAAACAAGCCATACGCCACATTTGAGCCCAGTCTGGCTCAAAGCCATGTGAGTTAAAGAACGTAAGCCCACTTGATATAGTACTCTTAGCGCACCCTGTATATATGTTATGTATATGTTTCTCTCCTATATGATGCATCGGACATATTGATCCTGTTTCCACAATACATATAAGGTATATACATCTTGATTATAGGTGATTTGCACATATTCCTTGTGTGATACCTATAAAATCCACATGGATGTATACTACGGGTGGTATATCACAGTAGAACAAGAGTGTGCCACATCAATTCGTTTAGTTTTTTTTGCAAACACTTTTTAAAAGTTGAGGTTTTTTTTTGTTTACCTGTTTCTCGTTTTTTTCTGGCGGCTGGTCGCTCTGTTCAGCGGATCATCGGCTTTTTTCGGATCGATTTGACGTTTTTGCAGCAGATCGTCGAATGCTTTCAGTGCTTTTTTTGGATCGATTCGGTGTTCTTACAGCGGTTTTTCGAATTGATTTGGTGGGTTTTCAGTTTTTTTTCAAATCAATTCGCCGGTTTTGTGGCGCTTTTTTGGATGCGTTCTGCGGCTTCTTCCCTGCACTTTTGGGTTCCTGCAGTGAATGCTAAATAAGGGTCAGTGAATCAGACTAGCTGAAGTGTGGGGAACGGGAGAGCACCGAAATGTTGGTGACATTTCGGTGCTCTCTGTTTAGTTTGAAGTCTATCAGGGTTATTCAATCTCCAATGTCAAACAGTAGTCGTCAACGCCAGCAAGATATTGGCATTCATTAAAAGGGGAATTCACTCTCGGGATGAAAACATACAGGTCTATTCAAAGAAAGGTGAAACTCATAAGAATGACTGGAGAAGTGAAAATTCTAGGTCAAAATAGCCAAACCAGATGAATTCTCCCATTTATCTCACTTTCAAAATTGGCTATTTGGTCTAGATTGTTCTCTTCTCCTGCGAGTTCTCCTTTCTCTGAATAACCCTGATAATTTTGCCTCTGTATAAATCAATGGTAAGACCGCAACTTGAATATGCTGTGCAATTTTTGGCACCTGTCTTAAGAAAGGATATTATGGCGCTAGAAAAAGTGCAGAGACGGGCGACTAAATTAATAAGGGGAATGGAAAATTTAAGTTATGAAGAAAGGCTAACAAGCTTAAACCTGTTTAGTTTAGAGAAATGGTGCCTTACAGGGGATCTGATAACCTTATATAAATATATACGGGCCATTGTAAACCATTGTCTGGAAACCTATTCATTAACAGGACTATACACAGGACACGGGGTCACCCATTTAGACCAGATGTAAGGAAATTCAGCCTAAAGCATAGGAAAGGTTGTTTTTTTTTACCGTGAGAACAATAAAGCTGTGGAATTCTCCGCCTGTTGCGGGTGGTTGGGTCAGAGTCTGTACAGACTGTTAACCCCTTAAGGACCCAGGACGTACCATGTACGTCATTGCAGCGGGTCTCTTTTAGACCCGCTGACGTACATGGTACGTCCTGCGGTTTTTTGAGCGCTGGAAGCGATCGGATCGCTTCCAGCAGCTCAAACGCCATTGCAGGATGCCTGGGAGTCCAGGCATCCGTGCAATGGCGGTGAGAAGTGCCGGGGCACCTTGTGATCGCTCCCCGGGAGCGATCAACATCCGGTTTCACCGGAGAGGTGCCCGGCACTTCTAGAGAGCGCTGGAAGCGATCGGTATCGCTTCCAGCTGCTCTGTGTATATTGCAGGGATGCCTCGACATCGAGGCATCCTTGCAATATGCTTACCTGCCGCCGGTCCGCTAAGTGATCGCTCCCCCTGAGCGATCACTTCCGGTAGCGGCAGGAAGTACTGAGTGCCACGAGGTATCGTGGCACTCAGTACAAAACGATCACATGAGTGATCAGGTGCTCTGCTGGGTGCCTCGAGGGATCAAGGCACCCAGCAGAGTAAAAAAAAGTGTAAAAAAAGTAAAAAAAAGAAAAATAAAAATCAATAAAAAGGTATAAAATAAAATAAACTGACAGCCAAGATGGCGCTGCCCTTCTAAGGGCAGGGTCATCTTGGGGCTGAGTGGGATGTTCCTAGCCTGCCTCATCAGAGAGGCAGGCTAGCAACATCCAATCAGAAGTAAAAAAAAATCAAAATAAAATTTCTAATTTGTCAGGTCAGGTCAATATTTTGTAAATATTGGCTCTGACCTCTGTGATTCTCCCTCCCTCTCCTCACTTGTGTTTTGGTGAGCGAGAGAGAGAGATCAGATTTGACAGGTTAGAGATTTTAGTGAGATTAGAAAAATTGAGGCAGATTTAGAGAGATTTTAGGGAGATTTAGAAGAATTGAGGCAGGTTTAGAGTGATTTAGAGAGATTTAGGTGTTTATTTGTATTTTCTTGTGAAACCCAACGGTTCTTCTAAGAAGCAACTATCCGCTTATTATATATAATAATTATAAAATTTTATAATCTATTATATATAATGTCTGAGAGGGTGTACAGCGCCGAGGAGGCATATGCCATCCTGGCGTCAGAATCTGAGGCATCTGCGTCAGACTCCGACCCTGATTTCGACCCCGCCAACTGCTCAGAGACGTCGCTAGATACATCATCTACGCTGGCTGATGTATCTAGTGATGTTTCTGATGCAGATCCTGGGTCACCACCTGCCAGCAGGAGACGCACAGCTCCAGCTGAGGAGTGGGTAGTGCCTCATCGCCAGAGGCCAGATATCCCTCCTTTCACGGCAAATCCTGGCATCAATATTGATGTTGCAGGATTTACCGCCACGCAGTTTTTGCAGGTGTTTATGGGGGATGATTTGTTGGCCACATCGTGGCCCAATCAAATCTGTATGCCCATCAGCATTGTGCTGCGAAGCCAGACTCCTACTTGGCAAGGCAGCAATGGACCCCGCTAGATGTGCCAGAATTTCTGAAATTCTGGGCACTTACTATGCTGATGGGCATCATAAAGAAGCCCTCAATTCGCTCCTACTGGAGCAGTAGCCCCATCTGCTTTACCCCCATTTACCCCAATCAATGTCACGTAGAAGGTATGAAAACATTTTGCGTTTCATGCACTTCAGTGACAACAGCCTGTGCCCTCCTAGAGAGCATCCCCAGTTTGACAGGCTGTATAAAATCCGCCCCCTGATTACCCACTTCGCCGCCAGATTTGCAGAGGCTTATACACCTGGAAGGAATATCTGCGTGGATGAATCCCTAATGAAATACAAGGGAAGGCTGGGATTCAAGCAGTATATTCCTTCCAAACGCTCCAGGTATGGAGTGAAGGTGTATAAGCTCTGTGACAGCGAGAGTGGGTATACTCAGGCCTTCCGGGTGTACGAGGGAAAGGATAGTAGCCTTGACCCTCCAGGTTGCCCAGAACACATGGGAACCAGTGGCAAGATTGTGTGGGACCTACTTTTTCCCCTCATGAACAAAGGGTACCACTTGTATGTTGATAATTTTTATACAAGTGTCCCTTTGTTCAAGCTGCTGTATTGTTTTGATACAGCAGCATGCGGTACTGTTCGCAAGAACCGCGTAGGTTTCCCAGCACAGCTTGTCCGCACCCGGTTAAAAAGGGGGGAGACCTCAGCTCTGCGCCAAGAGGAGCTGTTGGCGGTCAAGTACAGAGACAAGAAGGATGTATACCTTCTATCCACCATCCACACTGAGAGGTCTGTGGAGGTCTCTGTACGTGGCAGAGCTGAGCGCATCAGGAAGCCAGTGTGCATCAAAGCCTATAACCGGCATATGGGTGGGGTTGATCTGGCAGATCAGCTGCTCCAGCCCTACCAGATTATGCGGAAGTCAAGGGCCTGGTACAAAAAGGTTGCAATTTACCTGATGCAAATTGCAACCCACAATGCCTTTTTGCTCTGCAAAAAGGCAAACCCCGGAGTGACGCTGTCCTTTTTACAGTTTCAGCTCCAGGTCATTTCGGGGTTTTGTACCAGGATGCACATGCTCCCCGGGCGGTGATGGGGGACAGAGTTGGGGCTACGCATTTTATTTATAAAATCCCCCCTACTGAGGGCAAACAGAAACCCCAAAAAAGGTGCAGGGTGTGTTTCAAGAGGGGGCAGAGGAGAGACACAATCTTTTACTGCCCAGAATGCCCTGGACAACCCGGTCTGTGTCTTGGGGACTGTTTCAAGATATATCACACTGTGCGTGATCTGTGATTTTTTTTTCCTTTCGATTTTTTCTCACACTCCAGTTAGTTAGTTCAGTTTAGTTTTTTTTTTCTTTTACTGCACCAGACTTTTACATTTTATTCGTACATTTTTATGTTCTACAATTGGTGCTGTATTTTGCCAAAATCTTTGCACACCTATGCATGGGGGCATGGGTGTACTCAGGAGACCTTGCAGAAAACAACCTGGAGAGTTTTCATGCAGTAACAAACAACAGTGTCTCCTAAATCACAGTCCAAATCTAATGTGGGCGTAAAAATCTGAAAATTGAAAAATTACCGCCACACACCTTCTCAAATGTTTTGGGCTAAAACCGTTGCATCCATGGCATCAAAGCACTCCATATGCAATACCTTGGGGTGTCAACATAACAAATATAAACAATTTTCTGGCAATAATTCAAACTGGGGTATGCGGTAGACCCAAAACCAAAGCTAGGCCTAGCTGAAGAAATAATCTCAATTTCAACTCCAATGACAAAGTCATAAAAATTGTATTTGAACCTTCCCAAAATCCTGGCAAACCTATGCATGGGGGCATGGGTGTACTCAGGAGACCTTGCAGAAAACAACCTGGAGAGTTTTCATGCAGTAACAAACAACAGTGTCTCCTAAATCACAGTCCAAATCTAATGTGGGCGTAAAAATCTGAAAATGAAAAAATTACACCACACACCTTCTCAAATGTTTTGGGCTAAAACCGTTGCATCCATGGCATCAAAGCACTCCATATGCAATACCTTGGGGTGTCAACATAACAAATATAAACAATTTTCTGGCAATAATTCAAACTGGGGTATGCGGTAGACCCAAAACCAAAGCTAGGCCTAGCTGAAGAAATAATCTCAATTTCAACTCCAATGACAAAGTCATAAAAATTGTATTTGAACCTTCCAAAATCCTGGCAAACCTAAGCATGGGGGGCATGGGTGTACTCAGGAGACCTTGCAGAAAACAACCTGGAGAGTTTTCATGCAGTAACAAACAACCGTGTCTCCTAAATCAGTCCAAATCTAATGTGGGCGTAAAAATCTGAAAATTGAAAAATTACACCACACACCTTCTCAAATGTTTTGGGCTAAAACCGTTGCATCCATGGCATCAAAGCACTCCATATGCAATACCTTGGGGTGTCAACATAACAAATATAAACAATTTTCTGGCAATAATTCAAACTGGGGTATGCGGTAGACCCAAAACCAAAGCTAGGCCTAGCTGAAGAAATAATCTCAATTTCAACTCCAATGACAAAGTCATAAAAATTGTATTTGAACCTTCCCAAAATCCTGGCAAACCTATGCATGGGGGGCATGGGTGTACTCAGGAGACCTTGCAGAAAACAACCTGGAGAGTTTTCATGCAGTACAAACAACAGTGTCTCCTAAATCACAGTCCAAATCTAATGTGGGCGTAAAAATCTGAAAATGAAAAAATTACACCACACACCTTCTCAAATGTTTTGGGCTAAAACCGTTGCATCCATGGCATCAAAGCACTCCATATGCAATACCTTGGGGTGTCAACATAACAAATATAAACAATTTTCTGGCAATAATTCAAACTGGGGTATGCGGTAGACCCAAAACCAAAGCTAGGCCTAGCTGAAGAAATAATCTCAATTTCAACTCCAATGACAAAGTCATAAAAATTGTATTTGAACCTTCCAAAATCCTGGCAAACCTATGCATGGGGGGCATGGGTGTACTCAGGAGACCTTGCAGAAAACAACCTGGAGAGTTTTCATGCAGTAACAAACAACCGTGTCTCCTAAATCACAGTCCAAAACTGATGTGGGTGTGAAAATGAAAAATGACCACCAAACAGTATCCAATTTGTTTGGAGCAAACGGTTGCATCCATAGCATAAAAACACTCCATTTACAATACTTTGGGGTGTTAGCTTACCAAATATATGCACGTTCATAAAACTGGGGTATGTAAAAAGGCCCCTAAAAAGAAGATAAGCAAAGAAGATACTGTATGTCAAATTAGAAAATTGACAAGCACATGTCAAAGATTGGCGTAGCACCCCAAAAACAACAGAACAAATCTATATATGGGTGGTATCACTTTACTCAGAAGATGTTGCTGAACATATTTTGGGGTGTTTTTTGGCAGTAACCATAACTGGATTTGACAATTCATGCCTAAAGTACAATGTGTGTGAAAAAATAACCCAAAAAGTGACTACCTGAAAGTTTGACATAGAGCTAGTGCATGGAAAGTGTTAAAATACAACTCTTTGAAGCACCCTAGGTGTGCCCTTTCTAAAAATATATGGTTTGATGGGGGTAAATTACTTTGGCCGGCTTCAAAAATGTCCCAAATAGGACATGGGTGCATGATGACGAAATGTGAAAATTCCAAGTTGGAAAACTGAAATGCGCACCCCCCAAATAAGGCCTATTAGCCCCCAAATGACCCGACATACCTATACATGGGTGGTATCAATTTACTCAGAAGATGTTGCTGAACATATTTTGGGGTGTTTTTTGGCAGTAACCCATAACTGGATTTGACAATTCATGCCTAAAGTACAATGTGTGTGAAAAAATAACAAAAAAGTGACTACCTGAAAGTTTGACATAGAGCTAGTGCATGGAAAGTGTTAAAATACAACTCTTTGAAGCACCCTAGGGTGTGCCCTTTCTAAAAATATATGGTTTGATGGGGGTAAATTACTTTGGCCGGCTTCAAAAATGTCCCAATTAGGACATGGGTGCATGATGACGAAATGTGAAAATTCCAAGTTGGAATAACTGAAATGCGCACCCCCCAAATAAGGCCTATTAGCCCCCAAATGACCCGACATAGCTATACATGGGTGATATCAATTTACTCAGAAGATGTTGCTGAACATATTTTGGGGTGTTTTTTGGCAGTAACCCATAACTGGATTTGACAATTCATGCCTAAAGTACAATGTGTGTGAAAAAATAACACAAAAAGTGACTACCTGAAAGTTTGACATAGAGCTAGTGCATGGAAAGTGTTAAAATACAACTCTTTGAAGCACCCTAGGGTGTGCCCTTTCTAAAAATATATGGTTTGATGGGGGTAAATTACTTTGGCCGGCTTCAAAAATGTCCCAAATAGGACATGGGTGCATGATGACGAAATGTGAAAATTCCAAGTTGGAAAACTGAAATGCGCACCCCCCAAATAAGGCCTATTAGCCCCCAAATGACCCAACATAGCTATACATGGGTGGTATCAATTTACTCAGAAGATGTTGCTGAACATATTTTGGGGTGTTTTTTGGCAGTAACCCATAACTGGATTTGACAATTCATGCCTAAAGTACAATGTGTGTGAAAAAATAACCCGAAAAGTGACTACCTGAAAGTTTGACATAGAGCTAGTGCATGGAAAGTGTTAAAATACAACTCTTTGAAGTACCCTAGGGTGTGCCCTTTCTAAAAATATATGGTTTGATGGGGGTAAATTACTTTGGCCGGCTTCAAAAATGTCCCAAATAGGACATGGGTGCATGATGACGAAATGTGAAAATTCCAAGTTGGAAAACTGAAATGCGCACCCCCCAAATAAGGCCTATTAGCCCCCAAATCACCCGACATACCTATACATGGGTGGTATCAATTTACTCAGAAGATGTTGCTGAACATAGTTTGGGGTGTTTTTTGGCAGTAACCATAACTGGATTTGACAATTCATGCCTAAAGTACAATGTGTGTGAAAAAATAACACAAAAAGTGACTACCTGAAAGTTTGACATAGAGCTAGTGCATGGAAAGTGTTAAAATACAACTCTTTGAAGCACCCTAGGGTGTGCCCTTTCTAAAAATATATGGTTTGATGGGGGTAAATTACTTTGGCCGGCTTCAAAAATGTCCCAAATAGGACATGGGTGCATGATGACGAAATGTGAAAATTCCACGTTGGAAAACTGAAATGCGCACCCCCCAAATAAGGCCTATTAGCCCCCAAATGACCCGACATACCTATACATGGGTGGTATCAATTTACTCAGAAGATGTTGCTGAACATATTTTGGGGTGTTTTTTGGGAGTAACCCATAACTGGATTTGACAATTCATGCCTAAAGTACAATGTGTGTGAAAAAATAACCCAAAAAGGGACTACCTGAAAGTTTGACATAGAGCTAGTGCATGGAAAGTGTTAAAATACAACTCTTTGAAGCACCCTAGGGTGTGCCCTTTCTAAAAATATATGGTTTGATGGGGGTAAATTACTTTGGCCGGCTTCAAAAATGTCCCAAATAGGACATGCGTGCATGATGACGAAATGTGAAAATTCCAAGTTGGAAAACTGAAATGCGCACCCCCCAAATAAGGCCTATTAGCCCCCAAATGACCCGACATACCTATACATGGGTGGTATCAATTTACTCAGAAGATGTTGCTGAACATATATTGGGGTGCTCTTTGGCAGTAAACCTTAAAGTTCACAGTACATGTATTCTTAAATTGCGTTCAAAAAAAAAATCACCAAAAAATTTTTTTTTCTCAAACTTTGGCATAGATTTGTGGTAAAATGGTTTGCATGGAAAGAGTCAAAATACCCCAAGTTTAATACCTTGATTTGTGTACTTTAAAAAATATGTATATGTGGAGGGTTATTCAGGAATTAGTGACAGATATCAGTGTTACAATGTCACTATCACTAGTTTTGAAAATAAACTCTTTGGAAATGGCAAAGTGCTACTTGCACTTATTGTTGCATAAAATAAGGAAAAAAGCGAGGAATATGTAAACATTGGGTATTGCTAAACTCAGTACTAAATTTAGAAACTACTAAGGAATTAATTTTTTTTGACGGTTGTTGATACATAAGAAATTTTGGGGGTCAAAGTTCGAAAAAGTGGTGTTTTTTCAATTTGTTTGTCATATTTCCCAATATTTTTTATAGTAAATTATATGAAATGATGAAAAAAATGGTATCTTTATAAAGTCCATTTAATGACGAGAAAAACAGTGTAAAATATGTGTGGGTTACATAAACGAGTAAGAGGAAAATTTGACGTAAACACTAAGAGCGCAGAAACGTAAAAACAGCAGCGGTCACTAAAGGACGGATTTGTGTAAAACCGCCCGGTCACTAAGGGGTTAAACAATGTCTAGATGACTTCCTGCAAAAACATAATAGTAAGGGTTTATAAGATTTAATATGTGGGTAAAACCTGCTTGACCCAAGGAGAAATCTGACTGCCATCTGGGGCCAAAAAGGAATGTTTTACCAGTATGTTGCATGTTTAGAGAGCACTTCAGACTGGGTTTTTTGCCTTCTTTTGGATCAACAGGAGTAGGTGATGTGTGAAAGGCTGGACTTGATTGATGCATTTCTTTCTTCAGCCTGTGTAACTATGTGTAACCATACAATAAATGTTATCCAGAATCTGCAAGTTAGGCGGGCACTGTTCTCATAATATATACCGCTTGAATAAATTATTCCTCCTTCCTTGATTCATTTTTTTTTTCATCTTCAACAGACCAAGGATATCTTTTATATTTTGAACTCCTGGAGAGAAACATGAAAGACAACCTCGAGTGAATGTTGCGGGTAGAGGTCTGTAAATAACTGATTAAAGTATAAATATCTATTATGATGCGGTGGTAGACCTTAAAGATTTTTTTCCACTGATACAGAATCATATTTAAAGCACATGCAAACCTTCAACATACATCACTGCTGGTTATTATGTACTGTACATTAATAACTAACCCATCCAGAAGTGGTGAACTTGTCCTGAGATCACTGCTTACTGGAAAACATTTTGTTCGATTCCAGAAAATCATCAATGTTGTATTTCACCAAACAAAACAGTGGACTTTTTCTCTAAGCTATAGCAGTGTCATGAAGGATAATTCTTTTTTAATCGTTTTTTCCTGTGCTGAATTAAAAGATAATTAAATTTATGCAAATGTTTTGTTTGTAACTATTTTATTGGAAATAAAATAGATATTTCTTTTGGGTTGCCTTTCCTTTGTAGCAGAAATAGACACCTAAACCTAACCAGAGCTCTGGCAACTCTACAGACATTAATTAAAACTGGGAAGTTTACAAAACCTCTGGTTATGTTTACACCAGGCTTGGCAAAAAAAAATGCTTACACTTATTTTGGGATTAATTCCCTATCAAATTAACCCAACTTAAATTGGGCATGCCATGTGCACTTTAAGGACTCTATTCCATAGTGAACGCGAATTGTAGCATTTAGATGAGTAAGCATTAACTCTAGGATATGTGAATAACGCATGCCCCCCTATATTACCTTCCTGGCGCTAAACCCATGAAAAAATCCTTTGGCGCATCAGTGTTTGTGCAAGTTTACTGTACTCTGCGCTCCCATGTTAAGTATAGGATTTGCAATCAGTAATTAGGATACGTAAGGTATTACATAGTCCTACCGCTAATTACCACAGTGATGTGCAAACCAAAAATTTAGCTGCTCCTAAATCCTGGCGCTAACTGATTACACTCTTGCAAAATCATTTAGCACCAACTGCTAAAAAGGGGCTTGGACCATTGCCAAATCGATCAGCATTTAGACAATTGCTGCCTGGCACCCAGTACCACTGCAGCTTCCATGCTATTGTAATTCTCCCTAGTGGTCCGATGGGTGGTGCTACAGTAGTCCCAGGTGGTTCGATCTGAGACCAGTGTGGTCTGCACCTCTAATGAGTGCAGGCTAAATAACTGCTCTCTTCTGGTGCCAGCATTCAGTGTGAGTCACATTAATGTAATACTCAATGGAGATGAAGACTGCATTGCATTTGCACATATCTTAAGTTTACAATCATAACATACTACACACACATACAGGGTTATTCAGAGAATCGAAAAGCCACTGCACGTTCGGTGACTTGTCGTTCTCTTCAATTCGGTGTGATTTGGCGATCCCATTTTGGCGACTCTGCGGTGTATTCAGCATGCACCACGGGGCCGCCGTAATGCAGGGAAAAGCCGCCGAACACTCACCGCAAAACCTGCCGAACGCTGACAGAAACCTTCAAAAACATCTGGATTAACCCCGCCGGAGAAACCCGAGTAGCCGCCGATCACAGCGCAGAGCAGCTTCCGGAAAAAGCCGACACCGCAACGAGTGAAAAAAAACAAAAAACAGTAAGCTTCAATGTTTGAAAAGTGAAACGCTGTTTGCAAAGAAACTACAGAACGAAAATGTCTGAAATTTACATAAGATCCAATGAATGATAATAAAAAGGGCTAAAATCTATAAATAAAGAGACTTTTTACTGCAGAATATTATAATGAACGATTTATTAGATATTGAATTAAAATGGGAATATTTTTAACATTGAAGCCTATGAGATTTGCCTGAATAAACCTGTCGAAAGAAACCACCGAACAGCAGGGCACTTCGGCAACTTTTCACTGCTGGTTTTTGTTCTCTGATTAGACGAAGCATTGCTTCTCTATGGGGATTTCACTGCCCTCGAACAGGCACTGTATGCGTATGTGCAGGCGATTTGCCAAGATTTGGCAAACTGCCTGCTCTCTGGATAGCCGAATGGTCAGGAAAGGTAATCGTATGCTGAATTTCAGTGGTCGGTTACCTTTCAGCCACAATTCGGATCTCTTTGAATAACCCTGACATTAATTATATAAACCATTGTAACAGTCATCAGATAATAGGGCAGTGTTTGCCTAACAAAGGAGATTGACAAACTTCTCAAATATACAGCAGATAAACAGACAATGAAATTCTTACCTAACACCAATTACACAAACCCACTCCATCCCAAATCCAAAGTGACGCATATCATACTGCTCTTTAGATTTTTTTGGAGAAGTGAGTTAGCAATGTGGAAGCAGAGGACATGTGGAAGTTGCCTATAGACCAGAGCGATCTAGTAGATTAGTTAGGAAGACATGTAAGGGTGAAGTGGAATCAGGCTGGAAGATGGTCGCTATTATGAGCCAAGCGGCCATCTTGTTCAGAATATTGGTTCACTTGCAAATAACTAGGTACATTTCAATAGACACTAGAATGAAGCTTACATAGAATTTTAGGAATGTGGTAGATTAACAGAGAAGCAATTAAACGAAGGGAAAATCCGGCCAGCTCTTGGCACGGAGAGACAGGATGACAAATGGATACTGCAAGGTCACTGAGGCCTGCGGAGAGACAAAGAGAGCATAGAAACCAGACCATGCTTTATCTGTAACAAATAAACATAGCCTTTAGGGAGGTGGGCACGGCCCAGATTGAGTGCGGCAGCAAATCACAAACTGTCAGACTAACATGAAGTTTGCCAATTTACGGTCAATGTATGGAATGCATTTGTACTAACAATGGGAGGTATTAACCCACGTGGGGTGGAATAAAGTGTCACCGGGAGGTGGGCTAATTGGGATGTACCTAATTATGTATTCGGGGTATAAGACCCCTCGTCGGGGTGAGAATGGGGCTCATTCTTTGCGATTGAATCCTGTGTGAGCATTTGTGTGACGACACAATAAAGTTTGCCTTTCCTGAAGAGACTCGTGTTCAGACAATCCTTGCTTGTGTCCGGTCCGGCGCCGTCCTGAAGTGAACCCAGTGTTTCCGGTTACATTTCTTGGGGGCTCGATAGCCGGGATACGGGCCCTTGCCGGCACAGCAACGGCTGCTGAACACTGTAGCGGTTGACTGCAGGTGCGAGTGATCCCGTCGGTTGGGCGTCCGTTGAAGGTGAGCTGACATCTGCAGGCGCCAAGCAGGATTTCCTGTTCAGTGGACCTCGTCTCGTCCCAAACGGACCCCCGGCCCGGCAAGCTGGGACACCACCGAGTCTGAGGAAACAGCGAGCAGCGTGGCGATAGGTAAAGTGTCTTCTATGTTTGTATGTGTATCAGAGATACCGGTATAAAGGGAAACGTCCGACCGAAAGTCGGATAAGGAGACCCGCGGCCACGGTCTCGTTGACATACTGAGCCCGCCGCCGAAAGCACAGACAAGCAAAAGAGCCAGAGTGGCTAGCGCGTGTCTGGACCCGGGGATCAGATGTTAACTAAAGGGTAGTTCTGTAAGAGAGGGAGAAAGTAGCCACGTGGAGTCGATAGTCATAGTCAGTGTTTGTAAACAGAGCTTCTGCACGTGGACCAGGAAAGGAGGAGGGATTTCTGTGACTGGGCTGAGAGCCCTGAGTCAGTGCTAGTGTGTACGTCGTGTAGTGAAGAGGGCCAATTGAGGTCAGAGGTAGCTGCAGAGGTAGTGGTGCCGGGTGGGTAGATTGCCCATAGGCAAATTGGAATTGCAGACGGGAGTGTTGCTATAGAACGGGGTGCACATAGTCACAAGCAGGCAAGAGTTAGAGTTCAATCAATGGGGTATAAGGAGCCAAAAGGAGGGACGGCGTGCCCTCAGCTAGTAGAAAGAGTTGAATTGTTTATGTTTTGTTTTGTGCTGAAAGTATCTGGTACAGTGCGTGCTGTGAGTGATTTGAATGCTGTGAGTGAACGAGCGCCTACTCGCCCTGCGAGAAAGCAAACTTGAGAGTGGACTCCCAAGGTACGTTTCCGGCTCAGGCGACTGCAGTCCGGCTACTAACGGAGGAAGCGGGTCAGACACATGAGAATTGTTGGCTGAAGTACCAGACTGTAGATTCTAATTGTCATTGCTAAAAAGTAATATCTGTATTGTTAAAAGGGTTACTGTTATTTTTAAGGGAAACAATGGGTAACGGGTCATCTAAGCCCAAGAAGGTGAAGGAGGGTGAGACGCCCCTAGGGTATATGGTGCGGAATTTTGAAGCGTTATATACAACGCATGATTATGGTGTGGAGTTAACTAAGGAGAAGCTAACATTAATGTATACAATTGTGTGGCCACTGTTAGTTCCAGAGTGGCCAGAGCAGGGGTCAATGGACCCCGAGCTGATACAGAGAGTGCATTCCCAAGTTACCGGGAAATGCGGACATCCTGAGCAGTACCCGTATATAGATATATGGAGATACTGTGTAAAAGATAATAGTCATTTTATGATGATGGCGGGACAACACAAGAAGCAGGTACCACCAAATAATAAAGAGAAAGAGAGATCGGTGTTGGTAGAACACCCAGAGGAGGGTGATTCTTTGCCCCTGCCATACCCGTCATGTTACGGGGCAGCTAGAGAAGCTTTGAGTGCCGCGATTGCGCGGGCGGAGAGGGGGAGCAGGCAGCTGCTACTTCCCGGCCGGCTCCCTTCGCTCCGTCACGCGGGGTTGTGGAAGAAGAACAGGGGGCAGCGGGTGGAGGAGACAGAGAGGTCCCACCAGGAAAAATTGAGATGCCCGATGGGAGCATATATAAATTAGTATCCCAGGAGGATAGCGATAATGAGAGTGAAGATGAGAAACAGGGGGTTACCACTCGCGCAGCGAATAATATACATAAACCCCGGGAACCATATCAGCACAATCCCTATAAGAGTGGGATGCAATTGCCCCTACGGGAAGTGCCAGGTCCTTTACTGGTGAATGGAGCTCCTGGGCAGTGCAATACAGTAACACAATGTTCACGACAACAGATCTTTTTAACTGGAAAACACACACACCACTGTACTCCACTAATCCCGCAGCAGTGGCCAGCATGATAGAGTCAGTTATGCTCACACATAACCCCACATGGGCAGATTGTCAGCAATTAATGTTGACAATGTTTACCACAGAGGAAAGAGCCCGGATAAATAGTAGCGCGCAGAAGATTTTACTCGCCCAAGCCGTAGCAGATGCTAAGCCCCAGCCAGAAGCGTGGGCAGAGGAACACTATCCCAAAACAGATCCCAAGTGGCCGTACAGCACCGCAGAGGGTATTGCCCACCTGCAGACGTACAGAACAGCAGTAATAATGGGTGTTAAAGCAGGAGGGAAGAAACCCACAAACATGGGAAAAATATCTGACGTGGTACAAGAAGCTAAGGAGTCTCCAAGTGCATTTTTGGAGAGATTACTAGATGCATATAGGATGCATAGTCCTATTGATCCGGAGGCAGTGGAGAATCCGAGGTTAATTAATTCTTCGTATGTGAGACAGTCACAGAGGGATATACGGAATAAAATACAGAGATTAGATGGGTTTTTGGGAAAAGGTATTAGCGAATTGGTAGAGATTGCTAATAAAGTGTTTCATAACCAGGATCTAGAGGAAAAACGGGAGGAAATAAAAAGACAAAGAGGACACACAGGTGTTGTGGGCTATATGGGGAATGGTGGAGGAAGAGGTGCCCCGGACAGAGGGAGAGCAAGGGGAAGGGGGGGGCTAGAGGAAGAGGTAGGGGAGCTTCTAGGGAACCCCTGGGACCCAACCAGTGCGCCTGGTGCCGGGGTGAAGGTCACTGGAAAAACGACTGTCCTGCATTTTTGGCTAAATTTGGTGGACAAGGGGAGGTTGGGGAATCGGGAGGTCAAGCCACCCATGGTCAGGTAACAGACGGCAGATACGAGAGAAGTGAGGGTGCCGGAGCAGGGTTTGTGGGATTGGCGGGAACGTCATTTGAAGGGCAGGATTCATATTGACAAGGACCTGGGCCCATCCCGCTCAGTAACCACGAGCCCACGGTCACTATGAGAGTGGGAAATAAAGATGAAATTTTTATGGTTGACACCGGTGCCGAATATTCTGTTGTAACTCAGCAAATTGCACCCCCAGTGGGAAATGAAGTTGATATTATGGGAGCAATGGGAGTGTCTGCTAAGTACCCTTTCCTTGCTTCTCAAAAATGTAGTGTGGGTGGGCATAATGTTGAACATGAATTTTTGTATATGCCCGAATGTCCCATCCAGCTCCTGGGGCGGGATATCCTTTGCAAATTGCAAGCCCAAATTACATTCCTTCCCGGGGGACACGCTCAATTAGACCTGCCTGAGAGTGGCAGCTCTGCTCGGCAGTATAACCCAGCCAGTCAGCACCCCCAATCTGTGAAAATTGCAGTAATTATGCCAAGAGAGGAAGAATGGCGCACAGCACCAACCCCGCCGGCAAGTCCGGACCCGCACACACTACTCCTCGAAATTCCTGGGGTGTGGGCGGAGGAAAATCCGCCCGGACTAGCTGTAAATATTCCCCCAGTGTACGTCGATTTTAAAGCCTGGTGCAACGTCTGTGGCTTTAAGACAATATCATATCCCACAAAAAGCCAAGCAGAATATCCAGACACATTTACAGAGACTTAAAAATCACGGCATATTGAAATTCTGCATGTCAACGTGGAACACACCCCTGTTGCCAGTACTGAAAGAGGGCACACAAGAGTACCGCCCGTCCAAGATTTATGAGCTGTTAACGAAGCCACAGTAACCCTACACCCTGTGGTTCCTAATCCATACAATTTGCTGGCGTTAATTCCCGGAGATACGAAATATTACACGGTGCTTGATTTAAAAGACGCTTTCTTTTGCATCCGCCTGGCTCCAGCAAGCCAGCCCCTTTTTGCATTTCAGTGGGAAGAGTCCACCACGGGGGCGCGCCATCAAATGACCTGGACACGCCTCCCTCAAGGATTCAAGAACTCGCCCACGATTTTCGGATGCGCGCTCAGCCAAGATCTCCTCTCCTTCAACGCTCAGCCAGACAAAGTTGTCTTGTTACAATATGTAGATGATTTATTACTGGCTTCTCCCACAGAAAAAGACTGTTTATCTGCCACAAAAGCCCTGCTACATCTACTATGCCAAGCAGGATACAGAGTGTCAAGAAAGAAAGCACAAATATGCAAAGAAAGTGTAAAATACTTAGGTTTCCAATCAACGGGTACTGAGCGCGCATTGGGGGCTGAAAGAAAAGAAGCAGTATGCCGAATACCCCAACCAAAGACCAGAAGACAAGTCCGTGAGTTTCTGGGAGCTGCAGGCTTCTGCCGCCTGTGGATCCCCAACTTCGCAGATATTGCCAAGCCCCTTCATCAAGCCACAAAGGGGGGAGAACAAGATCCCTTCCACTGGGAAGAAGAGCAAACAGCAGCGTTTCTGAAATTAAAGACACTGTTAATGGAAGCTCCTGCACTGGGACTACCAGATCACAGCAAGCCCTTCCAGCTGTATGTGCATGAACACAATCAAACAGCAACAGGAGTGTTGATCCAAAGTTTCGGCTCTTGGCTAAGGCCTGTGGCCTACCTCTCCAAGCAACTTGACCCTGTGGCCTGTGGCCTACCCCCATGCCTGAAAGCAGTGGCAGCCACCGCAATGCTGATAGCAGAAGCAGACAAGCTGACCCTTGGACAAGTTCTTCATGTCAAGGTGCCCCATGCTGTCAAGGCCCTGCTGGATGTGAAAGGAAGCTACTGGTTCAGCAACAGCCGGATGACAAAGTACCAAGCTATGATGTGTGAAGATCCACGGGTTCATTTGGACCTCATTGCTACCTTGAACCCTGCTACTCTACTACCTGACTGTGAAGAGGATCCAGATCATGAATGCCTCCAAGTCCTGGAAGAAGTGTTCAGTAGCAGGCCAGATTTGAAAGACGTACCCCTAGACAAATACGATCTACAGTTATTCACTGATGGTAGCAGCTACATGGATGATGGGAAGAAAGTCTCCAGCTATGCAGTAGTCTCAGCAGAAGAAATTATCGAAGCAAATCCACTACCAGGCCATACATCTGCACAACTGGCTGAAATAACAGCCCTAACCAGAGCTCTAGAAATCTCCGAAGGCAAAAGAGTAAACATCTACACTGATTCCAAGTACGCCTTCATGACTGTCCATGCACATGGTGCACTCTACAAAGAAAGAGGCCTACTTACTTCCTCAGGACAACAAATCAAGTATGCAGCTGAAATCGCGGCCCTCCTAGAAGCTGTATGGAAACCAAGCGCTGTCAGTATGATGCACTGTCGTGGCCACCAAAAGGGTCATGATGAAATCCCAAAAGGCAACAGGCGCGCTGACCAGGCCGCAAAAGCAGCTGCAAAACCACCGCTAACAATTGATCAAGCCAAAGTTCTACTCTGCAAGCAAGAGCCTCAACCTCCCATGCCAAACTACGAATTCTACATGAATTGGAGAAGATTTGAACCCAAAGGCGAGTTCATTGAAATAATATTGCACAAATGGCGAGATGATTACGAACTATTAGAACTTAATCATGATTATATCCAATGGCTCTTCCCAACTCAGACTCAAGGCCGAAATTTCTATTCCACTCCTCTGAACCCGCAAGAGACATGCCTAATGATTAACACCTCAGAAGTTAAGCAAAGACTACGCAGAGCCTACAAAATGATGCTGAAATTCTTCGGCATAAAAGTAATGGGGGAGGGTGAAGAAGACACAAAAGTAACCGAAGTTGAACGAGCAGAAAATTTCGCCTCACGTTTTGAAAATTTGACAACCAACCCTCATAATAATCTACGGATTACACGAATACTGCCAAGTTTGGGAGAGTTGGGAGCAGAAGAATATCAAGCTCCATTGGTGAGGTTCTTCCTCAAGGAGATCCTTATCAAGAACAGACTGCCAAGAATGAAGAAAAGTGCAATGAACTTTTTCATACCAGCAGTAAGAGATTCACAAGACAGACAAGATCTGCTGTTCTTCGCATGGCAATACTATTTCCCGAAAGAAGAATTTGTCTGGGGAAACCATGGAGAATTGGCACGATACAAAGCAAAACCAGTGGTGGCTGCACTCCTACCGGCACCACTGAGTGAATGGACACCTGTGTATTCAGAAAAAGAAAAGAAATGGATGTCGGGAGAACAAGGCGAATATGTAGAAGACGGGTGGTACCAACTGAAGAATGGACAAATAGTCCTCCCAGCAACATTGGCCCCTGAAATTGTAAGAACACTCCACGCAAGTACCCATGGAGGGAGAGAAATGATGGAACAGCAACTAGAGCCACATTTCTACGTACCCGGACTGTCAGTAGTCTGCAAAGCAATAGCCCAGCAGTGTGTGACATGTGCCAAGAACAACCCGAGAACCTCCAGGGAAGCAGCCAATCGGGCTATCCCCAATGGCATCACTACAAATAGACTTTACAGTGTTGCCGCCCTGCAAAGGATACAAATACCTACTGGTAATGGTGTGTACTCTGACAGGATGGGTGGAAGCTTTCCCAACGAGAACTGAAAAGACTGTGGAAGTGGTGAAGAGTCTGATGAAAGAAATAATACCACGCTATGGTCTTCCTCTCGAGATAGGGTCGAACAATGGCCCTGCATTCATACAGAACTGTTTACAACAGCTTGCCCGTCTGTTGGGCATCACCTGGAAGCTACATACTGCCTACAGGCCCCAAAGCTCGGGAAAAGTCGAGAGAATGAACCGTACCCTAAAGACTTTGATGTCCAAATTGTGCCAAGAGACGTCGCTAGACTGGTTGGATGTGCTGCCGATAGTCCTCTTGCACATTAGGTGCAGGCCAACCCCCCCAATTAAAGCTAAGTCCGTACGAACTCATGTTTGGACGGCCTACCCCTCTGATTAATGGACTAAGGGGGGACCTTCGGGCATTGGGAGAAACTAAACTAAATAATCAGGTTGTACTGTTGGGTAAATCAATGCAGAAATTGAATACTTGGGTGGGAGATAACATACCTCACTTTTTATATCCCCCACTGCACAAGTATTGTCCAGGTGATTCAGTATGGGTGAAAGAGTGGAAAAATGACCCACTAGGCCCAAAGTGGAGAGGTCCTTACCTTGTCCTGTTATCAACCCCTACAGCAGTAAAGGTTGCCGAGGTGGTCCCGTGGATACATCACTCCAGGTTGAAAGTAGCTGCAGCCAATTTGTACCATTTGTGGTACTGATTTTGTACCTTGCAAACTTGATTTATGGACTCTCGCATGGAGCATGCCCCAGGTGCCCAAGCACTGCCGGGAAAGTGGATATTTCCCATATCTGGAATGGTACGCACCCGGTGATGGAGAATCGCACTATGTGGAGACAAAAACGAGAAGCGACATCTGAGATTTTGCCAAGAGGACACTTACTTGTGCAATTTAAATATGACTATGCTAAAAAGTCTGGGCAAACTGCATGCTGGGTGTGTAGTAGGTTGCACCCAGAAACAATCCACATACCATTTGCCTCTGTTCCAATGAATTTGAGCATGTTTGCATCAGGGAATGTCACAATACACTCTTTTGATGCACCAAGGGAGAAATCAGAATCATTCAGTCCCGGGTACCCCATAATAGGGTCAGTATACCCACCAGAATGGTGCTTCCAATTAGGACCAGATAAAGAAACACACAAGGAGGGTGGGGGATGCTACTCAAGCAAGTTTAACTGGACATCATACATTTACACATTCGACACAAAGGAACAGGCAAATTTTCTATACATACGATGTAGAAAACTCACGAGTGAACAAGAGGAAGTGATTGCAAATGTGACGAATGGGAAGCAGAGTGCACTGGATATGATGAGACGACTGAGACGACTGACAATAGAGATAGCAAAAGGAACACTACATTTGTCACCATTCATATTGAAAGGGGGGTACCAGGTGTGTTGTGGAAAGGTGTGTTACACATGGGTGCCACCAACAATAACGGGAATGTGTTATTTGGCAAAACTGATCCCGATCCAGAGGGTAAGGGGGGAAGACACTAATACAGACACAGCACTCCACCCTAGGTACCCACTGGTGTTTGAAAGACAGAAGAGAGAGTTGTTTAGAAAGGTGGATCGGATATGGTCATGGCTGCCGGCATGGACTGGATGGGGGAGAGAGTTGATGGTGAGACTGAACAGTTATGCCAGTCTGATGGATGAGATTCTGAATAAAACTAGTATGGACATTCAGTTGTTGAATCTGGAGGTGCGTGAGATACGGAAGATGCAGATGATAGATGACATGGCGCTTGAACAAATCAGTGCGGCCCTGAATGTATTTAGTGAGATGACAATGCATTATGAATGTTGCACCTTCATCAGGAACACCACACATGATGTCCCAGACTACTACCAGGTAATCCAGGATCCCCAAGAGAAGGTAGCACAGCTGCAGAACACAGCAAGGAGAATCGCTGCTGATGGCTGGAATCCACTCCGTGGGTTCGGAGCAATCGGAGAGTGGTTTGGATCCATCTTGAGATTCATCTCACAGATCGGATTCATGATTCTGATGATAGTGGTGATGTTGGTCGTAGGAACACTGACATACCGCATAGGGCTATGCCTATGGCCACTGTGCAAGAAAGTACTGACACCTACACAGACACAAAAGATACCACTGATGATCCCACAAGACATGTTCCCAACAAAAATAGGTCCCGTAAAGTATGAGGAGTTTAAGAATAGCGGGGTGTGATGGCTACAAGCATCAGGAAAAGAACCTGAGGCTTGAGCCAAGGGGGGAATGAAGTGGAATCAGGCTGGAAGATGGTCGCTATTATGAGCTAAGCGGCCATCTTGTTCAGAATATTGGTTCACTTGCAAATAACTAGGTAGATTTCAATAGACACTAGAATGAAGTTTACATAGAATTTTAGGAATGTGGTAGATTAACAGAGAAGCAATTAAACGAAGGGAAAATCCGGCCAGCTCTTGCCACGGAGAGACAGGATGACAAATGGATACTGCAAGGTCACTGAGGCCTGCGGAGAGACAAAGAGAGCGTAGAAACCAGACCATGCTTTATCTGTAACAAATTAACATAGCCTTTAGGGAGGTGGGCACGGCCCGGATTGAGTGCGGCAGCAAATCACAAACTGTCAGACTAACATGAAGTTTGCTAATTTACAGTCAATGTATGGAATGCCTTTGTACTAACAATGGGAGGTATTAACCCACGTGGGGTGGAATAAAGTGTCACCGGGAGGTGGGCTAATTGGGATGTACCTAATTATGTATTCGGGGTATAAGACCCCTCGTCGGGGTGAGAACGGGGCTCATTCTTTGCGATTCAATCCTGTGTGAGCATTTGTGTGACGACACAATAAAGTTTGCCTTTCCTGAAGAGACTCGTGTTCAGACAATCCTTGCTTGTGTCCGGTCCGGCGCCGTCCTGAAGTGAACCCAGTGTTTCTGGTTACAAGGGGGGTTAAGATACTGAGGGCATTCAATGTGAGCATCTGTATTTTAAACTTTATCCTGGAGGTACAGGAAGATGTTTGAGGGACTGGCAGAGGGGAGAGCTATGTGAGGGATGTCAGGTGAGAAAAAGAAGACTGGCAGCAGCATTCATTAGTACTGAGGCATGACGGAATTGGAACAACGAAGTTTAAGGATTTTCCCTGTTTGAGCAAGAAGTAGAAAGTTGGGAGGAGTTTCCCTTTGTTCCCAGTTTGTTGCTGGGATTGGATTTAGGGCAGATAACAGAAAGGGGGAGGGGTAGTTGGTAGTAAAAAGGGAGTGCACGAGGCAGAAGATCAGTTCTAAACTTTTTTCTGTTGTGTTACTGGACCTTGAATGCTGTGCTGCATCACGATGCCTGGAAGGAAGAGATCCGTGCCCAAAAAGATTTCTGGATGGAGAGTCAATGGACAGCCCAGCAGGAGCCTGTTGCTGGATCGAAGAGGAGCGGAGCTGGACCTGCAAAGAGAAAATTTCAGGGAGTATCAGCTGCTGCTGGCACTCCGCGGACTTCTCTGGCTACAGAGCGTGTACTTTCCCCCTGTCCTTCTCTCACTTCTCTATCTCCAATTTTGGCTGGTTCTAATTTTTCTCTGCTTGCTCCTATCCCCTCTGCTCCCTCTCTGTCCCTTCCTCGCCTCTGTCTGTCCCACCTTCCCATTTGGTGTTGATGCAGGGCCTGATCAGGTGGCTGATCGGCGCTCATGCCACTGGGCTGCGCAAACTGGCAGTGCCCCGATGTTTCGGCAGAGGGGCGCGTATGCTGTTGATGTGGCCCGGTCTGGGAACCTCCCCGGCCACTCTGGGCTGTTTTCTTCTCCTCCTCGTGGCCGTCCGCCATCTTCTTTCCCAGCGATGGTGGATGTGCGGCCGGCCAGCCCTTCGCCCCACCCACAGGACATCAGAGTGCCGGAACCATGCGGCCCTGGTGCTCGAGGGTGGGCGGGCCCAATGCAATTTTCCCCGGTGCCAAATTCAAACTTGCTAAGGAGCCTTCCTATGCTTCCCCTGCATACCGATCGCGGTATGAGGGCACATTGCAGCTGGGATTTTGCCAGCAGGGACAGGGCACAATTTATGCGCATCGGTGGCTCATCAAGTGTTCACCAGTGGCATGTTTTTGCAGGTAGAGGCAGCGATGGTGGGAATTATAGTAGAGGGGTTAATACGCAGGGGGAGGCCTTGCAGTTTGGGGGGGTCCTGAGGGGTGGGGGCCCGAGGTCAGTGTGTACGGGGGGTATCGCTTAGACCCTCATTGTGACAAATTTCAGGATGGTGGGTTGGGTGGCACAGGGGGGAGGTTTCCATAGGTTCAGGCATGGAGCTATTTCCCCCTCTTCCTCCGGGTCTGGCCCCATCATCGAGTCCACGGGTGGTGGGTAGGGATATGGCAGGGACAGGTCGGGTAACTTGTACATGCGTGTGTAGGAGCCGTTCCAGCAGGGGCGGGAGACCGTCAGTGAACCGGACACTAATGTTTTGCGTTTACATGAGATGGACCATGGTTCTGCAGTGTGGACTCGCAGCGGCCCAATGGAAATGGACAAGCGAAAGGAGCAGACGGACGGGTGGAAGGCATGGAGCGGCAAAGCACCAGCAAGGAAGGAGCTGTTCATTGAGAGGCTCGATGGGAGCAGCAAAAAAGGTAAGAGAAAGAGGGTTAGGGTTTCTTCGAGTGATAGTTCGGAAGGAGATTCTAGTTTAGCATCGGTTTCTGGGGGGAGGGGAGGGGTGCGGGTAAAAAACTGTTTAAAATGGTTAGGAAGTTGTATGGAAACCATAGAAATGAAAGTACAGAATTGGAGGAGGATAGCGCTGATAGTGTGTCAGACAGCGGGGAGGAGAATGATTCCAGGGTACCAGGTTGTTTCCCTTGTACTCTAAAGTGGTCATTTGCACTCTAAAGTGGTCAGGAAGGTGCAGGAGGGAAAGTACGTGGACTTATTTGCGATAACCAGGGAGGCAGTTGTGAGCAAAGGAAGAGGAGGGGAACATTTTAAGAAAATGGGCACATTTATGGAATGGGTAAAAGGTTTTGCCGTTTACGCAGAATGTTTTCTAAGTAAACATCCTGATCAGGTAACGTATTTTATGTTACTTGCACTTGATCGCAGATTGTGCCACTGGAGGTTTTTCTTGGCGGGATTATGATGCCGAGTTTAGAAGTAGCGTAGGGACAGGGAGGAAGGGAAGGAAGGATTTTGGGGTTAAGGTCCTGGATACTTGGTCGAGACTGGTGAAGGTGGGAGATGGGCATGGGTCAGGAAGTCAAGGAGTGCACAGGTCGTTTCGGAGGGAGGTTAAAGAGTGCTGGGCATTTAACGACAAGCGTTGCGAAAAGGGAATGTCATGCAGATTTAAACGTGTGTAAATTCTGTGGGGGTGCCCATCCCGGGGTGGATTGTAGGAGGGACGTAGACTTAATTCCTTTTGTGCAAATGCGAAGTGGACAGGAGGAAATGTGGGGCCTGGCCAGAAGACCATTGCAGGTAAATGGGCTTGTTGCGTAGTTGGTGGAATATCCGAAAATTGAGGATAGGATGTTGTTACATGATGCCTTTTAAGAATGGTTTTAGGGTGCCAGTTTGGGGAAAAGTTATGGGGGGGGAGTAGGGTAAAAAATTTAAAATCAGCTTATGACTTGCCAGAGGTTTTGAGGGAAAAATTGGGTAAGGAGGTGCTATTGGGTAGAATGGCAGGTCCATTTCAGAAATCCCCGATCACGGATTTGGTTGTTTCACCCTTGGGGGTTGTTCCTAAGAAAGAAATGGGGAAGTACAGGATGATCCAGCATCTATCTTATCCAAGAGGTCAGTCCGCGAACGATGCTATTAGCAGGGAGGTCGCTTCTGTTACATACCAGTCATTTGACCAGGCGGTGGATTTGGTGAAGGAAGCTGGAAAGGGGGCAGAGTTAGCAAAGGTCGATATTGAATCAGCTTTCAGGCTGTTGCCATTGCATCCAGAGAGTTTTAGGTTGATGAGGGGCAATTTTATGTTGACAAGTGGCTGCCCATGGGGTGAGCAATATCCTGCGCTCACTTTGAACGATTTAGCACTTTCTTGCACTGGTTGGTGGAGAAGGAAGCCGACAGGAAGGATATTGTACATTACTTGGATGACTTCTTGATAGTGGGTTCAGAAGGGACTGGTGAATGCGGCAGTGTCATGGTGGTGCTGTTGGGAACATTTAGACGTTTGGGGGTGCCGGTGGCAGAGGATAAGTCAGAGGGGCCCTGTGTGAAGCTGACATTCTTGGGAATTGAAATTGATTCAGTGAGACAGCGGTGCAGATTGCCTGAGGACAAAGTGGCTAAAATGAGGCTGGCTATTCGACAGGCGATGGAAGGGAAGAAAATAAAATTGAAGGATTTAAAGAGATTGTTGGGTTTGCTGAATTTTGCATGCTGGGTGATTCCTGTTGGTAGAATTTTCAAACGGTGTCTGGAAATGTGTACCAGGGGAGTTGCTGGGCCGAATTTTCAAATTAGGTTGGGGCAGCAGGTCAAGTCAGATTTAGAAACATAGAAACATAGAAAAATGTCGGCAGATAAGAACCTTTCGGCCCATCTAGTCTGCCCAATTACATGGATACTTTACCTGGATTTATCTTTTGTTTAGGATAGCCTTATGCCTATCCCATGCCTGCTTAAATTCAATTACTGTTTTGGCCTCTACCACTTCAACTGGAAGGCTGTTCCATGTATCCACCACCCTTTCAGTAAAATAATGCTTCCTGATGTTACTTTTAAACCTTTGCCCCTCTAATCTAAGACTATGTCCTCTTGTTTTGCTACTTTGTTTCCTTTTAAATATACTCCCTTCCTCTACCTTGTGGATTCCCTTTACGTATTTAAATGTTTCTATCATATCTCCTCTCTCTCGTCTTTTTTCGAAGCTGTACATGTTAAGATCGTTAAGCCTTTCCTGGTAACTTTTCTCCTTCAAGCCGTACACCATTTTAGTAGTCCTTCTCTGAACTCTCTCTAAGATGTCTATATCCTTCTGGAGATACGGTCTCCAGTACTGCACACAGTACTCCAAGTGAGGTCTCACCAGTGCTCTGTACAGTGGCATGAGCACTTCCCTTTTCCTACTGCTAATACCTCTCCCTACACAACCAAGCATTCTGCTAGCATTTCCTGCTGCTCTATTACATTGACTACTTACCCTTAGATCCTCTGCAATAATAACCCCTAAATCCCTTTCCTCAGATGTTGAGGTTAGGACTGTATCAATTATTCTATATTCAGCCCTTGGGTTTTTACGCCCCACGTGCATTATCTTGCACTTATCCACATTAAAACTCAATCGCCACAGCTCCGACCATTTTTTTAGTTTACCTAAATCATTTGTCATTTGGCTGATCCCTCCAGGAACATCAACCCTGTTGCAAATCTTTGTGTCATCAGCAAAAATACATACTTTACCATTAATACCTTCTGCAATATCACTAATAAAAATATTAAAGAGAATGGGTCCAAGTACTGACCCCTGAGGTACCCCACTGGTAACAAGACCTTGCGCCAAATAAACTCCATTTACCATTTTTGTTGCCTGTCACTCAGCCACTGCCTAATCCATTCAACAATATTGGAATCCAAGCTCAAAGATTGCAATTTATTGATAAGCCTTCTATGCGGAACAGTATCAAAAGCCTTACTGAAATCTAAATAAGCAATGTCTATTGCACCACCTGTGTCTATTATTTTTGTTACCCAATCAAAAAAATCAATAAGATTAGTTTGGCATGATCTCCCTGAGGTAAACCCATGTTGGTTCTGATCCTGTAATCTATGTGTTTTTAGATGTTCAACAATCCTTTCCTTTAACATGGTTTCCATTAATTTCCCCACTACTGACGTAAGACTAACTGGCCTATAGTTCCCCGATTCCTCCCTACTACCCTTCTTGTAAATGGGCACATTTAGGAGTTTGGGATGTTTTTCTGCAAAGCTTCAATGGGGTGAGATTTTGGGAACAGAGAGTGACAGCAGAGGAGATACAGCTTCTTGCAGACGCGGCAGGTGGTTCAGGATTTGGGGCATACTTGAATGGAAGATGGTGTGCAGGCGAATGGCCTGAGGAGTGGATTCAAAGAGGTTGGGTGAAGAATTTGGTTTTGCTGGAACTTTTTCCCATTGTAGCGGCAGTACAGCTTTGGGGGGTGTAACTGGAGAATAACAGCATTCTGTTTTGGTCTGATAATCAAGGAGTGGTGCAGGTACTGAATAGCATGTCGGCATCATCCCCATAGGTTATAGCCTATGTCCGGTATCTGGTGTTACTGTGTTTGAAACGCAATATAAATTTCAGGGCTAAGCACATACCAGGGGTGAGAAATGTGGTTGCGGATGCATTATCTACATTCAAGTGGGATGTCTTTCGCTGTTTGGCACCTGAGGCGAGCTTGGATGGTGAAAAGTGCCCTTCGTTTCTTTGGTAGATTGGGAACAGTTAGAGGTCATCAACGATTTGTTGAGGAGATCGTTGGCACCCAGAACGTGGGTATCGTATAGTAAGCAATGGGGGGGGGGTTGGAGTGAGTTCAAGGGGGGAAAGGAAGGGTCAGTGGACACGTTGTTTTTACAATACTTGCAGCAATTAAGGAGTAAGGGAATAAAGAAAGGGCAGCTGTGTAGCATTTTAGGCCTGTGTCAGACGAGTGCAGTGTGAACGTCTGTTTTTGTGCACATAATAACGTCCGTTGCAGCATAGAATAATTGCCAATGGAGCCGCCCACACAAAGTGCGTCTGCACCGAACTGCGGTCGCACAACGCACGCGGCAAGCAGACGCAAGTTAGGCAAGAACGTCAAACCGCTAACACAGACGCACAAAAGTGTGCTGCGTCCGCATAGCGGCCTACGTGAGTGAGGAGGGGACGGCAGATGCAGCGTGATTGCGGCCTACAAAACATCCAGACGCCTGACGTTTCCTGGTTTGGCTGTCTGTACCTGTCATGCTGCTGCTGCTGGAAAAATGGACATCGAACGGCTGATCGATGGCGTGCGGGATCACCCCGAATTGGCGCCGTATGACACATGGTCAGATCATGAGCAGAAACTTCAGAGTGAGTAAAAGATTATTTAGTTCATAATCACAATCATAATGAACATAAATATCTGTTAATGAAAAGAAATCATAGTACTCAGAATTCAAATGCTCCCCAGCTGCCAGGGCACCTGACCTGCTTCACTTGTGAAATACGTTGCCAATGCATCGCGATACTGGATGCTGTGTCTGTTGACAGCCACAATGTCATCATTGACAAACTCCTCTAATCCCACAACTGACAAAGAGTCATCAAAATTAAACCCATCCCTCCCACGAACATAATTGTGTAGCACACAGCAACACTTGATGATATCCACTGCAAAATCAACTTTCACATCCAGTGGACGATGGAAAATTCTCCACTTGTTGCTGAGGATGCCGAATGTGCATTCCACATATCTCCTGGTGTGCGACAACCGGTAATAGAAAACCCACTTCCTCAGAGTCAGGTGTGTACCCGAGTAGGGGCGCAACATATGAGTTGACAGTCCAAATGCCTCGTCACCCACGAAGGCATAAGGGACTGTCACCTCACTGCTAGGCAGAGGTGTGGGTCTGGGGACGTTGAGGGTTCCGCTCTCAATCTGCTGCCATAGGGATGAATTGTGGAATAATGTGGAGTCGGAATCCTTCCCATACAAATCCACATATGTGAAATGATAGTTGGCATCTGCCACCGCGAGTAAGCCAATTGAAAAATAATGCTTATAGTTCTGATACAGAGACCCACTCTGCAATGGCTTCACAATGCGGATATGTTTCCCATCGACGGCCCCGAGACAGTTGGGAAAGTTTGCCCTTTCCAGGTATCCTGCTGCACATGCTGCCCATGCCTCCTCTGTGGGTGTGGGTATGCACTCCTCCTTCATGGTGTCGCAGATAGTCTGACACACCTTGCGGACGATCTCACCGGCTGTAGTTCTGCCAACCCAAAAGTTGTAATGCAGGTCCTGCAGACTGCAGCCACTAGCAAGATACCTAGAATAGAAAGAGGACATAGTGGGCTCTATTACACTGTTAACGCTAATAGTAGCGCTCACCTGCTTGAGCACTACCATTAGCTGCGGTATCTACCGCATATTACAATTGTAGCGCTCACCCCCAGAGGAGCCGCTGAATAAACCTCGGGATTTTCATTCACGGATTTTTTACATGTAATTCTTCTTTTGTCATTTATGTGCTAAAATGTCCCTGTGGTCTCTTGTATGTGGGAGAGACCACTATGAGGATTAAAGATAGAATTAGAAAACATAAATCCACCAATAGGACAAAACGTGTGGAACTGCCAGTGGCAGAACATTTCCATAATTGTGCTCATAGTGTTGCTCAATTACGATTTCAAGTTATAGATTATGTTCCATCCATTATGTATCCATTAGATGGGGGGTGATAGAACCCGCCTCTTGAAACGAAAAACAAAAACAATGGATACATAAATTAGACACACTATGACCCATGGGATTGAATAGAGAATTCGATCTGAGTGTAGGTGTTTGAACAGTACTTTCTTACACTATTAATTACTTGTCTCCCCTTGTCTTTTTAGTACGTCAGTATGATTCCCCTGGATTTATAGGGAAATTTGCGTGAAGCTTGTTCTTCATTACATTAAGTTTTTTCTTCATTACATATCTATATGGTATGGACCTATTTTTCACATGTTTACTGTATATTGGTCCATAAAGCTCAAATTACTAGGGCTGGTAATTGTTATTGTGTAAAGAACAAATAATGCATTTCTCATTGTTAAAACACAAATCATTCTATATGTTTTTTGTACCCTTCATCTTGTTTTTAACTGTGTTGTTTATTCATGCAAAATATTATTGTCAAGTTTTTTCACATTGGGATATTTTTTATACTCTGATAGTGATATCGCAGTTTTTGTTTATGCCTTCTATGCATATATATACCCAGGTTTTTTATCATCTCAATTGTCTAATTGTTTGATTAATTGATTAATTGAACACAGGGAGTAATAGAAGGTATATAATAGGGATGCACCGATACCACTTTTTTAAGACCGAGTACGAGTACCGATACTTTTTATTAATGTCATGTGACGCTTTCCAATAAGAACAGACCATATAAAAATGCCCCCAGCTCACATGTATATCCCCCCCGAATATATATATATATAATTTCATACTGCCCCAGCTCATGGATTTGCCCCAGCTCACACATGGATATGCCCCAGCTCACACATGGATTTGCCCCAGCTCACACATGGATATGCCCCAGCTCACACATGGATATGCCCCAGCTCACACATGGATTTGCCCCAGCTCACACATGGATTTGCCCCAGCTCACACATGGATATGCCCCAGCTCACACATGGATATGCCCCAGCTCACTCATGGATATGCCCCAGCTCACTCATGGATATGCCCCAGCTCACACATGGATATTGCCCCAGCTCACATATGGATTTGCCCCAGCTCACACATGGATTTGCCCCCCCAGCTCACACATGGGTATGCCCCCAGCTCACACATGGGTATGCCCCCCCAGCTCACACATGGGTATGCCCTCCAGCTCACACATGGGTATGCCCCCCAGCTCACACATGGGTATGCCCCCCAGCTCATGGATATACCCCCCAGCTCATGGATATGCCCCCCAGCTCATGGGTATGCCCTCCAGCTCATAGATATGCCCCCACATGGGTATGCCCCCCCCCAGCTCATGGACCGAACCCCCCCTCCGTGACAATACTTACCTTCCTGGGTGCCGCCGGGAATGTCTCCGCGCGTGCGCTCGTTGGAAGGACCCCAGCCGCGACCACGTGGGACCATGTGATCACGGCTGGGGTCCTTCCAATGAGCGCGCGCGGGGAAACTTTCCCAGCGTCGCTCAGGAAGGTAAGTATCATCGCGGAGAGCAGCTGCAGGGCCTGTCTGAATGCTCTATCAGCATTCGGTCAGGCCCTGCAGCTGCTCACTTTGTTTATACTTACCTTCCTGGGCGTCGTCGGGAAAGTTTCCACGCGTGCGCTCGTTGGAAGGCCCCCAGCCGTGATCACATGGTCCCACGTGGTCGCGGCTGGGGTCCTTCCAACGAGCGCACGCGCGGAGACATTCCCGGCGGCGCCCAGGAGGGTAAGTATCGTCGTGAGCAGCTCCAGGGGCGGCCGTCCGAATGCCTATAGAGCATTCGGACAGCCGCCGCAGCCCCTCGGATGCCGGCTGTCACGGATGGGCCAGTACTGGGGCGCCTGGCAGCAGATTCCTCGCTGCTCGCTGGCCAGGCGCCGAATGATAACGCTACCGGGTGCGCTCACGTGGGACACCGGGGGGCGGAGCCTGGCGCTGTGACGCGGAACCGCCGGGTTTAAAACCCGGCTTCACTAGTTCGCCGGTGCCCTGACGTGGTATTCACTTCCCGCAGAGCTCTTGTGTTTTTTGGCTAATATCTGTGTCTGACCTTGCTTCTGGAAACTAACCATTCTGTGTATGACTCCTGGCATTGGCAAACGAACCATTCTGTGCATGACTCCTGGCATTGGCAAACGAACCATTCTGTGTATGACCCCTGGCATTGGCAAACGAACCATTCTGTGTATGACCCTGACATTGGCAAACGAACCATTCTGTGTATGACTCCTGGCATTGGCAAACGAACCATTCTGTGTATGACCCCTGGCATTGGCAAACGAACCATTCTGTGTATGACTCCTGGCATTGGCAAACGAACCATTCTGTGTTTAACCCCTGGTATTGGCATTTACTCCGCTCTTGGTTCTGCCCTTAACGTTGGTACCGAGGTCAGTCTATGTGGCACCCTAAGCACACATCAGATTACCTCTGTTATAACTAAGGTCCTAGGGAGAACATATACTCTAGTCTGTACCTCTGTCTGGTGTTTCCCTTTGTTTATCTATTGCCTGATCAATTATCTATCTAGCTTTACCGACCATTCAAGGATCGGAAGGGTAGAGAGCGGTCTACGTAAAGGGACCACTATTCTGGCAGTCAGAGGGATTCGTGACAATACTCTATTCTATACCTCTGTCTGGTGTTATCCCTTGTTTATCTATTGTCTGGTTTATTGTCTATCTAGTTTTGCCGACCATTCAAGGATCGGAAGGGTAGAGAGCGGTCTACGTAAAGGGACCACTATTTTGTTAGTCAGAGGGATCCGTGACATTACGTCAGGGCCAATGGATCCCGCAGACCTCTCTAACCAGTTGGCACGTATCGCAGCCAGACAAGAGGAACAGGACCATAGAATGGACCAGATTTCTCTCGCTCTGCAAACCCTGTTAAATCGCTCCAATACAGGTACCACAAACCCCCCAGATCCAGTATTACCTAGGGTCAGTCCGGTCTCCCCTGAAGGACATAGGCTTGGTATGAAGGCACCTCTACGCTATGATGGTACACCAAGCCTATGCCGGGGTTTTCTGACTCAGCTTGAGATCTTGTTTGAGAACAACCCAGGGTCTTGTATATCTGATAAAGCCAAAGTAGGATATCTGATTAATCATTTAACAGAGAAAGCTTTGTTGTGGGCTACGCCGTTGTGGGAAAATAAGAAACCCATCATCTATGATTATGAGGGTTTTACCTCCGAGTTAAAACGTACCTTTGATCCCTCTAGAAGGGCTACCAATGCGGGTAGAACCTTGTTTCACATTAAACAAGGTAATAAGGGGTCGCCGACTATGCCATAGAGTTTTAAAACTTTGATTTCAGAAGTGCTTTGGCCGAACGACGTTTTAACCTTAAGCCTTTACCGAAGGTTTGAACGAGGCTTTCATGTTTGAGCTGGCTCCCTTAAAGTTACCAGAGAATCTGGATCACCTGATAGATTTTTGTATAGCCATGGACGATCAAATTAGGGAAAGGAGACATCCCAGAGACAGACCCAGAAGGGTCTTGCCTCCTTTACCCTTATTACCCAGACACACCAGTACGTCAGGTAACCCGGAGAATGCTAAAACAGATATGCCAGTCATTGAACCCATGCAGATAGGAAAAACGGGTATTTCAGAAGCAGAAAGAGCGCACAGAAGAGAAAAGGGGCTCTGCTTCTATTGTGCAGGGGCAGATCACTTCCGCCTTCAATGTCCTCAGAGACCCAGGGTTAGCAGAGGTGAATATGGCAAACTGGGCCAAAGAACAGCCAATACCCAGGTTATCGGTTCTCTGTATGCCTCCTTTGTGGATAATGAAAAAAAAAAAATCCAGGATTCTGTACCAATCTCCCTAACCTGGGAGGGGGTTCACCTCAAGACTGAGGCGTTCTTAGACTCTGGGGCCTCAGGAATTTCATGGATAAGAATTTTGCTGCCAAAAACCTTTTACCTCTGGTTCTGAAGGGGAAGCCTCTAATGGTGGAGGCCATAGACGGTAAACCCCTGTCTTGCCCACATATCACTCACGATACTGTCGATGTATGTATGAAAACAGGGATTTTGCACCATGAAACAATAAGATTTCAAATTATCGAATCTCCCTCATGTCCTGTAGTTCTTGGGTTTCCATGGCTAACAGAACACAACCCGGTTATCGATTGGGTCCAGAGAGACGTAAAAAGTTGGGGTCTTGGTTGTCAGTCTAAGTGCCTAGGCAGAGTCAATGTGATTGGTAGTCTCAATATTGCCACAGCCCCTCCTTTGTCCACAGAGGTCCCTGAATGTTACTTGGCTTTAAAGGAGGTGTTCTCCAAAGCCAGACTGAGGTCCTACCACCACATCGTCCATATGACTGTGCCATTGATTTACTCCCCGGTACGATGCCTCCTAGGGGACACGTATACCCTTTATCACAAAAAGAAAACGACATTATGGAGGAATACATAAGGGAGAATCTGGAGCGAGGATTCATTAGAAGGTCCTCTTCTCCAGCAGGAGCAGGTTTCTTCTTTGTCTCTAAAAAAGAAGGAGATCTGCGACCTCTGCATCGATTATAAGGTTTGAATAGGATAACCATAAGAAATGCATATCCCATACCTCTCATAACAGAATTGTTCGATCGATTAAAAGGGGCCCGTATATATACGAAGCTTGATTTACGCGGAGCGTACAACCTGGTTAGGGTTAAAAAGGGGCATGAATGGAAAACGGCTTTTAATACACGTAGCGGGCATTATGAATACCTGGTGATGCCCTTGGATTATGTAATGCGCCAGCCGTTTTTCAGGACCTTATAACGACACTTTAAGGGATTTTCTGCAAGAATTCGTCATAGTATATCTGGATGACATCCTGATATACTCTCCTGATGTGGAAACCCATCACGCCCACGTGAAACAAGTATTGAAAAAACTATTGAAGGCTGGATTGTATTGTAAATTAGAAAAATGTCTATTCGACATAGTGACTGTGCAATTCCTGGGTTATATAATAACTCCTGAGGGTTTTCAAATGGATCCAAAAAAGCTCTCAGCTATTCTTGACTGGCCTCTACCCCAAGGGCTTAAAGCCATTCAGAGGTTTCTGGGGTTTACGAACTACTATCGAAGATTCATTAAAGACTTTTCGGCCTTGATAGCTCCCCTCACGGCCATGACAAAGAAAGGAGTGGGAAATCAGAAATGGACACCTCAAGCCACTCAAGCCTTTGAGGCACTTAAGCAAGCATTCACTACTGCCCCTGTTCTCCGACATCCAGATCCGGCTCTGCCTTTCCAAGTAGAAGTTGACGCCTCCAAACTAGGTCTTGGCGCAGTCTTGTCCCAAAGGGAGGCACCCGACAAACCCTTGCATCCATGTGGCTTCTATTCTCGGAAATTGTCCCCGGCAGAGAAGAACTATGACATTGGAAATAGAGAGTTGTTAGCAGTCATCTCGGCCTTGGCCGAATGGAGATACTTATTAGAGGGGTCTAGGACCCCGTCGTTATCATAACTGATCATAAGAATCTCACGTACATTGGAGATGCTAAACGTTTAAATTCCAGACAAGCGAGATGGTCATTGTTTCTTTCAAGTTTTAATTTCGTGCTTACCTATAGACCCGGGTCCAGAAACATTAAAGCAGACGCTTTATCCAGACAGTATGAATCTTATGAACACCAATATCCAAGATCAGCATCCCATTGTACCCCAGGAAAGGATTATAGCCTCTACCACGATTAATGTCTCGTCTCCTCTGGTGAAAAGGTTGCAGACCGTCCAGGGTGCAGCTCCTGGGGAAAAACCTCCTGCGAAACTCTTTGTACCTGAGAACGAAAGAGAGAAGTACTTAACATCTATCATGACAATAAAACTTCTGGGCATATGGGTATCACCAAGACAGTGTCTAGTATCAGTAAACTCCTCTGGTGGTGGCCACATTGCGCCGAGATGTTTAAAATTACATTACATAGCAGTGTGCGAGGTGTGCACAAGGCAGAAAAGTCCCAAAACAGCACCCATTGGGTTACTCCAGCCTTTGCCGATCCCCGAACGACCATGGTCACATGTAGCCATGGATTTCATAGTAGATTTACCTGAGTCAAGAGGGAATACAGTGATACTTACGGTCATGGATCGATTTTCCAAGATGGGTCACTATGTTCCTCTTCGGAAACTACCTTCGGCAGCCGAACTGGTGCCCATATTCATTTCCAATGTGGTCCGCATACACGGTGTTCCTCTGGAGATCGTCTCCGATAGGGGGACCCAATTCATCTCCAGATTCTGGAGAGGGTTTTGTAAGAACGTGGGATAGACCTATCATTCTCTTCGGCCTATCACCCCAGACCAACGGAGCAGCAGCAGAACGAGCCAACCAAAACATAGAGAAATATCTGAGGTGTTTTATATCAGAACAACAAAATAACTGGTCTGACCTGTTACCATGGGCAGAGTATGCTGCTGAACAGTGCAGTGAGTGAATCCACAGGACATTCTCCTTTTTTCACTGTTTATGGTTTTGATCCTCCCATGCTCCCCGCTACGTTTCCTGATACCACGATTCCTGCTTTGGATGAGCAACTGGCATCATTAAAAGAGACTTGGGAGAGAGTGAAACGGGCACTGGAGGAGAGTAGTGCCATCCAGAAAACCAAGGCCGACAGACACAGGAGGCAGGCACCCGTGTATCAAGTTGGGGATAGGGTTTGGCTGTCCTCACGAAATATCAAGCTCTTAGTGCCTTCCATGAAGTTGGCACCTAGATATATCGGCCCCTATAAGATTCTGCGGCGACTCAACCCTGTCTCCTATGCTTTGGCATTACCTCCCCATATTAGGATACACAATGTGTTCCACGTAAGCCTTTTGAAGCCATTGCTATGTAACCGGTACACCAAGGTCCATGCTCCACCGCCTCCGGTTTCTGTGGAGGGCGAGGAGGAGTTCGAGTTGAAGCCATTCTGGGTGCCAGGATGTCTAGGGGTTCCTTACAGTACTTGGTCGATTGGGTAGGTTACGGTCCGGAGGATCGTTCTTGGGTTCCGGCTGCAGAGGTCCATGCCCCTCGCTTGGTAAAAGCATTCTATTTGGCGCACCCCCGTGCCCCTGGGGGTCGTCCAGTGGCCGCCCGTGGAGGGGGGGTTCTGTCACGGATGGGCCAGTACTGGGGCGCCTGGCAGCAGATTCCTCGCTGCTCGCTGGCCAGGCGCCGAATGATAACGCTACCGGGTGCGCTCACGTGGGACGCCGGGGGGCGGAGCCTGGCGCTGTGACGCGGAACCGCCGGGTTTAAAACCCGGCTTCACTAGTTCGCCGGTGCCCTGACGTGGTATTCACTTCCCGCAGAGCTCTTGTGTTTTTTGGCTAATATCTGTGTCTGACCTTGCTTCTGGAAACTAACCATTCTGTGTATGACTCCTGGCATTGGCAAACGAACCATTCTGTGTATGACTCCTGGCATTGGCAAACGAACCATTCTGTGTATGACCCCTGGCATTGGCAAACGAACCATTCTGTGTATGACCCCTGACATTGGCAAACGAACCATTCTGTGTATGACTCCTGGCATTGGCAAACGAACCATTCTGTGTATGACCCCTGGCATTGGCAAACGAACCATTCTGTGTATGACTCCTGGCATTGGCAAACGAACCATTCTGTGTATAACCCCTGGTATTGGCATTTACTCCGCTCTTGGTTCTGCCCTTAACGTTGGTACCGAGGTCAGTCTATGTGGCACCCTAAGCACACATCAGATTACCTCTGTTATAACTAAGGTCCTAGGGAGAACATATACTCTAGTCTGTACCTCTGTCTGGTGTTTCCCTTTGTTTATCTATTGCCTGATCAATTATCTATCTAGCTTTACCGACCATTCAAGGATCGGAAGGGTAGAGAGCGGTCTACGTAAAGGGACCACTATTCTGGCAGTCAGAGGGATTCGTGACAATACTCTATTCTATACCTCTGTCTGGTGTTATCCCTTGTTTATCTATTGTCTGGTTTATTGTCTATCTAGTTTTGCCGACCATTCAAGGATCGGAAGGGTAGAGAGCGGTCTACGTAAAGGGACCACTATTTTGTTAGTCAGAGGGATCCGTGACACCGGCAAGCCGGCTCAATGCCGGCTTCCGGTATCGGAAAAAATATCAGGGGTACTGCACGAGTACCAAGTACTCCTGCAGTACCCAGTATCGGCCCTGATACCGATACTAGTATCGGTATCGGTGCAACCCTAGTATATAAGAAGATGTCTGACTTTAGTGGGCATGTATGATTAAGATCTTCGGGTCGAAACGTCACACCACTTTTGTTTGATGGGGTTGCTGTCCCCGAATAAATTTCTCACTCCACTTGAGGTCCTGCCTCTTTCGTTTTTGTTTTTTAAACCTCAGGATAGTCTCACCGCACTAGGAATTATTACACACCAGCACTGTTGTGGATTTTCTAGTTTTATATACTTTACTAAAGGATAAAGTGTCATTAAATATAAATGCGTGTTGAATGAATTTACAGGATGCGTCACGCAGGAAAAATACGTGGCGGAAAAGAACGGTTATCCCCCCTTAGTTCTGAAGTGTAAGTTCCGCAAAATAGCTCAAAATATATATACAAGGTCTAGGGTACCTGGGTACTGTGTTCGTCTGGCCAGTGAACGAAAAAAGCAATCTTCGACTAGTCCCCGTTTGGGCCCTGTGAATTTAAACAATATTGCAAGCGTGCATTTCTGTTCAGGGAACTGTGGGCCTGGAGGCCTCTCACCCATCCGTTGAACGAAACTGTCCAGCACTCGATGCCTCGACCAAAAGATCTTCCGCCGCTGTATACTGGGACTCTGTGCCAACGAATCTGCTCCCCACTTGCCGAATCTCCGCAACTGGAACCATCAATCCGCCACCTGCACTCCCAATCGATCGGCACGGCCTCCTAACGCAGGCTCCTGCCGGAACCAGCTTGTCCTCCAAATCTCTTAGCGCTGGGTAGGTAGGTCACAGCACCATTTCTGTCCCGATCTCCAGCACCAGTAAGACAGCGTCTGCACTCCGGCCTGGTTGCGATCCCTGACAGCTCCAACGTGCGTCCGCCACCTTTCACTGCTCCGCTCACTCTCCGCGCGCCAAACACGAGGCTCCCAAGTATATCCTCCACCTTGTACCACCCACTTCCTATCCTCACGCAAAGAGTGCTGGGAGATGGAGTCCGCTCTGCCCAGCGTAGTCCACAATGTCTCCACTCTGTCTCCCTCTAGTGGCAGCAATAATTCAATGCACCAGAATACAGTCTTTAAAGCAGCGCTACACTCTCCCCCCCTAAAGTCTTGGGTCCCTCCAAGGGAGTGTAACGGGTACATACATTGCAATATTTACATTAATCAATACATTCAGGCTCAGTAGCAAACATATAATGGGTCAGATATACATCCTCAAGTTGACTCATGTCTCTAGCTACCTCAGCTAGAGTAGCACACACTTCGGGCAACCTTCACACAGTCGTAACCGCTTCTTCTGTGCTATGTTCCTGTGAATCATAAGTAAGTCTCTGAGGGGGCCGTATTGAACGTTTGGCCTCAGATTCGATAATCTCCTCTCCGGGTGGGAGTATCACATCCACAGGTTCAACTCTCTCATCTGCAGGCGGAGCAGGCACCTCTTCAGAGTACGAAGCTTCCAGTGAAGGCATAGAACTGTAGTCTATAGATATGTTCTCCAATACTTCAGGAATTTCCGATGTCTCAGGTACTTAAAGTCTGAATTCAGGAGCATCAGGCCTCAGGTTACTTTCCAACTGTTCAGAGACTGGAATGACTTCTTCAGGCTCAGGCGGACACACTCAGTCCAGACAAAAACTTCCTTCTTCACTGTTCTCCTCACTTTTTTCAACAACCCGTGACTGCTGAGATCGAGTAACAGGAGCCGAACGAGGAACAGGCAGATTCGGCAAAGAAAGTTCGTCTCCAACTGGTATCCTTACCGCTTCTCTCAAAGGCAACAGATGATTCCGATGACAGTTCTTTAGAGGCCCGGCCTTTCTGTACGGCCAGATTTGGTAAACTGGCAGAACAGGCAGTTGCTTGCAGACAATGTAAACTTGAGAACTCCATCTGTCGGCTAGCTTGTGCCTTGCAGAAACACCCAAGTTTCACCGGGTTGTAAGTCCTGTATCCGAACCCTCAAATCGTAATTGTGCTTGTTTCTCTGTTCTCTACCGTCTGAGGTCGAACGGGCCTGTTCAAATGCAGAAGCCAAATTTTTCCGGAGTCTGTCCACATAATTCTTGTAAGAAGTGACAGATGTCTGGTCAAGAGATAGCCAAAAGCTAGGTCTACTGGCAACCGAGCTTCTCTTCCAAACATAAGACGGTAAGGTGAATATCCAGTAACATCACTCTCAGTACTGTTATACACGTGCACCAGCGTAGCTATGTGACGACTCTAATTCTGCTTCTCTCTGTTTGACAGTGTCCCCAGTATATTCAGTAGAGTGCGATTAAATCTTTCCAGGTGAGCATCACCTTGGGGGGTGATATGGAGTAGTTCGAGTCATTTGAATTCCTAACAGTTCTAGCAATTTCCCAACAAGTCAGCTCTCAAAGTCTCTGCCCTGATCTGAGTGGATTCTCTTTTGGTAGGCCATAATGAACAAAAAACTTCTCCATTAAAACTTTTGCCACTGTAGGAGCACGTTGGTCTTTTGTAGAAAAAGCTTGAGCGTAACGGGTGAAGTGATCAGTCACCACCAAAATATTTCCTTGCCCACTAGCATCAGGCTCTAAGCACAGGAAATCAATGCACACCAAGTCCATGGGTCCTTGACTTTGCAGGTGGCTCATTGGAGCAGTTCTGGTTGGTAGGGTCTTCCTCTGAATACGCCTCAAACACGAATGGCAATAACTTTCAACTTCAGATCTCATACAAGACCAGTAGAATCTTTCTTGCACCAGTTTAAAAGTTCTCTCTGCACCCAAATGTCCATGGTCATCGTGCAATGCTCTCAACACACCTTCTCTGTGCTTTGCTGGGAGGAACAATTGTTGCGTTTCTTCAGCATTGTTCGAGGGGCCCCTTCGGTAGACCACCCCATCCAGTACCTTCAGCCGCTCCCATTCTTTGCAGACTGATCGAACTCCTTCGGGGGAATTAGTCAGTAGAAATCCCCTTTGACCCGCGTTCATAGCTTTCATTGTGAATGCGATCAGAGGATCTTCAGCTTGATCTGCTCTCAGGTCCTGTTTCGAGAGAGTAGGTAGGCTCTCACTCCTCAGCTGTGTAGGATTACAATAAAGCTCTGGGACGCCCACAGCCATAACTCCTATAGCTTCTGCCTCCACTGCTCCCTTGACCTGGCGCTCTGCCCCCTGACATAAGGCTTGCACCCCATCTGGAGTCAACTGAGTCCATTCTGTAGTGTAAGGCCTTCTTGACAAAGCATCTGCATCTTGATTATTCACTCCAGGGCGATACTTAAGGCTGTACCGAAACCCTGACAGAGCGGCCAACCACCAATGTCCCGTTGCATCCAGTTTTGCAGTAGTAAGAACGTACGTAAGAGGATTGTTGTCAGTCTTTATCACAAATTCAGCCCCATACAGATAATCTTTCAGCTTGCCTACTACCGCCCACTTCAAGGCTAGAACTCTAATTTGTGGGTAGGATAGTTCTTCTCTGAAGGCGTAAGGCTTCGGCTTACATCTGCTACAGGCCTCAGCAAACCATCATATTCTTGATAAAAGACTCTCCCTAGATCTTCTCTACTGGCATCCACATGCAATTCGTACGGCTTATGTGGATCAGCGTAAGTCAGGACGGGAGCTCGAGTTAGACTCTCTTTCAGCTTCATAAAGGCACTTTCACATTGATTAGTACACTCTTCTTGAATGGATTCTCGAGCCTTCCTAGACCCTTGAGCCGACGAACTTCGATTAGAGGCCTTGAAGTCTTCTCCCACTTCTTCTGTTCGCAGGAGCTTAGTCAAAGGTTGAGCTATCTTAGCAAATCCCCCTACGAATCTTCGGTAGTATGAGCACAATCCCAGGAAGGATCTAAATTCTGTAATATTCCAGGGTCTAGGCCAGGAAGCTACGACTTCCAACTTTCGAGGATCTGTCGAAACACCTTCTGCCGACACAACATGTCACAGGTACGTAATGGAAGGTAGACAAAATTGACACTTCTCCAGGGACAGTTTCAACCCCTCTTCATGGAGCCGCTTCAAGACCTACTCCAACCGTTGCTCATGTTCTTCCAAAGTGTTCCCAAACACAATAAGATCATCTAGATACACCAACACCTCTATCAGGTTCATATCTCCAACTGTCTTCTCCATTAACCGTTGGAACGTGGCGGGAGCCCCTGTGAGGCCTTGAGGCATTCTGTTGAACTCAAAGAACCCCAGTGGGCAGATGACCACAGTCTTCTCTTTGTCTTCAGGATGCATTGGTATCTGATGATACCCACTTCGCAGGTCTAGTACACTAAACCATTTTGCTCCAGACAAACACTGTAAGGCATCTTCTATCCGAGGAGTAGCATATTGATCAGGAATGGTCCTCTGATTTAGCGTGTGACAGTCTATACATAAACGGATAGAACCATTCTTCTTTCGAACCATCACTATGGGAGAGGCATAAGCACTCCTGGACTCTTGAATCACCTTAGTCCTCTGTAGTTCATTCAGCTGTTCCCGTAGATCATACAAGTCCCCCAACGGAACTCGTCTTGACCTTTCTTGAAACGGCTTATCCTCCTGTAGTCAAATGCGATGTTCAGTACTCTTAGCGCATCCCACATCGAACTCATCCTTAGAGAACAAGTCCTTCCACTTTAAGATCTGGGACTGAAGTATTTTCTTCCATTCAAGCGAGATGGGAGCATCTTTAGGATAGAACCGTTCAGCAGGAATCTCCTTATTCACTCCCCCCTAAATCGGTAGGGGAGAGAGGCGTAACAGAAGCCACTTGTCCGATGGGCATTCTTGCTTTCAGGACCACTGGAGAATCCGACACATTACACACACTAACTGAAACTCTTCCTCGTGTCTGCTTCAAAGCTCTCGTAGAGATTATTTCAGGGATTACTTCGACTCCGGCCTCACTCCCATGACAGAGATCAGTTTCCAGTACCACATAAGGACCCGGTTGTGATCCGTTCAACTTGACTGAAGCCCGGAAACCTGCCACTTCTCCTGATTGCAGAACCTTCTCTGTTGCTCCCAATCTCCATAGACGCCCCACTTCGGCAGGTGCCCTCTGTTCTTCGACCATTAATTGGTAGACCAGACGTAACATCGGATACACTCCTTTGGTAGAACCTTCTTCCATCACTATCGGAGTCAGAAGATGTCTCACAGATCAGTATTCGTCCCCACTATCATAGAACTTCGGCTGGCCCCTGAATGGCGAGGACACACAATGGCCAATGCATCACAGCCTCCAGACTGTCCGACTTCGGATCCAAATTCTAACTTCACCTGTAGATACCCATCATAGGGAAGCTTCTCAGTTCCGATACCCCAGATCTCAAGGTCCTTTAGCTTCTTTAAGGGTATGTGCTTCAAGGGCTTCTCGTAGAAGTCTCGATAGATCAACGTCACTTGAGCACCTGAGCCTAACAGAGCTTTAGTGTAGACTCCCTCTACTTGGATTGGAACGATGGGTGAAGGACCTATCAGCTGGTCAGGAAACTTGTTTGTAGCAGCAGGAGATGTAGGCCCAGTTCGTTGCACTCTAACCTTCTTCCGGACCCGTTGAGGTCTTGGGTGTGCATTGCTTTCCCGCAAAATAGGACCAGATACTAAGGGAGTAACTCTTTCAATCCTGGCAGACACAGCATTTGGCATGGATCTGGGCCCTCTCGGCCTTTCATTTCGGACTTGAAAATTGGAGTGGTTTTCGACAGTCGGGCGCCTAGTTTTCTTCCTCACCAGGGCCTCTGGAGTTTCCCGATTGCAGGGTGGACAACAGTTTCTCCACGGCCTTCAGGAATTCTTCGACCGGTTTCTTTTCGGCCCTCCCTTTTGGGCACTGAGCCCTGAAATGGCCGATTTCCCTGCAGCCAAAACATCTTTTCCTCAAGAGTATGGGCATATTCTCTTCTGCGGCTCACTTGGAGACCTCCTGTTGGAGGCTACAGCAACCCCCTCTGTTCTGGTGTCCTTAGCCGACAGCAATGCCATCAGCTCCATCATTTGCGACATCTGAGTTCTCAAAGCCATCACTTTGGTCTGTACGTCTGCTACAGCAAGAGTTCCTACTTCTGCGTTGAAGACTGTGTGTGAAGCATTAGCAACCTTTTTAGCCTTAATTAAAGCCTCTTCATCTCAGATAGCTTTGACCAGTTTGGAATAGGTCAGTGTCTTGTTCTGGTATGTAGTCTGAAATTTCAAAATTATGGGATCCAGTGGGAGTGCTCCTTTGAGAATCTGATCCATCAAAGCTTTGCTTGCATGACTAGGCTCCATGCATCCTTTTAGAATAACCTGATGAATGATTTTATCCAGCCGCCAGACATAGGTGGACAATTCTTCTCCTTCATTTTGATAGGTGTGAGAGAACCTGTGGATAAGCTCCGCACAATCCTCCACCCCTCCGAAAATTTCCTGCAAAGCTTCTAGATACTCAGCAGCAGTGCAGCTTGGCTTGTCTCTTTTTAGATTTCTGATGACATCTTAAGCAGGAGCTCTTAAGCTCTCAATCAACCTGTCTCTTCACGGTGTCAGCAACTTCCCATTCTTCCACAGCTTGCACTGCCTGATCTATCCTCCTCTCCAGTTGGCACAGGGACCCTACCAGAATAAAACCGCAACTTGCGATATCCATAACTGGCAGACGCAGTGGAGTTTTGGGCTAATGTTTCTACCAGTTTTCCCATCGTAGTGAAGAATGTCACAGGAGGGAACCCTGTCACTGGGGTAGAAGTAGTATCCGGTACCCTGTGACTTGACGTTGTCGGGCTAGCCGCGGGAACATTTGCGGGATCACCACGTGGCACACTTGGCTGGACCAGTCGAACATCCACATCGTCTGCCAGCTTTACACTCGCGCCCTGAAAACACACTGGAACACCCTTTCTCCACTCAAAAAGAACATATGTGTGAGAAGTCTCTGGGATCGCTTTAATGTTCAGAATTAACCCCCAATGATCTGGTGTTAGCAAAGCCACAGCCCGGCGAATCTGGTCTTCGGCCCAAGTGTCTGCGGGAATGTCCATAACTACACTTAACCCTATCTGGCTACTGTGCTCCTCGCACCATTTGGCAGCAGTGTCTGGATCCATATTAACCTTTTAATTGCGGTATCTAAGAGACTGAGATCCCGGACGAGCACCCACGTGTAGTGCTCACCCCCGGAGGAGCCGCTGAATAAACCTCGGGATAGTCTCACTGCACTAGGAATTATTACACACCAGCACTGTTGTGGATTTTCACATGCGGAAACATGCGGCAGAAAAGGACGGTTAACCCCCCTCAGTTCTGGAGTGTAAGTCCCGCAAAATAGCTCAAAATATATATACAAGGTCTAGGGTACCCGGGTACTGTGTTCGACTGGCCAGTGAACGAAAAGAGCAATCTTCGACTAGTCACCGTTGGGGCCCTGTGAATTTAAACAATATTGCAAACGTGCGTTTCTGTTCAGGGAACTGTGGGCCTGGAGGCCTCTCACCCATCCATTGAACGAAACTGTCCAGCACTCGATGCCTCGACCAAAAGATCTTCCGCCGCTGTATACTGGGACTCTGTGCCAACGAATCTGCTCCCCGCTTGCCGAATCTCCGCAACTGGAACATCAATCCGCCACCTGCACTCCCAATCGATCGGCACGGCCTCCTAACGCGGGCTCCTGCCGGAACCAGCTTGTCCTCCAAATCTCTTAGCGCTGGGTAGGTAGGTCACAGCACCATTTCTGTCCCGATCTCCAGCACCAGTAAGACAGCGTCTGCACCCCGGCCTGGTTGCGATCCCTGACAGCTCCAACGTGCGTCCTCCACCTTTCACTGCTCTGCTCGATCTCCGCGCGCCAAACACGAGGCTCCCAAGTAGATCCTCCACCTTGTACCACCCGCTTCCTGTCCTCACGCAAAGGGTGCTGGGAGATGGAGTCCGCTCTGTCCAGCATAGTCCATAATGTCTCCACTCTGTCTCCCTCTAGTGGCAGCAATAATTCAATGCACCAGAATACAGTCTTTAAAGCAAAGCTACACAATCCAAATGCAAACGGGTTAAAAAACCCGTTTGCATTTGGTACCTTGCGCTCCTCTGCGCGAGGTTACTGCACTTTGTGCTTCCCATGTTAAGTATAGGGAGCGCAAAGTGTTAATCAGCGTTGGAATTACAAAGTCCCAGCGCTGATTAACGCCTGGCTCGCGAAAAGTTAACCAGAGCCAGAACCTGGTGTTAACGGATTCCGCTTCTGCAGAATCCGTTAACACCTGCCTAAAAAGCCATGAAATAAATCACATACTCACCTACTGTTCCGCGGCAAGGATCGCGGCTGTGTTCGCCTCTCGTGAGGTGAGATCTGGCTGGTCATGTGACCGGCAGGGGGGAACTCAATGGAGTCCTATGGACTCCATTGAGAGAATGTGCGCGGCTGCGCTTAGCGCTACCACGCGCATCCCGGGACATGACATAGCGGGCGCATACAATGCAGGCAGCATTTTTTTGCGCCTGCATTGTAATCCCCCGTTAAACCGGGGGCGGTAGGGGGAAAACTGCGGGCGCAGTTTTTTCTCCCTACCGCCCCCGTTTTAGCGTGGGGATTGTAATAGAGCGCCGTGTGTGTTGTTATCACTTTCAATGAGCATAACCTATGTCATTCTTGTCATGTTTTTCAGCACATGAAGTTACAAACAAATGGAGAACGATCAGGATCAATTATGCGAGAACTTTGAAGAAGCAGAAGGTGGCTGGGCGCTGTGGTTCCGCTGCGAGACAGACCCGGAGCTATCTTTACGTGGAGCAACTGTCATTCCTGAGCAGGACCCAGGAACCCAGGCCTACAGTCAGCAGCATGGACCCAGTGCCATCTGGGTCGCAGGACCAACATTCCCTGTTGGAACCAGAGCAATGCGGGGCAGAGTCGCAGCTGGAGGAGGATACAGCTGGACAGGTGCCATTGTCAACCACTCCCACAGCTGCATCCACAGCTGCATCCACAGCTGCATCCACAGCTGCACCCACGACTGCACCGGCGTCAAAGCGAAGGAGGGCAGCAGGTGACACATTTGAACAGGCCATGCTGGCCTTCATGGATGCACACCGGCCACCAGCACCACCACCACCACATCACTGCATGTTGGCGGACAGTGAGGACATGTCTTTCTTCAGTTCCAGCGTGTCAATACTGCAGCGGTTGGGCCATAAGGAGAAGCTGGAGTTCCGTAGGCACTGCATTGACAAGCTCAGCAGCATCCTGTCCCGTCCTCACCACCAGCCCATGTTCCGTCCTCCTGTGGCCAAACCGCAGTTTGCTGGCGGGTACTATCGGCTCAGCTATGCACAGCCTCAACACCCACCCTTCTCTTCCGGCGCTGTGTCGGAACAACGCAGGTGTCTACTACCACCCACACCGTGTACAGACTCATCCCCCTCCCATGTCTCCCGGTGCTGTGCCCGAATCCCAACCAGACACACAGTACCAAAGAAGAAATATGCAAAGTCCTCGTGACTCAGATGCACCTCACTATGAGGAATTGTAGGTTCATTTTATTACTTCACATTGTTTGGTATTTGTTTACAAGCCGTGATATTATTTACTATGCAAAAATATATGCTGTCAATATATTTTATAACATTTTCACCATGTTTGTGGATAATATATTTTTATTTGGTTACATTGTTGTTGGTGTCAAATTATTTCTTGCGTGCGATGATGGAGTGTGTGTGGGGATGCATGATCGAATGGCCTAGTGGGCATATCTATGTACACCAACAGTAGGGGCTCTACACATGGAGCACATGTCTGCTGACTGGCAGCGAGGTTGTGAATGCTGGTGTTACTGTGAGTACTCACCACAATGTGATGACCAGCATCTCATCTGGTGGTATGGCGGCCTGCATACTGGTGTCCCTCTTCGTCAGAGGCTCGCGGACCCTGGCCAGCAGCTTGTCAAAGGACTTTATCAACATGCGCAGGTAATTTGCGAATTTGACGGGGTCCTTCTCCCAGAGTGGCCTGTAGAGTGTCACGAAGTGGCCATGGTCGTGTCTGGCAGTGTTGATGGGATGGACCCAACACCTTCGTCTCCTTTTCCTCTTCTGGTGCAGGTAACACATCCCTAGGAACCAGACAATGTCTGCTGCATCCATTTTGGAAAAACTCCAGCTTCCAGGAAATGTCCTTTTATATCCTTTTCCCTTTGTTTTCCACTTTTGCAATTAATTTGGCTTCTCCAGTTTCACTTTTCATTGATCCGTCAATAATAACGCACGTGAAACGGACTGTGTGGCCACTACTGCGTCTTCCGTCAGAGTGCGTCCGTACCGCACGGATGCACAGTCCATACAAAATGCGCTCGTCTGACACCAGCCTTAGCTGGTATTTTGTATTTTGCTCGACTTAGAGAGGAGAGGGATGTGACTAAGCGTTTTGTAGTAAGGAAAGTTTTGCGTGCATGGGGCGCAGAGGAGAAAAAGGGGGGAGATAAGCGGGAGCCAATAACAATTGAGAGGCTTTAGTGAAGCTTTAGTGAGAATACTGGGTACGGTTTGTAGAGATGGTTATGAAGCCGGTCTATTTAGGGCGGCGTTTGTTTTAGCCTTTGCAGCTGCGCTCAGCATTGGGGAACTGACTGCTCCAGGCAGACATTCTACTTAGTCAGGCTTCAGAGAGGAGGATGTGAGAGTGACGGAAGGAGCGGTATTGGTGCTTATAAGGTCAAAAACAGATAGAGAGGGGAAAGGAGTTTGGGTGGCAGCTCAGGCTAACGGGAGTGAGGTATGCCCAGTGTTATGTGTGAGAGGTTATTTGGAGGTGGCTCCTTTGAATGGGCATATGTTTTTAAGGCACGAGGATGGAACCAATTTGTTCAGGTTTCAATTTAAAGCAGTTTTGGAAAAGGCTGTTGTATTGCTGGGATGGAAAGGGGATTGCATTGCCCCACATTCTTTCAGAATTGGTGCAGCTGTGGAATATGCTGTCGCTTTATAAATAAAGAATAATAATAATAATAATAATAATGTGTATAGGCGTTATGTGAGGCCGCTGCAGAAATGAAGGGGGGGGGGGGCAACAATAAAAAAAATTGGTTTTCTTTTTCTATGTTACTCTGGTTATTTTCAGTTGCTATACAAAGTTGGTATGTATTTTGGGCATTAATAGTTTGTTTTTGGGTTTCTTTCAGAACGGGCGTAGAGAATATGGATCCTGGGACACTCCTATGTGCACTGGCACTGGGCGGCTATTTACGCTGCAAGCACAAAGAAGGTGAACCTAGGGTTCAGCCTCATGGAAGTGGGGATTAGGTGGATAGGGAAGAGGGGTATGGGGTGGGGGCAGCTTTTAGAAGTAGCACAGGCATCTAGGAGGAGGTTGGGGAAGCCGGATATTATGATAGTACATTTAGGGGGTAATGATATAGGGACTATGACAACTGTAGATTTGCAGAACAGGGTCCAGGAGACATTTAGGTGGTTTGAGATGGAATGGCCAGATGTTCAGATGGTTTGGTCTAGTGCAATTTCCAGGTTAGTGTGGAGAAACTGCAGGTAGCAGGGTGCAGGAGATATTGGTATAAAGAAGATGAACCAGACAGCAAACAAGGTAATGCAGGAGATAGGGGGAAGGGTTTTGGAGCACCCGAATATAGTGATAAGGCAGGAGGAGTTGTTTCGGAACGATAGAGTCCATTTGTCCGAGGCGGGGAACAACATTTTCATTGGCGACATCGAAGGCATGATAAAGAACCTTGTGTAGGGTAAGTGAAAAGGTCACGGTCTTTCATTGGTGGTGGAAAAAGAGGGTCCTCATTTTTGGTGGAGGTGAAATATGCGGCCCTGCCATGTGGAGAGGCGATAGAAGGGGAGGGTCTGTAGGTTAGGGGTCTGGGTGGTGGTTTGTGCAGCCAAACACAGGTGCCTCCTAGTTTGCAGATCCTCTTGGCCTGCTATTTGCCATAAAGAAAGCAGCGCAAGGTCATGCTAGCTTAGCCACTTGGTGCCGGCCGCTATTTCTGGGCAATGCTTGTAGTGCATTGCGGTTGCCAGTGTAATCTGGTGTTACCTATTTTGAGAAAGCGAGGATCGCTAATTCTTTTGTCATAAAGGCAATGATTCTGGCCTTAATTAATAAAAGACGTGACCTTTTCAAACCGCCAATACTTTGTCGTGTGTTTTATTTATGAGGAGAGCGGGGGTTGGGGGTGAGGGATGGGTGTTTGGTTTTGGGAGGGAAGTAAGGTAACTTAAGAGAGAAGAAGTTGTGAAAGAGAAATAAGGGTAAAATTCTTAGTACTGCGGCATAACGGAATTGGAACAACGACGCTTAAGGATTTTCCCTGTTTGAGCAAGAAGTAGAAAATTGGGAGGAGTTTCCCTTTGTTCCCAGTTTGTTGCTGGGATTGGACTCCGGGCAGATAACAGAAAGGGGGAGGGGTAGTTGGTAGTAAAAAGGGAGTGCATGAGGCAGAAGATCAGTTCTAACCTTTTTTCTTTATTACTGTTGTTATTGTTTATTGTTATTGTGTATGTGTGTCACAGGGGCCCTTTCCAAACCCCCACCCCATAGTAGAATATGTTTTACAGTTGCCACAGGTTTGAGTCAGTGGCGGAAGTACCAGGGTCGCAGCGGTCGCAGTTGCGACCGGGCCCTGGCATTCCGCCACTGGAGGGGGGCCCGGCGCCGCCCGCCAGATTCCGGCAATCAGCGCCGGAATCTGGGAGCCGTACGCTGGCCGTCCCTCTCCCTGCGAGCGGCCGCTGACATGCAGCTTGGCCGCTCACGTGGGAGAGAAACCACCTGACCAGTGCACGAGATCCTCTCACGAGACCTCTGCGCTGATCAGGTGGTTTCCGGCGAGCGGCCAAGACGCATGTTTCCAGCGGCCGCTCGCCTCAGAAGAACGGAACGCCGGCGGAGCCTGCCCTGGGCCTGGGCCCTGGGGCCAGCAGAGGTAAGAGCTGGGGGCAGTATATCCATGAGCTGGGGCAGAGCTGGGGCAGTATATCCATGAGCTGGGGCAGAGCTGGGGCAGTATATCCATGAGCTGGGGCATGTCCATGAGCTGGGGCAGAGCTGGGGCAGTATATCCATGAGCTGGGGCATATCCATGAGCTGGGGCAGAGCTGGGGCAGTATATCCATGAGCTGGGGCATATCCATGAGCTGGGGCAGTATATCCATGAGCTGGGGCAGTATATCCATGAGCTGGGGCATATCCATGAGCTGGGGCAGTATATCCATGAGCTGGGGCAGAGCTGGGGCAGTATATCCATGAGCTGGGGCATATCCATGAGCTGGGGCAGAGCTGGGGCAGTATATCCATGAGCTGGGGCAGAGCTGGGGCAGTATATCCATGAGATGGGGCAGTATATCCATGAGCTGGGGCAGTATATCCATGAGCTGGGGCAGAGCTGGGGCAGTATATCCATGAGCTGGGGCAGTATATTCATGAGCTGGGGCAGTATATCCATGTGTTGGGGCAGTATATCCATGTGTTGGGGCAGTATATCCATGAGCTGGGGCAGAGCTGGGGCAGTATATCCATGAGCTGGGGCAGTATATCCATGAGCTGGGGCAGTATATCCATGTGTTGGGGCAGTATATCCATGTGTTGGGGCAGTATATCCATGAGCTGGGGCAGAGCTGGGGCAGTATATCCATGAGCTGGGGCAGTATATCCATGAGCTGGGGCATATCCATGAGCTGGGGCAGAGCTGGGGCAGTATATCCATGAGCTGGGGCAGTATATCCATGAGCTGGGGCAGAGCTGGGGCAGTATATCCATGAGCTGGGGCAGTATATCCATGAGCTGGGGCAGAGCTGGGGCAGTATATCCATGAGCTGGGGCAGTATATCCATGAGCTGGGGCAGTATATCCATGTGTTGGGGCAGTATATCCATGTGTTGGGGCAGTATATCCATGTGTTGGGGCAGTATATCCATGAGCTGGGGGCAAAAATATCCATGTGTGAGCTGGGGCAATATATCCATGTGTGGCCTGGGGGCAATATATCCATGTGTGGTCTGGGGGCAATATATGTCCTTGCGAGATCCGGCAGGTCGGCGTAGTGATCTTCAGGTAGAGACTGGGGGACTTTTTCCCCCCAGTCTCTCCCTCTTTTCCCGGCGACAGAGGAGGCGGACGGAGCCGCGGTCCTCGTTGCGGGATAGTAGGTGAGTATCTGATTTTTTTGGGGGGGGGATTTCTGCTGGTGCTAACGGATTCTGCAACAGCGGAATTCGTTAGCACCAAGTCCAGGCTGTGGTTAACATTTTTTTAACTGCAGCCAGACGTTAATCAGCGTTAGGACTTTGCGCTCCCCATGTTAAGTATAGGGAGTTCAAAGTACAGTAACCTCGTGCTGAAAAGCGCAAGATGCCAAACGCAAATGGGTTACTTAACCCATTAGCGTTTGGATTGTAATATGCTGTGGCCACCAAGGCTAACGTTAACGCTCACGCAGGTGAGCGCTAACGTGAGCACCAAGATTGTAATGTGGCCCTATGTTTTTCTGGTGGTGAAATATTGGAGATATGGGGCGAAATTACAATCCCTTTTTCCTGGCGACAGAGGAGACGGACGGAGCCGCGGTCCTCATCGTGGGATACCAGGTGAGTTTCTGATTTTTTTGGGGGGATTTCTGCTGGTGCTAACGGATTCTGCAGAAGCGGAATCCCTTAGCACCAAGTCCAGGCTGTGGTTAACATTTTGTTAACCGCAGCCGGACGTTAATCAGCATTAGGACTTTGTAATCCTAACGCTGATTAACACTTTGCGCTCCCCATGTTCAGTATAGGGAGCACAAAGTACAGTAACCTCGCGAGAACAAATATCACTTTTTCACATTCTGTAAAGTTGCATTTGTCACATCACTCTATGCCCACAAACACATTTTTATAGTCTTTCTTATCAGAATCTGGTATAATAAATCCTATAGTATGTGTACCTCATTGAGAGAAATTACAGAAATTTAAAATTTAAACAATCACAGACTGCACCAAATTAGTCTGGTTAAATAATGGTTAAAAAAAATCTCAAGAACTAGGGGAATATTAGTTCTTGACTAAAATGGGTACAATTGTACAACCCATTAGCCTAAAAAAACATTATCATGATTTCAGAAAAGAAGCATGACAACAATTACAGGTCTATTCAGAGAAAGGTGAAATGCGGGAGAATGACTGGAGAAGTGAAAATTTTAACAGGGTTATTCAGAGATAGCCAATCTGGCCCCGAAATGGAACCGGACACTGAAATTCAGCATACGGGGACATTTTGGGGCCATTCGGCTATTCAGAGAGCAGGCAGTTCGCCAATTTTGGCGAATTGCCTGAACGTACGGTGCCTGTTCGAGGGCAGTGAAATCCCCCTTAGAGAAGCAATGGTTAATCTATTCAGAGAGCACCGAACAGCAGTGAAAAGTTGCCTCAATTTCCTGCTGTTCGGTGGTTTCATTCGACAGGCTTCTTCAGGCGAATCCCATAGGCTTCAATGTTAAAAATATTCCTGTTTTAATTCAATATCTAATAAACCATTTATTATTTTTTTCTGGTGTAAAAAGGCTCTTTATAGATTTTTTTAAGGATCTTTTATGCATTTTTCGGGATTTTTTGGGCAAACTTTTTTTTTTTTTAAAGCATTTTTTCTTTTTTTTGTAACAGACCTTTTTAGTATCATTCATGGCATCTTATATGTAAATTCCAGGCATTTTCATTCAGTAGTTTTTTTGCAAACAGCGTTTCAATTTTGAAACTCTCAAGCATATGGTTTTTTTCCACTCTGTTCATCTGCCTGTCAGCTTTTTCCGGTGGCTCCTCTGCACTGCGATCGGCAGCTCCTTGGATTTTTCCAGAGTGTTCGGCGTGGTTTTTGCAGCAGTTTCTGCGGGGTTTCGGTGAGTGTTCGGTGAGTGGCGGGTTTGCGATGAGTGTTCCCTGCACTATGGAGACCCTGCGGTGCATGCTGAATACACTGCAGGGTCAGCGGACTCGAATCGTCAAATCACCCCAAAGTGCGGGGAATGAAAGGGCACCGAACATGCGGCGACATTTTGAATGAAATAACCCCTTAAGTCAAAATAGCCAAATCAGAAAAATTCTCCGATTTATCTCACTTTGCAAATCTGCTATTTGGTCTAGATTGTTCTCTTCCCCTGATTTTCCCCTTTCTCTGAAGAACCCTGTTAGTAAATAAGAAGATGGAAACTAGTCTTTTAAACAAAGAATGTGGAAAGTGTGGTTGAAATGGGAAATCAGTAAATGGTGTATAAAAGAAAATGTGGGGTGACGGGCAGACTGACAGATATGAGAACATGGAATGAGAAACACAAGGAAGCCAATGATGAGAAACAAAGTAAAAGAAGCCACTGACAGAATTGAGGCGATGTGAGAATGTGAATGGAAGAGACTAGAAGAGAAGGAATAGTAGATAACATGAGATTCTGAAGCAGAATAGCAGAGATACAAAATACTGTACAAATGTGAGGTAGTGGAATAGAAAGGCAGAAAAAAGTAAGATATGAAGATAGATATGAAGAAAGAAATGAGTGATGGCAGCAACTCCAGAAATCTAGAAACAAATGGTCAAATCTGAAGATCAAATGACAGAAGAATGAAGAGATGGGGGGAAACAGTATGAAAATAGCATCATAGTAAGATGAGGCTGCTAGTGAATCACAACTTAATGTGAACCATAAACGGACTAAACAAATGTGTATGCAGCCCAAACTGCTTGGGTATTGTAAGGGGATCGAAAGACTATAGCTATGGATGCAAGCAAGTTTAAAGAAACAAAATATTGGGGAAAGGGATGGCATCATGCTTGTGCAAATAACAAACCTTTGAAAAATTATCCAAAGAATAATAGACAACATATAAGAAGAAATAACTCGATCCGCACCAGTCCGGCTTTCACTTTCAACACTCTACTGAGACTGCTCTGACTAGGTGACTAATGATTTAGTTGCCGCTAAAACCAAAGGTCACTTCTCCCTCCTTATTCTTCTCGACCTCTCTGCTGCCTTTGATACTGTTGACCACCTTCTCCTGCTCCTCACGCTGCGTCAGCTTGGCCTCAGTGATGCCACACTCTCCTGGTTCTCCTCCTATCTCTCCTCTCGCTCCTTCAGTGTCTCCTTGTCACGCCAGCGGCACCAAGCTTGTGCCCAGGTGAGGCCCTGGTTCAGGTGAATAACAAACCTTGGAAAAATTATCCAAAGAATAATAGACAACATGTAAGAAGAAATAACTCGATCCGCACCAGTCCGGCTTTCGCTCTCAACACTCTACTGAGACTGCTCTGACTAAGGTGACTAATGATTTAGTTGCCGCTAAAACCAAAGGTCACTTCTCCCTCCTTATTCTTCTCGACCTCTCTGCTGCCTTTGATACTGTTGACCACCTTCTCCTGCTCCTCACGGTGCGTCAGCTTGGCCTCAGTGATGCCACACTCTCCTGGTTCTCCTCCTATCTCTCCTCTCGCTCCTTCAGTGTTTTCTTGTCACGCCAGCAGCACCAAGCTTGCGCCCAGGTGAGGTCCTGGTTCAGGTGAAAAGCCCCAATATGCATAAATACTATTGTAGACAACAGATGGAAAGAGCATAAAGGGTAACCCAGAGACTCCTGCACGGCAATACCAAAGAATCCCTATACTGATAGGCCGGTCTTTAAAGTAGCCAGATCTGCGCTAGATGAAATAATTACCACAGAGTCGTGCAGAGTCTAGAAAATACACAGATGCCAGCAATCAATACAGTGTTGGGAAATACATAAGCATAGTCATGAGAAAAGCCAGGAGTCTGAAAACCAGAGAGAGTACGATATCCAGATGCCTGGGTTCAAGAACCAGAAGGGTAGTCATACAAGCTAAATGTCAGTACAAGGGAATCAGTATAAACAATAGACAGAAAACAAAACCACAGCAAGGGAAAACCATGAACTAAATAACATAGGGATAACCAGAAATAAATCAGGAACACGGTGACAAGAGAAACAGACGGGGAAACAGGACCAAAAGCATATATAACCAAAATATAGAAACTAAACAGGATCAAAATAGCAGGCAGCTCTCAGAATACAAAACACTGAATGAAATCAGGAAGTGAAAATCATGGAGCAATGCATTATGAGAGCATTGCTCTTAAATAGGAAGTGGGTCAAGGCAAGGACAGACAGGTGAGCCGAGAGAGCAGAATATATTAACCCCTGAGCTGCAACCCAGAAATAGCAACATAAAACAAGGATATCACATATACAGGGGACGGGGCTGGAAATGTGGAACATGACTCTTCCCCACGTGCCTCTTCCCCGCCAGTGCCTCTCTCAGATGGGGTGCCTCAAGGCTCTGTTGGGTCCCCTCGGTCGCCTACTCTTCTCGATCTATACCGCCTCTCTGGGCAACCTCATCTCTTCCTATGGACTCAATTATCATCTCTATGCAGACGACACTCAAATCTACCTTTCCTCTCCCGATCTCTCCTCCCGTGCTGGACCGTGTTGCAGCCTGCCTTTCAGCTGTCTCCAACTGGATGACTTCACATTTCCTAAAGCTCAACCTCTCGAAAACTGAACTTCTCATCTTCCCTCCCTCTAAAACCTCTCTTCCTGCGCCCATTTCCCTTCAGGTGAATGGTGCCACCATTACTTCTTCCTCTCAGGCTCACTGCCTCAGGGTCCTCTTGGACTCCGATCTATCCTTTAGGCTAGGGTCAAACGAACGCATTATTCGCAGCGACCGTCAAAAAGTGCGTCCGAACGCATTGACAGATTTTTTTCACAGAATGCGCGAAAACGGTCATGCGATGCACATTTTCGTGCGTGATTTGTTACGGATCCAAACCAGGAAACTTTTGGTGTCTGGACGTTATGTTGGCCGGACATGTGCAGCGTCTGATGTCTCCTAATCACGCACACATGCCGCTATGCGGGCGCAGCGCACTCTGTACATCAGTACTAGCGGTTCTGCGTTCTCAAAAAAATTAGTTTGTTTGCCTCTTGCGTTGCGCGCCCGCACTTTCGTGCGGCCGTACTTCGTATATTGGCCGTCATTGCCCGTCATTTGCTGCTACTGCGTCCGTGATTAAGTGCACCTAAACGTACATTAAAAATGCGTTAGTCTGACCCCAGCCTTACTCCTCACATTCAGTCACTAACCAAATCTTGCTACTTCCACCTAAAAAACATTGCTCGCATCTGTCCCTTTCTTAATCAGGACTCTACTAAAATGCTCATCCAAGCTCTTATTATCTCCCATCTTGACTACTGTAACCTCCTTCTCTCTGGCCTTTAGAGATCCCAGATTATCCCTCTGCAATCTATAATGAATGCCAGTGCCATACTCATACACCTCACCTCCTGCACCTCCCACACCTCACCCCTTTGTCAGTCTCTACACTGGCTCCTGGTTTCCTTTAGAATCCATTTCAAAATACTGGTGCTCACATACAAAGCTCTCCATAATTGCGCCCCTGCCTACATCTCCTCCTTTATTACCAGGTATACCCCTTCCCGACCACTTCACTCTGCCAATGATCTGATGCTATCAGTTTCTCATACCCCCACCCCCAACTCCCGCCTTCAGGGCTTCTCCCGAGCTGTCCCCTTTCTATGTAACTCCCTCCCCCACAACATTAGGCTCTCCCGTCTCTCCAGTCCTTCAACAAGTCTCTGAAAACTCATTACTTTAGAGAATCCTATCGGCTCACTCCATAATCCCTCACTGTACATCTCTTGCTCCATCGTCCCAATAAGCCCACATGCATCCCACTACTACTCATGCTCCAGGTACCCTCCCCTACTGTGTCACCCCTCTCCTATTAGATTGTAAGCTCTTGAGCAGGGTCCTCCCTCCTTCTGTTCCATGTGTGTAACGTGTATGTATATTTGTTATTCTGTCTCTCCCATTGTACAGCTCTAAGGAATCTGTTGGCGCTTTATAAATGCTTGTAACTTTAAGGTGGGGAAAAAATGGGAATCTCTACTGTGTGGAGGAAACAAGAGATGATAGAGTGAGATAAAAGAAGAGAAAAAGAGGTGTGAGAGACAGAAAAGGGGTGAGTGTGAAAGACAGAGACAGGGAAAGAATAGAGAAGATAACACCACTGAAAATTTTTGAAATTCACCCTCTGTGTCTTTATTTCTGCACTGGACTTGATTGTGCATCTGACCTGTGGGTGGGGGTAGAATGAAATAGCTTTTCCATTTTACAGATACTGTGATTCTGAGTGTAATGAGGAGAGTTAATTAATGGAAGCTAGTGAAGCAGGACCTGTCAGAAGACAGACAGAGAGGAAGCTTTTGGGTGATGTTCAGTTATCATTGGAGTCCTAGTATCTTCAATCATTAAAGAGTGCTTTTAATAACTTCGAAAGGTGTTAAGTGACTGAGTGCTTTTACTGCATCCTAAATGACAGCACCCCCTTAATGGGAAAAATACAGACAGGGAAAGATAGATGATGTGGACTGTAACTGACACATCAAGAGATAAATTATAGTGTAGACTGAGTTAAATAGAAAAGGAGACATGGAGATATATAATGTGGTAAGGAGAAAGAAGAAGAACAAATAGGATTGAGGGATGCAGGGATGAGGCAGCATAGAGAGAATGAGGTATGACTCAATAAAACAATGAAGGAAATGAGACTGGGAAAAAAAATAGGAAATTAGACACTACGAGAAGGCATTGCATATTTAGGAAAAAAATTGCACCAAGAATACATGATAAAACTGGCGAATAACACCTGACTGAAGAAAAGAGGAGGATAACATTCAGAACTTAGAAATAAGAAATGAACAAAAGGAAGAGAGATTGAAAATCCACACGTTGTGGACCACTATCTTAAAGAAAGAAATATAGAATTATACATATCGCATTAAAAATAAATAAAATGAAAAAAGGCATAAATAGAACATGTACATGATTGGTAGAAGAATTGAAAGGAAAAAAATAGCTCAAAATCATAAGGAGAGAAGGATGCATAATATGACAAAAAATACAAGATAAGAATAAGTAGAGACTGTGCATTGAATATGTAAAAGGAGGAAGGTATTTGGATTGCAAGGAAATATGTGTAAAAAGTGATTAGCATTATAAAGATAATTTTACAGATGTGTAAGTTTAGGGAATAGTAAAGAGATGAGTATTAATAATATAACAGAATAAAATGGAGGAATATTGACTCGTCAAAAGGAAAGGAAAAAGGACACAAGGATAGAAAAAATATTTGAGAAGGGGAATAGAAAGATAGTGAACCTAGCCCACACAGAGACATGATATAGGGAGATAGGAAACGTATGAATTCAATAGAAGGATTTTCAAAATATGAAAGAAGAGGAGGAGGAGTAGCGAATGTAGTCGAGAAGAAGGAGGTAGCAAGAGATGGCAGTGAAGAAATGATTCAGAGAATAAAAAAAGACTTGAAACAAATCCTGGAGAGCAGTGAGACATGAGAGATGAGAAGGCGGAGTGCGAGAGATATGGCAGGAGGAGGGGGGTAGTGAGAGGGTTGATGAGAGTGCCGGGGGGGCGGGGGGCGCAGACTACTGATTAGAGATTGGCTGCACAGTGCTCTGATTGATTCTTTGTAGCAGAGGCTGAAAGATGCTGTAGCACTCAACTTTCATGTACAGAGATTTAGCTGTTCACAGGAGACCCCCAGAACATGGGGGACTAAAAACCCCAAGCAATTTCTCTCCTGAGCACCAAAAAACTATATGCTTCTTTATCAACATATCATTACAAATGTCTGTCAATCATAGTCTATGTTGTATGACTTTAAAGCAAAAAGTGTTATCTAAGCATTTTCTTCATTATACTCCGTCAAAAGAAATTGCATAAATATATTACAAATAAACATTTATAATGATAACCAATGGGTCAGCCTAAACAAAATAGGCTTTTTAAGTGTTATAATAATACAAGTTTTTTATCTAGTACAGTATATGATAACTGATACCAGCTGCAATCCAAGGGTCATCCCGCATACAACCCAGTCATTTAAGGGTTAAGCAGATTGTGATGAGCGCTTGAAGTGATAAAATATTTAGGATGAATATTAATGCTCTGCGTTTCTGACCTTCACCGCTCCCAGACCTTGCTTACAGCTAGACTTTGCAGTCTGCATCCTAATGAGAGTGCCAAGAGGGGGTGGGGGCATACTTACATGTACACAAGAGATGACCCTAAATGATAACAATTAAGAGAAACAACTTCAGTCCTTTGTCAACAACATTCCAAACATTAAACGGCATGTCAAAAATGTTTTTACTTTTTTTCACATCTTGCTAGTAAGCACTCTGTTGTTGTCTGCTAATGAATCTTATTTAAAATATAAAAAATAATCTGACCTGTCAACTGATTTCTGAAGTCAATTCAAATGACAGCAGTCTGACAACTGTTCAACCTAACCAATACTCAAGCTTTTACAGTACGTAAGTGACAAGCTGACCTTAATAGTACTTTGGTGGGCAACAGACCAGGCAATGTGTTGAGTGTCTTCTTAGGGATCGGTCAACTAAAATGCAATAGCACAGTGGCGTCACTAGGGTTGGTGTCACCCGTTGCGGTAACTCATGGTGTCACCCCCCCGAGTTTTACGATTTCTTTTTTTAACTACTCTTACTCATAACTCAGTACGCCCATATAGGCCCACGTCAGACGAGCGCACTTTTTGCGTCCGTCTGACTGCACTGTTTGCTGTTTCATTGTAGCTTTTCAAAGGAGTCAATAGAGAACAACACACAAAGCATGTGCGCACTTTTTCATGCGCGCGCAACGCATGTTGCAACGGATGCCAAAATGACATCAACGTGAGAAAGCTAGACGGACGTAGAGAAACAACTGCATACGTTTTTTTTTTCTTTTTCTCAACATCAGTCAAAATTAACTGATACAATGTAACCACAATCTCATCAGTTAAAAAGTATGTCCGTTACTGTGCGCAGTCAGTGCACTCGTCTGACCACAGCCATAACTGAATGCTCATACACGGCGCACATTACTGTGAGGTTTATTGCTGTGGAGCTCTGTGATATGCTCACACACAAATTTTGGCGAACTGCCAGCAAATACGAAGCCTGTTTGAAGGCAGTGAAAGTCCCCATAGAGAAGTAATGGTTAATCTGTTCAGAAAAACCGAACAGCAGAGAAATGTCCTGATATCCGGTGGTTTGATTCGGCAGGTTTATTCAGGCGAACACCATAGGTTTCAATGATAAAAATATTCCCGTTTTTATCCAACATCTAATAAACCGTTATTCTTTAATCTGTAGTAAAAAGTCTCTTTATTTATTGATTTTTCTTTTTTAGTACCTTTTAGGCATTTTTTTAAAAAAATAATTTTTTTTTCTAATAGCAGTTTTTCTTTTTTCTGTAACAGACCTTTTTATTATCCTTTATAGGACCTTTATATGAAAATTCCAGACATTTTCGTTCAGCAGTTTTTTTTTTTAAAACAGCAGGCGACGGGTTTGCGGCAGCATTCGGTGGCTGATTCCCTGCACTTCATGGACCCTGCAGTGAATTCATCAGGGAAATTTTATTCCCCAAAGTGTGGGGAACAACAGAACACTGAAATGTCTGCGTCTTTTTTTTTGTTGCTCTGTGAATATCCCCTTTAGTGGTGTTTTTTTTGCCACCCACCTTTTTTTTTAGGGTGTCACCGTAGGGGGTGGTGTCACCCGGTGCGGGCTGCATCCCTGCCCCCCTTGTGACGTCACTGCAATAGCATACCATGTGGGGGGACAGGCAGGAGGGAAACCACCCTGAGCAGCACATCCTGAGGGTTGGCAACAGGCACTTGATGCACTGTGCATGTGTGGTGACGTCATTGTGCATGCACCTGTGTTATACTGTTACTTTAAGGAAGGACACTCCTTATCTGCTTTTGGGAACTCTACGTTACCAGCCGTCTTGATTTTAGTTTCATTTTCCCAACAGCTGCTCCTTTGCTCAAAAGATGAAGCAAGCCCTGACAAGTGATCCCACTTTGTTAGGTGATAGTAGGTACACAGAACAGTGCGTGGGCAAGGGTGGTGTGTGTGTGTGAACAGGGGTGGTGTGTGTGTGTGTAAATGTACTGGGGGGGCTGAAATGGGCTGGGGAGAAATAATCTGGTGGCTGAAATGGACTGGATTGGGGGAGAAATTAACTGGTGGACTGGGGAGAAATTTAATTAACTGGGGGGGCTAAAATGGGCTGGGGAGAACTGAAATCAACTGGGGAGAAATTTACTGGGGGGGCTGTGGAGCTCTGTGATGTGCTCATACACACTGCTCATTACTGCAAGTTTTATTGCTGTCGAGCTCTGTGATACGCTCATACACAGCGCACATTACTGTGAGTTTTATTGCTGTGTAGCTCTGATATGCTTATACACATTTCACATTACTGTGAGTTTTATTGCCGTGAAGCTCTGTAATGTACAGCGTGCACAAGTGTATCAGTAATGTACAGTAACTTATAAACCTGAAAAGTGATCATCAATTTCCCACATTTGCAACAAGGACCTTCTGTGCCACGGTGCAGCCTTAACTTCAATGAGTGGGTGATGGCTGCTGCAGCAAAGTGATCGCCATCTATAAGTCTGGAGGGGGCACAATGGATTCCCCAATTCGCTGTTGGACCCGAGTGGATTCTTTAATTCTTTAACACAACAATGTACATGTCAGTTATGGGTGGGTTTTTTTTGGGGGTTGACCTTTTGTGGGCATGGCACAAGGGGCCCCAGGATCTCCTATTGCCCAAGGGTTCCATTAGTTGTCATTCCACCCCTGGGTATGGGGGGTATTTTCTTGGCACACTTCGGGCCCCTTCGTACCAAATGAGCATTGTTTCAATGCCACGTCCTACTTGTGTATTGTTACTTACGATGCTCATTCCTTAATGACTGTGATGGACGCTGCTACTCAGAAGGAGTAGATCTGCCGTAGGTGCTGGGGTTGCTCTGCAGTGAGCTGCGGTAGCGAGCCGGCGTCAGGTCCCTTGCTGGAAGCTAGCGAGTCAGTCGTAGCAAATACCTAGCAGATAGTTCCTCTTCCCAAATACTCGTCGAGGCTTAGTACAGGTTAAGAAGGTTGGTTTATTTAGATCAGCACATACATGGTACATTTATACGGTACAGTCCCATTGTTCTCTCCCATGCCCGCCCTCAGACATCCCGGCGCCAGTTTTACCACTGCCACCAGCCAGAGCCCTTTTCGTATACTTAACATGGGCTGCCACTGCCCCTAGCTCGAGCCCAGCTCTTGGTGCAAACACTGTCTGGCCTGCCCGGGGCTGTTCCCTGCCCGGGAAATTCCACCCTCCTAGAGTGCGAGCTCTGATTCCGCCACAGGATTTCCTCTGCAGCTGGGAAGTCCGGCCTGAGTTTAGCGGCTGATTGAGGGGTGATCTCGGTGGCGCTCCCCTTTAAAACTCCCCCCACAGTGGCACCATGTTCTCAGGGCCCTTCTGACCAAAAAGCACTCTGGTGGCATGTACAGGGGCTGAGCGGTGCAGGGTGTAAGGCATATCGACTGTGCTTGGTCTCGGCCGGTGGCAGCTGTATCAGGGTTGCGCTGGGCAGATAAACCACAATGGCTGGGCAAGGCAGGGGTGGCAAAGAGGTTAATAAACATCAGGGTCATACAAGCACAAATTGTACTAACGAATTCTACACTTCGGTGAATGAAATCTGGGCAATTTAGGTGGTATTAAATTGTGAGGGATTACAGGTGAGTTTGGTGCGGGGAATTGCGAGGGGAACAGCCTTCCAGTTGAAGTGGTAGAGGCCAAAACAGTAATTGAATTTAAGCAAGCATGGGATAGGCATAAGGCTATCCTAAACAAAAGATAAATCCAGGTAAAGTATCCATGTAATTGGGCAGACTAGGTGGGCCGAAAGGTTCTTATCTGCCGACATTTTTCTATGTTTCTATGAAACACAATACACACAGGGATCCTACAGACATAAATTGTATAAACGAAATTTAACATTGAACCAACAAACTTTAGAACTTTTAACGTTTTATGTGCCAATAACTTGAAAGTGACGGCTGTTCTGTCACAATGACCACAGTGTACCCATCTTCTAATGGCTACTTCCAGCAGGATAATGCACGATAATGCATCTTACAATGCTCAAATCATCTCAAACTGGTTTCTTGAACATGAAAATGAGTTCACTGTAATCCAATGGCCTCCACAGTCACCAGATCTCAATCCAATAGAGCACCTTTGGAATGTGGTGGAACGGGAAATTTGCATCATGGATGTGCAGCCGACAAATCTGCAACAACTGCTGATGCTATCATGTCAATATGGACCAAAGCTTCTGAGGAATGTTTCCAACACCTTGTTGAATCTATGCCATGAATAATTAAGGCAGTTGTGAAGGCAAAAGGGGGTCCAACCCATTACTAGTAAGGTGTACCTAATAAAGTAGCCGTGAGTACATGTCTGGCATATATTGAGCAACAATTGACATGGGGGGGTGGGGGTCATCTCCATTACAACATCTAATACATTTCTATGGTAGAGCAATATCTGTCCCTGTGGAATACAGCTTGATACACATATAACAATGTGACGATTCTTTTGCTTCAACTAAAGATACACATCATCTCTGCATGGGGGATCCACTGTTCACACTCGATAGATCCTAACACACACACATAACTTCTCCAATCTCATGGACATGCATATGATTAAGTCCCACTGTATTCCACAAATGAAAAAGACAAGTGTTTGCTGTATGCAAGTAATTTATTTTCCTCTAGGAAAATGTTTTACTATTGATAACTGTCATGTTATTTTGCACATGTACAGTAGCGTGTAAAAAGTTATGTAAACTTATTTCAATAGTCCTTGAAGTGACAAATCAATCATATTGTGTGTTCCTATCTGCAAAATAAAAGTGCAAATGTTGAGATGAAGATATTGTCTACAATCTATCTAGCCATACTTTCACAAGTGTGACTAGTGACATTTCCTAGCTTCGGTACTAATGCTGCCTATTCCCAGTTGCCAGCATAATATGTTGCATGTAATTCTAATTATGTCACATTGACATGTGAGCAGAGCAGACAGCAAGGATCCTAAATCTCTGAGTTCCTATCTCCAGAGACTAACGAGTTCCAATCTCCAAAGACTGAAACTCCCACGGCAAGTTACAACTCAGAAGTAACGTGCCGTGGGAGTTTTAGTCTCTGGAGATTAGAACTCATTGAAGTTGTTGCTGGGCACTGTCTTGTAACGTTACATTTCCGCAAAGAACAGCCTGCTGTTAGAGACAATTGTGGACATGGAGCAGGGTGGTGAGTGTCACAGGTAGACATATCCATCTCTCTGTGTCTAACTATCGGTATATCTACCGCAATATGTATTATATAGGCATATTTATATCTATGCCTATCTTTAGATACCAGGCCATTTGGTGCAGCTGGCCTAAGAAATCAATGGCTGCGTTTCCAGTCTGCTGGAAGGAAACAATTAAACGGGTCCGTAACAATTTTCTCTGAAGTCATCAAAGGTGTGAATTAAAGATAACACATTTTTTGGGGTCTACCCAGCAGGCAGAAAGAGCAATTGATCAGGGCAGGGAGAAGACGCAGCCAGAGCGGCACCCCAACCGCATATCAAAGAAGCAATCACATTCTCTGATCACAGTCTTTGGGAGATGATTGATAGACCAGGGAATTAAGATTAATGACGAAGCATACTGAGCACGCTCCGGAGAGGGGAATTCTGGTATATGTAGTGCAGGAGGCTGGGCCATTTGTGGGTGAGTTTTGGAAGGACCAGGAAGTGTATAAATTCTGAAGCTCGCCATGTGCTGGTTGCTGATCACACGGGGGTACATTCGAATGATGATGATCGGTCCATGCTGTCCATGCTTCCATCTCCAGCGGATCTATGCATGTCTCCATCTCCAACCCCGGAGTCACTGATGCTAGCTTATTGTTTGTAAGTAATGCTCTGTGGTTAATCCTTTTCTTTTATTTGCTGTGTAGTGTGTAATTAATTGATTTATTCTATCTATAATTTTCCTGTAACAAATGCACTATAATATATAGCTTTTGCTATATCATAATAAATATCCCTTTATTATATTCTGTTTCTGCCTGATAGTCGATCCACGCTAACTAAAAGACTGGAGCATTGCTGATTGTTTTAAGCTCGGTTAGATACGAAATTGTGAGTTGCGGTCGCTGGGGACGGCAGGGATTGTTGTCTATGCAGTCACTGTCCGGGTCTAGGGTAGGCAGACAGTGCGGTTGCTTAGCCCTGCGTCTCTCGCTGCGACACGCATAGTGTCCATGAGGACTGGTGGCAGCTTAACTAATAGAATAGGAAAGTGAGCCCAGGGATTGTGGGAGACATAGTCATTACCCGCTTCAACAGAAGACTTGTACTGCGTTGCAATCCTGGGATCATTGTATCGCGCTCTACGTACCTGTTGCGAGAGAGAAGTGTGCGGTGACAGATAGTGGGTGGCTTAACCCGGCGTCTTTCACAGCAGCGCGCGTAGTGGTCGTGACAGTGAGTGCGTCTCTCCCAGGGGATGTGGAGGCTGTGGGAGCTCTGTGCAATGATTCCCTGCTGCTTGAAGCCTGCTGTCTGGGCAATCAGAGGGGGGGGAGATATATATAACTGCCTTTTATTTCAATGGATTACACTTTATTTGTACAACATGATGACCTCTGGCTTTTTTTTAATCTCAGAAACCGCTCTAGCCATGCAAAGACATAGAATGAATAGTTTCTGAGATAACAAAGCCAGAGGTCATCATGCTGTAGAAATAAAGTGTAATCTATTGGGGTTTTTTTCTGTGTGGGACCCATAATATGCAATTTATCTCTCTTGCTTCAAAACCAGCTTAAGAAATCTTTTGAAAACACCCAATGGTCCCTTCTTCAAATGATAAAAGGCCAAAACCCAGTCCCTTCTGTACCAGCAGCCTGAGTGTCAAATTTACTTACACCTGACAATACTTTCTTACCAATAGCCCCAACACCGGTCTCCACTTATCCTTTGTCACTTTTACCTCCAACTGTTATGATTATCCCGTTAGACAATAACACTCATTTATGATACTATCTATCTGATTGAGATCTGGCGACTGTGGAGACCATTGGAGTACAGTGAACTCATTTTCATGTTCAAAAAAACAAGTGTGAGATGATTTGAGCTTTGTAATATGGTGCGTTATCCTGCTGGAAATAGACATCAGAAAATGGGTACACTGTGGCCATAGAGGGATGGACATGGTCAGCAACAATACTCATGTAGGCCGTGGCTCTTAAATTGGTAGTAAGAGGCCCAAAGTGTGTCAAGAAAATATCCCCCACACCATTACACCACCAGCCTGAAACGATACAAGGCAAGATGGATCCATGTTGTGTACGCCAAATTCTGACCATACCATCTGAATGTCGCAGCTGAAATCGAGATTCATCAGACCAGGCAATGTTTTTCCAATCTTCTAATGTCCAATTTTGGTGAGTCTGTGCAAATTGTATCCTCAGTTTTCTGTTTTTAGTTGACAGGAGTGGCACCAGGTGTGGTCTGCTGCTGCTGTAGCCCAACTGCTTCAAGGTTCGACGTGTTGTGTGTTCAGAGATTGTATTCTGCATCCCTTTGACCTTTGACATCAACAAGGCATTTTTGTCCACACAACCGTCGCTCCCTGGATATTTCCTCTTTTTCGGACCATTCTCTGTAAACCCTAGAGATGGTTATGTGTGAAAATCCCAGTAGATCAGCAGTTTTTGAAATACTCAGACCAGCCCGTCTGGCACCAACAACAATGCCATATTCAAAGTCAGGCATAGGTGCAAACAAGGCTGTTTAGTCCTCACTTATGATATACAGAATTTGTTTCAAAAGGCATTTTTTAAACTTATTTATTTGCAAAGTATTTTACCAGGAAGGATACCTTGACCTATCATAAAAAAGAAGTGCAAGTTAGTGTCAACCTGCTTGCCTGCGATTGTTTTCACAAGTAAAAGATTCGCCCTCCACTAGGCAAGTTACTTTTAAACTGCAAGTCGTTCTTTTCTGAGCAGGCCATTTATCTGACAAATTAAGATGGAGTGACCCATTGTTCATTCCTAATTTAATTAACCTTACTGATGAGGGTTCTTGCCACTTGGTCTTCCAAGTGTCATGACTGCTTCATTATTTTCAATATCTTTGTTTAAAAATGCCTTTTACATATTTGTATTGGGAAATTGTTTTTATTTTATACTACTATTGGATGACAATTTCACTTGCTTTTGCTGAATGGCTTCATTTTCGTTCATCTGAAAACAATAGATCTAAAGTATACTATTCATCAACGTGAGAATCCATACGTATGTTAACTCTTCCAGGGCAAATAAATATGCACCAGTGCTTCCTCATCCTCACTACAAGAACAGTTTTTAGCCTGTGTCCCTTATTTTTTATTATAATAGTGAGGGATTATTCACAAGGCAAAGGTGTTTGCTGATGTTTCAGCACCAATAAACACTGGCTTTTCACAGCAAGAAAATCAAAATCGCAGGAGAAGCTGCGCTGTAACTGGTTATTTTACCATCCTGGCAAACACCTGCGATTATAAATAAACATGAGTGTTCCCTTATCTTTATCATAACAAGTTTATTTTATTTTTTAGCTTTTTCATGTAAAAAGTGAATGGTTTCTTGCTACACTGTCTCCTCAGCAATCAGTGTCATCTGTCCTCCACTAGTTCTAAATAACAATAACACTCACTATTCCCTGTGTATGGCTGTCTCCAATAAAGCTGCACTGTGTTCATAATGCACACCAGCTCTTGTTTCTCCCTCCCTTTCTCTCTCTCCTCATCCTATTAATTCACAGTGTCACCATAGTGTCACCACAGTGTCACTCCTGCTTGTCCCCAGGACATGCAGCAGAGTAGATTAATCAATTCCTAGATAACTATTGATCTTTGCTGCTCTGTCTCATCAAGATTTGACCCCATATAAAAAATGGAAGACCACTGCTCTAAACATTCATCTCCCAAATGAAGGGATGGGAAATATTTTTGTAGGCATTTAAATCAATTGTTGGATATTTCTGTTTTGGAAACACAAACCAGTGATGGAGTTATATTTGCTTGGACATGCCATATCATTCTGCAGATTGCAGTGTAATGTCTACATTCAAGGCGATTACGTTTAACTACAGTGTATTGGCTTATAGTGTAATAATCAGGATTAGAGCTTTACTGTATTGCATGTTCGAGTATAAAATCCAATAGATAGGATTAAGTTTTCTGTGTAGTCAATCCTCTTGGCGTTGTATATTAAAGTGTAAATTGAGTTAGTCAGGATTAAACTTTCTCTATTGTATACAACAATGTAAAATCAGATAAAAAGGATTACACTCTCTGCTGTATATTGCAATTTAAACTCAGAAAGCATTAGACTCCTTATGTGTATTGCGTTTTCTCTTTTTTCTCCTGTACTCAGTTTTTACGGAATTACTTCCAACATATATTATGTTTCCACATATGGATTGTTGTGTAAACTAGGGATTAGATTTGGTTTTTTTGCATTATTTATTACACCATAGGGGTTATCTACTAACTGGCGTTGTTTAGTTTTCTTGCAAATAGCTGCAAAAATCTCTGTTGCAACCACAATAAACTATGACGATCAAAGAACAGTAGGGGGAGTTTCATTGATGAAAACCACACTTGCTGCTCTTTGAATTTTCCTGTCTGGATTACCGAAGTTTATTGTGATTGCAACAATGCCGAGGGTCGCCATTTTCTTTGCAATAATGCTAAATTATGGCACTTAACAGATAACCGTGCATAAGTTTGCAAACACCTGATTAAACTCCACTTGTGATGAATTATTGTAAAGCCACTTATCAATGACAATTCTGGTACCGGGTGTTATTCCCAGTTGGGCGGTTGCTATAACGTGTGCAAATAGCAATCTTATTTTACAATAGTTTTGTTACTTTTAGGCTAGGTTTAGAATAACCGTTAGGGTTAGGATTATATTAAGGGTTAGTGTGTTAACCTCAATTCTTTCTTAATTTGGAGCAACCGATTCTGCTTCTCCTTTTGACAACCGCTGCACTCTTGTATAAAAAAGAAGCAGAATTTGTAGCCTAAAAATGGTGCAAAAATGGAGCAGTTAATCCTAACCTTAAAAGTAACCCTAATCCTAAAACTAAAAACAAGCCCAATAATATTTTTGCCTTAATTACAATTCTGAACCCTTTAAGCAACCCGAACCATAGCCAACTACATGAACAAATAAGAAGCTAATCCTAAATACAAACCATAACTCTAAATCTAATCCTTTTTTTTTAATATGAAGTTTATTGGCATTTTCAAAACAAAAAAATCATAAACACAAAATAGTACAAACCATCTCATTATACAGCAATAACCATAACAAAAGAAAAGGAAGTAGGGGAATAAAACATAGGGAAAAGGGAAGGGGGTTTCACAGGAAAAAGCAATACATCGGACAAAATAAGCAAAGCGTAGCATACTTGTGAAATTTAGAGCGCACTCCTGGGGATAAAGCAAAAAGGCAGCTTGGTCCAAATAGCAGGAGGGGTGGCACTTGAAAGTAAATACAGATCCCAAATATACCAGAAGTCCCGACGGATCGGGGGGGGGGGGTAACGAAGATGGAGGCGGCAATAGCATCCAAAGCTCTAATCTCCACCAATTTACTACTCACCTCCACAACCATGGGAAGTGTAGTGGATAGCCATCTAGATACAATTAGGATACACGTAGTAGTCAAAATATGCGTCAACATCATGCATTGGGCAGGAGAGAGTTCTGTAGGAAACATGTGAAGTAGAAACATATCAGGGTCAGGGACGAGGGCAGTACCCAAGACTTTAGTCCCAAACACCGCAACCTCCCCCCAGAGTTTCAGCAATTCTGGACAATGCCACCAGACATGTAGAAAAGAACCTCTGGAACTAGAGCATCTCCAGCATAAGGAAGAATGAGATGCACTGAAGTGACTGGAGTTAAGTACCAATGGTACAATAATTTCTTCCTAGCCTCATGCAAGGTAGCACTACGAAATTTCCCCCTGTCATTGTTGAAGCACTTTGCCCACTGATCTGATGAAAATGAGCTACCCAAACCTTTTTCCCAGGACAGTTGAAATCAAAACTTTCGGATAGGAGACAGTGTAACAATGAGGGTGTAACACAATGAAAGAGGTCTGATAGAGCTGTGGGGCTTTACACATTGAAGTTCAAATGGGGACAAAGTGGATTTAGTCAACAATGAGGGGCCTGCCATGCCGTACATCGTCAACAGGGACCAAAGCTGAAGGTATGAAAAGTGTAGCTTGCCAGTCAAGTTAAATTTGCCCACCAAACTCTTATAGGACAGCAAACCCATAGAGGAAAACAGGTCAGCAACCCGAGTAACCCCTCCCTCCTCCCAACTACGTGCACTAAAATTGTGAATTTTGTATGAAACCGCTGTCAGTGGCGTGGCCAGGTGTAGTGGGTGATACTGACACAAAAGGCCTCTAGTCGCGTCCCAGATATGCAATACCAATTTTGCCAGTGGGAGCAGGTCTGGGAGTGGAGGGCGTATAACCCTAGGGAGCCATATAGCATCCTCCAACTGGATTGGGGAGAAGGAAGATAATATGGCTAAATCTAATCTTAACCCTAATTCTGGTCCTAAAACTAAAAAGTCTATTCTAAATTGAAAGTAAAACAAAAGGATTTCCATAAGATTTTCTTTCTTATGGCTGAATTTACAACACTCCAATTTGGGAGAAATCAAAAATTTTGGAGTGGTTTCGAAATCTACCGATTGCTCTCAAAATGCAATCCTGAAAACAATGCCTTGTGTCATTTTCAGAAGTGTCAGAATTAGAAAATTAGAGTCTTTTTACTTCGGCTCCATTATTTAGACACCATTGCAGACGTGACCAGGAGTTGGCACCCTTTCCTTAGGATACCTACTAGCAGTAACGCGCAGCCGCTAGCAGGTTACTGATGCTATTAAGCTCTAATCATTTATTGCCTAGAAACTATGTCACTTTTGGTGGCAATCAGTGCTTTGCACTATGCACCCCGAGCACACACGACCTAATTGTATGTTAATAAAAGATTGTAATAAAGTAAGTTATGCAGTAATGTGACATCCACATGAAAATTATTTTGCATTCTACCTGTGGCTGTGAGATGAGAAGAATTCTTCCTAAAATCAAAGTAAAGCCTAATGGGTGAGCATTGATTTGGTGCGTGTATTTATTTCTGAGCTTAAAGATTCGCTGCTTCAAAATCCCTTCCCAACATGCATTTATTATTTTCCATGCCAGCAGCAAGAATAACAAGATACTTGTAATCAGTTGTTATTCTAGCGATAACCCCACTTTTGCCCAAACTCTAAAAAGCATAGGACAGGTTAATGTACAGATACTGAATAAAACTGTGTAGTTGAACATTCACAAGCTGAGTAATAATTTGGTAGTTACCACTGTGACTCATACAATCTGTTACCCAGATCCACGTACCTTTTTCATATTAATAATTTTTATACTGAGAGATTGTAATCAATTTTATTTATTTATTTATACAGGGCCCTATTACAATCTTCGCGCATACGTTTGCGCCCGCGCAAAAACGCATTAACATGAGGGGCAAATCCCTTGCACTGAACGTCATATTACAATGTCAGCACAACAAACGCACGTATACATCTACCGCGGGTGAACCTGTGCGAACGCTGCGGAGCTTACTGTACGTCGCGCGTCCTATACTCAACATTGTGAGCGCAAATGCGTTTGTGCGCTGGCACGCAGATGTTATTACAATCTATGCGCAGGAATGAACGCATAGACGTTGCGTGCATAATTTTAGCAACTCCTAAAAGCTGGCAAATTCTATCAACCTGGCCGGCCCAAAAAAATGCAATGCAGCAAAGTATAGTTGCACATTCTAAACATACCAATAAATTTGAGAAGTTGTGTGTGCATTTTTTATTGATGCGGCATATATGCACAGATTGACTTTGACAGGCGCAAAAACTTAACGTGAGACAATTGTGGTTCTTAATTCTGATTGGCTGAATCGCGTGAAAAAAACAGTCCATACACTGATTTCTGCGCGCAACGTTGCTACGCGTCCATTTTACGCACGTTATTGCTCGATGGATGAAAAAATGCGTGAGGATTGTAATTCCAGCGTTGATTTACGTGCGTTAACGTTTAATGCTGGGCGCACAAATTCACACACTGCGCGAGCGTTTTAACGGGAAGATTGTAATAGGGCCCACAGTATTTTACCAGGAAGGATACAATGAGATTTCTTCCGTTTTCAAGTATGTCCTGGGTAAAACAACAGGTAGGAAAGAATAGTGGCTGTGCAGGGCCAACTGGAATTAGGCACAAAAAGGCACATCAGGAGAGTAATAAAAACATGCCAGAAAAGTACACATTCCACAAATAGTAATGCAATAAAACAATAAATGAATTGGAAAAGGATAACATTCAGACAGTAAAAGCAGAAAAAGCCAGCAAGTCTTCCAGAAACCACCTAAGTAGTTCCATGGAGGGGGGGGGGACCCTAGAGACAGGAGAGGGGGGAGTGGCGAACTGCCTGTGGTTCCAGAGTATGGCCTTTCCAATGATACCACACATGACCATCTTTAGTGTAAAAAAAAAAGGAAGTGTTTTTTTTTATTGTCTGGGTCATATAATAAAATAGGACTTCAAATCACGTTTAAACATTATGAGCAAAAAAACGGACAAAATGAGCTCAGCAGAGTTGAAATGGCTCAGAGGTGAAGGGGTTAAAAAGAAAAACATGTAAAAATTGGGTATTTCTAAACTCAGGACAATATTTCAAAACTAGTTAGGCTGGCGGCACACTAGCAAACATTTTGCGTCCGTTTGACCGTACTGTTTGACGTTTGTCGTAGCTTTGTAAAGGAGTCACTGAAACCCACCACATAATGCACCTGTGCACTTTTTCACAGACGGGCAACGCATATAGCTATGGACGCGAAAACAACATCGACGTGAAAAAGCTAAACGGACGCAGAAACAAAGCCGCCATGTATTTTCCTAGGGTGTGGAGACATCAGACGTTATGGACACACTTTATGCAGTACTCACAATATCTCCCGTCAAAAAGTGAGTCCGTAATGGACGCAGTACAGTATGCTCATGTGCCTCCTCCCTTAGCTGGGGTCTTTTTTGACAGTTGTAGATTTTGGTGGTCAAGGTTCAAAAAAGTTTGTTTTGTCTATTTTTTTAAATTTCAAGTTTATTAAGTTTTCAATATAACACAGAAAGTGCAGGCAGAAAAGATGCAATATGCAATAAACTTCATACAGAATATATCTGTGAAAATACAGAAGAACAGTAGAACCAGGAACGACATCCCATCACTACCCGCATCATGACAGAATTACCCAACATGTCCCAGATACAGAGAGTAAGGTAACCGAAAACATGATGAGATACAGAAGAAATAGCAGTAATAGTCATAAGTGTACAATCAAGTCTCAGTGTGCTGTGAGCAACGTGGTATCACCTCTGAGGTCCAGTAGAACCATCTACGTACATGCTACATGTACTGACCTCTAGCCTCATGGATCAGTTCATCATATGAGCGGATCAGGTCAATCTCTCGCAGCCAATCCCTAAGCAGAGGGGTGATCGCCTGTTTCCAGTACCTGGGAATGACCGCTTTAGCAGCATTGACAAGCCGGATTGCCAGAGAGCGTTTGTACGTTTCAATCCCAAATGAGACGTGATGCAACAGGTAGGCCTCCGGGCCAAAAGTTAGAGGCGGGACAATCAGACAACTCACGGTATCATGGACAGACTGCCAAAAAGGAAGCAGTATTGGACACCGCCACCAAACATGCAGGAAGTCTGCCTCCGCAGCCCCACAGCTCCAACAGCGGCCATCCATGGCCGGGAACCAGCATCGCAAACAGTCAGGAGTCCTGTACCATCTAGAGAGAACCTTATATGCAGTTTCCTGCATTCTCGATGAGATGGAACAGGAGTGAGTCAAGCGACACAATTTGTCCCAGTCTTCGTCTGCAAACTCCTTCCCGAAATCCGATTCCCATTGATCCCGAAAGGAAGGTCGAATTGGTGACATAGATTATATCAAGCCGTACAGCCACGAAATAGCATGCGCCGGCACCCGACGCCTATCCCATAATCTCTCAAATTGGGTGACAGGACGAGAGTAATTTGCTATTGGAGCCAAGCTGCTTAGGTATGAGAGCAAGCGGTGATAGTGAAAAGCCGAAAGGAACGAATCCGGGCATAAATTCTGTAAGCCCCCCACTGGCTTGGCCTCTGAACCCTCTATAAAGTGGCACGGACTAGGGATGTGCATTTCGGGTTTCGGAATTTCGGAATTTTCACAAAATTTCCCGATTCGTGTCTTCGGATTCGGCCGAATTTCAGAATCGGATCGGACCCGAAAACCGACAGATCCGAAAAGTTTTCCGAGCCGAAACGAAAAAATTTCGGATTTTTCGAATGGACTTGAAATGTGTCAAATCGAAATTTATTTTTGCTCTATTCATGATTTCGGTTCCATTCGTGATTTCGGTTCCATTTCGGTAATTCTGGACATCGTATATTTAACTATTATCGGTTATATCGCTGATTCTGTAAATTTTGTATTTGTAAATGCGTATCACTTGTTTCTTGTGGCATTTGGGTCAGTTTAGCGTTTTTTTAATCGTTTTGTTCATTTTTTTTGTTCCTTGGCTTTCATACCATTTTAATATGATTAAATAATGTTATGAAATGTATATTCATAAGAAAAAAAGGATCTTTATTTAATAAAAAAAAACCACAATAGAATCGCCAGAATTATCGTATCGACAGAATGAATTATCGGATCCGAAAAACAAACCAAAAATTAATTATAAAAAAATATATAAAGTATAAAAAAAGTAAACCATAGTAGTTTACGTCAAAATGAATAGAGTTAGACACTTTGAAACGAGGAGAACAGACGTTCCGAAAAAACCGAAAATTTCCGAAATCACGAAAAGTCGATACAAAAAACGAGCAGAGTGACCCGAAAACACGAAAAATGGTCGATATTCCGAAAAAAAATGTATACGAAAAACGAGCCGAACCGAACCGAATCGAAACAGAAATCGGCCGAAACGAGCCGAATCGAAACTTTAAACATCCGAACGAATCGAACCGAAAAAAAATCGGTGCACAAGTCTAGCACGGACGCGCAGCTGACCGGGCATCCTGTTGGTCATAAATTTGTAAGCGCGGCGAAAAAAACAGCAGGGCCAAGACCGGCATTAGTGGGGACGGAAAAGGGGCCACCGAAGTAGAGGACACCAAACGCCTCCACACCTTCATTGTCGAGCCCACCGTGGGGTGCGTCATGGCCCCTGCCAATGGCACCGAGCGGGGAAGCCAGGGCAGCACAGCCAACATGGTCCCAATAGACCCTCCTTCCACAGCCACCCATAACTTGTCCGGTGGGGCAGCTCCGCATTCCATGATCCTCTGCAAGTGACAGGCATAGTAGTAGTTACGTATATGAGGCATAGCAACCCCCCCTTCCGACTTGGGCCTCGTAAGAAGAGGTAACCGAATCCTGGGGGACTTGCCACTCCAGACATACCGCCGGAACAATGTTTGAAGTGTCTTAAAAAAGGCCGGCGGGACCGAAATTGGAAGGGTTTGCAAAAGATAAAGAACGCGGGGTAGGATATTCATCTTTATCACCTGGATCCTACCAAACCAGGTAATATGTGAATATGCCCACGCCAGAAGATCTGCCTCCAGTGCATGCAATAGAGGAGGAAAATTAACCGCAATTTCGAACAAGCCGACGAGAGCTCGATGCCCAGGTAAATCAGAGTGTCAGTATTCCAATGGAAAGAAAATCCCTCCTCTAGGACACTACGTTCAGCCAGGGAAATTGAAAGCGGCAAGATTTCTGACTTGTTCATATTAATTTTTAAACTGCTCAATTCACCATAGGCAGAGAACTCTGCTATTATATTCGGCAACGACACAGCCGGATGGGAAACAAACGGCAGCAAATCGTTTGCATAGGCGGCTACTTTGTGATTCACCGCCCCACCTCAAACCCACGAATAGAGGGATTAGATCGGATAGCGTGGAGAAAAGTGTAATGTTGGGGGCTTCCAGCCTCTCCTGTGTGCTTGAGGGCAGCATGTCTGATGCTGCTCGCTGACCAACGCCCGGTTTAAATGGAGAAAGGCAGGGTGGTGGCTGCATGAGGCGTGGCTTGAGTGGGGGGCGCGGTCTGGTGAAGGTCTTTAAAAACCCTCAGTTACTTCTCAGCAGTGCCAGATCATGGTTATCCATACCTGAGCTCCTTGTGCCTGAATTCTATTGTGATTTAACCTGTTATTGACCTCTGCTTGTTTTCTGACTATTCTGCCTTCTGTTGCCCTAGACTATTTTCTTGTACTACGCTACTGCACTGATATCGACCCGGCTATTCCATTTGACTATTCTATACTCTGTTTTCCTGATTCTGGCTCGTCTGACTAACCTCGCGTTGCTAACCTGGTTTTGTATTACAACATTGTCATTTGCTTAACCCTTTTCTGTCTAGCTAGTTTACCTGGCCAATGCTAAGGACCAGACAGTTAGGGATTCTTCACGGCTACTCTGTTGGTAGCTTTTGGGCTCTGTGGAGTGTTGGGCGTTAAGTACTGCGTGGTGGGATCTGGGAACCGTGACATTACGATCTGACCAAAATGGATCCAGCAGACTTAACACAGCATTTGAGTAACTTTGTATCCAGACAGGATGAGCAGGACCATAGGATGGATCAGTTTGCTCTTGCCTTACAAACTATCCTGACTCTGACGGCTCACCTGGAACCAGCTGGGGTTGCACCCCCGCTTGCTATACCTGTGTCCCCTGTCGTTCAGACATCCCAGGTACACATGACCGCTCCTATGAGGTTTGACGGTACTCCCTCGGAGTGCCGGGGATTTTTGGTCCATGTGGATATTCATTTTAAATTAAATCCACAAATGTTTTTCACTGACATAGCCAAAGTGGGGTTCATTATTAACCATCTGTCTGGCAGAGCGTTGACATGGGCGAATCCTTTATGGGAGGCAGAGAAGCCTATCGTACGGGATTATAAAGCATTCATAGCCGAGTTAAAACGTACATTTAATCCCACCAGAAAGGCCAAGGTAGCTGGCAAATCCTTGTTCCGCATACGTCAAGGGAACAGGACTGTGTCTGATTATGCCATAGAATTTAAAACGTTGGTTTCTGATGTGAACTGGACAAATGAGACTCTGGTTCTGGCTTTTATGGAGGGGTTATCAGAGTCATTGATGCATGAATTGGCTCCACGTAAATTACCTGAGGTATTGTGTGAACTCATTGATTATTGTATAGATCTGGATGATCAGATAAGGGACAGAAGAACGTCAAGAGGGAAACCTAAGAGACCGTTACCAAGGTTGGCCCCTGTCTTTCAGGCACCACCCAGAGAGTTATCTCCTCCCCCTGAGCCTATGCAACTAGGCCATACTAGGCTTACAAAGGAAGAGAGAACAAGGTGTTTTCGTGAGGGATTGTGCCTGTATTGTGGTTTAGTAGGAAATTTACGATTTCAATGTCCCACTCGCCCTAGAATGCATGATAAGTCGGAAAACTACCGCACCTAAGGCAGCTGAGGAGACAGGCCTTGGGTGTGACGTGCATGTCTCCTGTCAAAGACACTAAACTTATGTTACCAGTATCCGTGGCTTGGGAGACCAAGACCACACATACTACCGCTTTTGTTGATTCTGGGGCTGCTGGTAACTTTATTGATGTTGAATACGCTTCTTCCATTTCTCTCCCTCTGGTTGTAAGAGAGACACCCTTAGCCGTCGATGCCATAGACGGCAGACCGTTATCCTGCCCTAGGATTACTCACGATACGATTACAGTGGTTCTTACCACTGGTCTCTTACATAAAGAAGAGATCATATTTTAGGTTATCCGTTCACCTTCCAATCCTGTTGTGCTTGGTTTCCCTTGGTTGGTGGAACATAATCCTGTTATTGATTGGGCTAAGGGAGAGATATTGTCTTGGAGTCCTACTTGTTTTGGGACTTGTTTAATACCCATTCAACATATTGGTGCCCTGAACACACCTACAGCTCCTCCATTGTCTACAGAGGTTCCTGACCAGTATGCCGACCTCAGGGCTGTATTTGATAAAAGAGAGGCAGAGAAACTACCTCTGCATAGACCGTATGATTGCACCATAGACATTCATCCAGGTACCATGCCTCCTCGAGGCAAATTATATCCTCTATCCATAAAGGAGAACCAAGTCATGGAAGAGTACATAAAGGAGAATTTGGAGAGAGGTTTTATCCGACGTTCCTCTTCTCCAGCAGGGGCTGGGTTCTTTTTTGTGTCTAAAAAAGAAGGAGATTTACGCCCGTGTATCAATTATAGGGGGCTTAACAAGATCACCATCAAGAACGTGTACCCTATCCCTCTCATATCAGAACTGTTCGACAGGTTAAGGGGATCAGCAGTATACACAAAACTCGATTTAAGAGGGGCTTACAACCTGATACGTATAAAAGAAGGGCATGAGTGGAAAACAGCATTTAACAGCAGGAGTGGGCATTATGAATATCTGGTCATGCCTTTCGGTCTTTTTAATGCTCCAGCGGTATTCCAAGATTTTATTAATGATGTGCTCAGAGATTTCTTGCAAACCTTTGTTATAGTATACCTAGATGATATATTGATTTACTCTCCCGATCTGAAAACCCACCATGAACATGTCAGACAGGTATTAGCAAAATTACTGGACAATGGTCTTTATTGCAAACTGGAGAAGTGTTTATTCGACGTTACTACTGTGAAATTTCTTGGGTACATTATCACTCCAGAAGGTTTTGAGATGGATTCTTCCAAACTCACGGCCATCTCAGAATGGCCTCTCCCTCAAGGTCTCAAAGCCATACAGAGGTTTCTGGGGTTTTCAAACTATTATAGGAGATTTATCAAGAATTATTCCACTGTAGCCTCTCCTATCATTAATATGACACGTAAAGGTCTGAAGAACCAGGTCTGGTCTTCACAATCCAAACAGGCATTCGAAGCTCTCAAACAGGCTTTCACTTCTGCTCCCGTGTTACGGCATCCTGATCCCAGGATTCCATTTGTTCTTGAGGTTGATGTTTCCGAGATAGGCATTGGGGCTGTCCTGTCTCAAAGAGAGTCCCCAGGGAAGCCTCTACATCCTTGTGGGTTCTTTTCAAGAAAATTATCACCAGCAGAAAGCAATTATGATATCGGTAACAGAGAATTGCTTGCTATTGTGTCTGCCCTGTCAGAGTGGAGACATTTGTTGGAAGGTACTCTTGACCCTTTGTTGATAATCACTGATCATAAGAACCTTACGTACATCGGGGATGCTAAATGTTTGAACTTGAGACAGGCCAGGTGGTCATTGCTACTGTCTCGGTTTAATTTTGTATTGACTTACAGACCAGGTGACCGCAATGTAAAGGCTGATGTCTTATCTCGTCAATATGACCCGTATGAATCAAATACACAAGACCACAATCCTATAGTTCCTCCTGAACGTATTGTGGCTTCCATGGTTTTGTCTGTCTCCTCGCCTTTCCTGGAACGCCTCCAGGCAGCTCAAGTGGGGGCTCCACCTGACAAGCCTCCAGATATGTTGTTTGTGCCTGAAAAGGAAAGACAAGAATTACTCATAATGTTTCATGATTCTATACCAGCAGGTCATCCTGGTATTACTAAGACTCTTACCAGTATCTCCAGACAGTTCTGGTGGCCCACCATGCGACAGGACGTACGTCTGTTTGATTTGGCTTGTCAAGTCTGTGCCAGAAGCAAAAC